>VXJC01000013.1:600000-903359 GCA_009193075.1 Mychonastes homosphaera
CCCCGTCAGCCACCCGCGCGCCGCCACCCCCAGCCGCGCCATGGCGGCCATGTTGGCGGTGTGGATGTGCACCTCCATGGGCAGCAAAGGGCAGTTGAAGGCGAGGATCGAGAGGGGAACGACCGTCGTGTGGAGGGACTGGTAGCCGTTGGGTTTGGGGGAACCCACATAATCCTTCAAGGCGCCAGGGATGGGAGACCACATCGAGTGGACCAGCCCGAGGACGTGGTAGCAGAGCTGCTTGGCCTCGGCCACGGAGCGGGCGGCGGCGGCGGCGGCGCTCTCGGCGGCGCTCTCGGCGCCGCCCTCGGAGGGGCCCCCCTCGAATTGAAGGGAGGAGGACGAGGCGGCCCGGCGGCGGCGGCGCGGCGCGCCGGCGCCGGTGGAGGGCGGGGGCGAGGGCGAGGAGGAGGGCTGGGGGGGGCGCTCGTCGGGCGGGTGGCGCTCGTCGATGACGACCTCGAGGAAGACGCCGCGCTCCTTGACGTGCTTGAGGTGCGACAGGAGCGACTTGGCGCGCGCGAGCGAGGCCGAGTCGTTGCTGCTGCCGCCGCTGCTGCTTCCTCCTCCCTTGCCGTTGCCGTTGCCGCCGCTGCGGGTGGCACCGGGGCTGCCACCGCCGCCGCCGCCGCCCGTGGCGGTGGCGTTGTTGCTGCCGCCGCCCAGCAGCCCGAGCCCCAGCGCGCCCAGCACCTCGTACGTGGCCCCGCCCGGGCCCAGGGGGGCCGAGGCGTCGGGAGGGGCGGCCGAGGACGCGTCGTCGCCCGCGCCGCCGAGCGCGTCGTCCGCGCCCGCCGCCGCCGCTTGCGCCCACGCGCCCGCGCCGCCGCCTCCGCCCCCGCCCCCGCCCCCGAGCGCCGCCGCCGCCGCCGCCGCGCGCTGCTGCCGCTCGCGCGCGGCCGCCTCGCGCTGCGCCCGCAGCGCCAGCAGCTCCCGGTACACCGCGAACGCCGGCTTGCGCTGCACGCGCACGCTTACCCCCCGCGCCCGCTCCGCCAGGTACTCGTCCGCCCGCAGCAGCGACTCGAGCGCCCCCCTGCCCGCGCTATACGCGGCGCTCTGCTCCTGCGCCTGCCGCTCCTGCCACCTCCTGACGTGCTCGTACACCTCTGGCTCCGCGTACCGCAGCGCCAGGTCCTCGAGCTCCTCCTTGATGACAAACACCCCAAGGAGCTTGGCTAAAGGGACAAAGACCGCGAGGGTCTCTCCCGAAATGCGAAGCTGCTTGTCGCGCCGCATGCTGCCGAGCGTGCGCATGTTGTGGAGGCGGTCGGCCAGCTTGACCAAAACGATGCGCACGTCGCGCGTCATGGCGAGGAAGAGCCCCTGGAGGTCCTCGGCCTGCTTGTTGCTGGCGGCCTGGGCGGCGGCCTGGGCGGCGGCCTCGGCATCGGCAGAGGCGCTGTCGGCGGCGGTCTCGGCGTCGGGAAGGGACGGCGGCGTCGTTGCGCCGTTGCCGTTGTTGCCGCCGCGCCGCGCCGCCGCCGCTGCCACCGCCGCGCCCTTGCTGAGCTTGCTAATCTTGGTCTCCCCCTCGACGATCCCCCTGACGGCCCTGCCAAAGCGCCGCTCGATTAGGCCGAAAGTCACGTGCGGGGTGTCCTCGACCGTGTCGTGCAGCAAGGCGGCGCACACGCTGTCGGCGTCGGCGCGCATCTCTGCGAGGATCCGCGCCACCTCGACCGGGTGGGTCACAAACGGCTCGCCGCTGCGTCGCGCCTGCCCCGCGTGCGCCTCGAAGGCGAGGTCGAGGGCGCCACGCACGCGGCGCTGCTCGGCCTCGGGCAGGTGGGAGAGGCGGGGCAGCAGGCGGTGCTCCCAGAGCCAGGGGGCAGTGATGTCGCTGTGCGCAACTGGGCCCCCGCGCTCGGTTCCGCCGTAGAGGAGGCCGTAGTCGATGCGCTCGAGGCCCGGGGTGGTGGGCGGGAGGAGGAGGAGGTCGTCGTCGTCGCTGCCGTTGCTGCTGCTTGCGTTGGTGGTGCTGAAGACGTTGACGCTCAGCGAGGGCGACGAGGAGGAGATAGGGTGGGAGGCGCCGTTGCCGGCGCCCGAGGCGGAGGGCGGGCGGCACAGCGGCAGCGGCCGTCGCCTGCGCGCGCGCTGCTGCTGGTGGTGTTGCTGCTGGTGGTGGTGGTGCTGGTGGTGGTGGTGCTGGTGGCGCCGGCGCGCGCGGTCATTGTCGTCGTCGTCGTAGCGGGCCGAAGACGACGCTGCTGCTGCTGCGGCTGCGATGGCTGCTCGCCGCCGCCGCTGGTGCTGCTGCCGCCAGCAGTGCCGCGCGCCGCCGCCGACCGCCGCCGCCGCCGCTGCCGAAGACGACGACGGGGCGTCCGCTGCTGCTGCTGCTGTGTTTTGTTCGAGTTATGGTGGTTGGGAACGTGATGAAGGCGGCGATAGAGGGGGTGTTTGTGTGTGAGCGAGCCCGGCGCGTGTCGAAGAAAGGGGACGCTGGGCGCCCAGGTCACTTGTTCTTTTTTCGTTGGGGGGAAGGGGGCAAAAGAGCGCTTTCGTTCCGCGATCAGGGCGGCTTCCGGGCCGCCCCCTGGGGCCCGCGGCGCGCGCCTGGACGCGCGAGGAGCGTGTCGAGCGGTCCCCAGCCCAACTCACCGGGCAGGGGCGGCCGCCCCGCGGCGAGGCCGCGCGCGAGGAGGAGCAGGGAGGAGGAGCTCATTTGCCCCCTCTCTCTTTGAAGCAGGCAGGCGCCTCTCTCACGCCCGCGCCATCATCGACGCCCGCAATGCAAGGGTCTGCTCTCTCCGTCCGCCCACAGGTCAAACGCGGCGAATGGGCCGGGCGCGCGCCGAGGGGAAAAACGGTGGCGGGGGAAGCTGAGGAGGAGGAGGGTGTGTGTGTGAGGGGGGGGGTTGTGTGTGTCTCTGTCTCTTTGTGTGTCGCTTCGCGCCGAAAATAGGCTTGGGGCGCGCTTTGTTGTTGGCGATGTTGTGCGTTAGATGTGTGTCTGTGCAGGGGGCGGGGGAGACAGCGCGAATACAAGGCGCAGAGGCGAGCGGTGCGCGCGCGCGCGGTCGGCGGCGGCGGCGGCAGCGGGCGGCGTCCTCGTCGCCGTCGCGCGCTCGCGTGCCGATCGAGCCCCGCCGCCGCTGTGATTGGGGCCAGCCACCCTTCATCCATCCACCCGGCCTGGCAGGATCCCTCTACAGACGCAAAGCTTTACACAACCGTTCCAATCTCATCCACATCACCTCGCCCTCAGCCGCACCTCGGCCGCGACAAACGCCGCCGTCGCCGCGACGCAAAAGCACGCGGCGAGCAAAACGGCGTCCAAGGCGGTGCGGCTGGGGTCGAGGCCGAGCATCCGCAAAAAGTTTTCGCCAGGCACGTCCTCGAGTGTGGGCATGCCCTCAAAGTCCACCGAGAAGACTGGCCCTGCAGCGAGCTCGTTGGTCGCCAAGATCTCGAACGCAAACGAAAGGGGGTTAGACCAGCGCAGCCACCGAACCCACGGTGGCATGGACTGCGCGTTTGTGAGGTACCCCCCGACGAGCACCCACGACAAAAGCAGGATGTTGAGCGCGAGGGCTGTGGCCGCGGCGCTGCCCAAAGCCGAGGCCAGGGCGATGGCCAGGGCGCCCACGGTCGCCGCGTAGGAGGCGAGGACGCAGAAAAAGGTCGCGACGCGGCGCGGCTCTGGGTTTAGTCCTATTAGCGGATACGAAAGAGCAGCGAAAAGCACGGCCGGCAAAGCGCGCAGCAGCAGGCCGTCGACGGAGAGCAGCGCGGCCGTGTGGGCCCACGGCCGGTAGAGGCGCGCGGCCACCTCGCGGCCGACGAGGCGGCGCTCGGCGACGACCGCGTCGACGGCCGTCAGGGCCGAAAAACCGAACAGGGCGAGCGCGAAGAAGAGGGCCCCCAGGCGGTTCTGAACGCCCACGTTGGTGTTGTCGAGGCGGAAGAAGACGAGGCCGACGCCGAGGCCCAGCCCCAAGCCGACGCCGCACTGGAGCAGCAGCAGGGTGGGGGAGCGGCGCGCGCACGTGAAGGCGCGCCACTGGAGGACGGCAAAGGCGCGGAGGGCGCGCTGCGCGGACGAGCAGAGGGACTGGAAGGGGTGGAGGACGAGGCGGTGGAGGAGGGATGATGAGGGGTTGGCGGTGTGCCAAGCGCCGTCGTTTTGTTTGCCGCCGCCGCACACGCCGTCGGCACCGCCACCGCCACCAACTCCCGCACCGCTGAACGAGCGGCCGCCTCCGAGCGACCGCGACGACACGAAGAAGCTGGGCCAGCCGCGCGGCGTGATGGGGGTGAGGGGGCGGCCGCCGCCGCCGGAGGGCGAGGGAGGGCCGCTGCTGTTGTTGCCGTCGGCGGCGTCGGGCGCGCGGCGCCGCAGCGGGGGCAGCGACGGCATCGCGACGACCGCCATGGCGCCGAGCACGCCGCCGGCGGCGGCATGGCGCTGGGGCGACGGGGCCGGCGAGCCGCCGTCACGGGCCGCCGCGGGCCCCGCCCCGCCGGCCGAGAGCCCGGGAGGGCCCGTGGCGGCGCGGCGGAGACCCCAGCCGCCACCGCCAGAGGAGGAGGAGGGCCCGCCGCCGCCGCCGAGGCTCGACTGCTGCTGCAGGGACGTGGGGGGCGGGGGCGGCGTTCCTCCGGCCCCGTGCACCAGGTGCGCGCCGGCGACGGCCGACAGCGGCGAGGGGGCGTGCGGCCGCGCGTGCAGGTGAGGCGGCAGCGCGGGCGAGCCCGACGACGATGGCGGCGGGCCGGCGGTGCCGCCGCCCCCCAGCATCAGCAGCTCGTCCCCCGAATTTCCGTCCAGCATCAGCGCCGCGTCGCGCTCGCGCGCGGCCGCCTCGGCCAGGCGCGTGGCGCCCGGCTCCGACGAGACGCACTCGAGGAGGTGCTCGGCGATGGGGCGGCCGGGAGGGAGGGACATGCCGCACCGGCCCGCGGCGGCCGCCGCGGCCGCGCCTCCCGGGCCCATGTACGCCACGCGCCCGCCGCGCGCGAGCAGCAGGACGCGCGAGAGGAGGGCGAAGCAGTCGGGCGAGGGCTGGTGGAGGGAGGCGACGACGACGCGGCCGCGGCCGGCCGGCGGGCGGGACCAGGAGGAGGAGGAAGCGGTAGCGGAGGACGACGACGAGGCGCCGCCGCCGCGCGCCACCTTCTCGAGCAGCCGCAGGAGCGACCAGGCCGCGTGCGAGTCGAGGCCGCTCGTCGGCTCGTCCATGATGACGAGGCGCGGTTGCGTGACCAGGGCCGTCGCGATCGTCACGCGCCGGCGCTCCCCGCCGCTCAGGCCGCGCGCCGCGCCGGAGAGGCCCCCGGCCCCCGCCGCCGCGCCTCCGGCCCCGACCAGCGCGCCCGCCACGTGCGCGAGCCCGAGCTCCTCGAGCACCGTGTCGACGCGCTCGCGCAGGGCGGCCGAGGCGGCGGCGCGCGGGTCGGTGGTGGGGTTTTCGTTGCTGCCACCGTCGCGTGAAGAAGAAGAGGAAGGCCGGAGCTTGAACACCGCCGCCAGCCGCACCGTCTCCTCGACCGTCAGCTGCGCCATCAGCACGTCGTCCTGCGCGACAAAGGCGCTCAGCTTGCGCAGGCCCGAGGGCCGACTCTCGCCGCCCAGGCTGACGCGCCCGCTCGCGCGCGAGCCGCGCGCGAGACCCTCCATCGCGCCGCAGCTCAAAGCGGCTAAAGCAGTCGTCTTGCCGGCGCCCGAGGGCCCTAAAATTCCTAGCACCTCGCCCGCGCGGCACGCGCCCGTCAGGCCCTGGAGCAGCGGGCGGTACCCTTTTGGCGCGAGCGGGGCGAGCGGGGTCGTCGGCGGGGAGGAGGAGGACAAGGGCGTAGGAGGGGAAGAGGAGGACGCGGCGGTGGTGGCGCGGCGCTGGCGCAGCGCGGCGGCGAGCAAGCCACCGCCGAGGCGCGCGAAGCCGCGGTCGGGCACGTAGACGCTCACGTCCGCGAAGACGAAGCGCGCCTCGTGGCCCAGGCGCTCCTCGGGCAGCAGGCGCAAGAGCGGCGGCTGCGGCTGCTGCTCCTCCTGGGCGGGCGAGGGGGAGCGGCCGGCGGCAGCAGCAGCAGCAGCACCAGCACCAGCAGCGGGGCCGATGGTGGCGATGGCGGTGGCGTCGGCGGCGAGGTGCCAGGCGTTGCCGCCGCGCACGGCGCCGATCTTGCCGCCGTCCGAGCCGCCGGCCTCGGCCGCGGCGAGCGCGGCGTCGGCGTCGGCCGCCTTGTTGTTGTTGGCGTTGGTGGGCGGGCTGCCGCCGCTGCTGCCGCCGGCGCCGAGCAGCAGGAGCGACAGCAGGCCGCCGCCGCTACTGCGCTTGTTGTTGTTCTTGTTGTTGTGGTTGTTGGCCTGCTGCTGCTGCTTGGCGGCGGCCTGGAGGCTGTCCTCGGCCGCGGGACCAGCACCGCTGGCGGTGGCGATGCCGCTGATGCTGTGGTTGGTGTTGCAGCCGCCGCCAAAGCCGCCGCCGCCCCGCTGCTGCTGCTCCTCCGCGCCCGCCTGCTGCTGCCCGCCGCGGCGGCCCTTGACGAGCAAAAAGGGCCGGAGCGCCATGACCTGCGCGAACCCGACGATCGCCGCCAGAAGCAGCAGCCCCAGGGGCGCCGCGGACACGGCCGGCACGAGCGCGGGCGGCGGGAGCGTGACGGGCCCCGTCTGCTGCTCCCCGCCCGCGCTCAGGCCGCCAAATCCGGCGCCGCCGCGCAGGCCGCCGCCGCTGCGGAGCGCGCCCTTGGACGGCGAGGAGGAGGAAGAAGAAGAAGAAGAAGAGGAGCCGCTGTTGGCGCCGCCGCCGCCGCCACCTCCCGCGGCAGTCGAGGCAGCCGCGCCAGAACCAGCCGCGCCGCCACCGCCCTCCTCCTCCCCCTCTTTGGCTCCAGCGACCGCCATCGCCACGTCGGCCGGCGCCGCGCAGGCGGCCGCGCGGCACCTGGCCTTGAGCTGCGGCTTGGTGCCCACCAGCGTGCACTTGGCCGCGCCGCGGTCGCACTCCATGGCCAGCGACCGCTCCTGCAGCTGCGACGCGATCTGCCGCACGATGCGCGGGCACGACGAGAAGCGCGGCGGCTCGCCCGCCGCGACACGCGCCGGGTTGAGCGAGGGGCACGAGCACGCGGCGTAGGCGCAGCTGAACGCGGCCGACCCTTGCTCGAAGGTGCAGTCGACGCCCGTGCACGTCAGGGGGACCGTGAGCATGGTGCTGACGTCCTCGGGGAAGGGCGCACCGGAGGACGCGAGCTCGTCCATGGCGAGGGCAGGCGGCACGAGCGCGTCGACGCGGAGCTGGCACCAAGGGCCCGTCTTTTGTTGCTTGGCGTCGTGCTGCCCGCCGCCGACGTCGCGTGAGTGCGGAAAGGAGGCGTTGATGAGCTCGCCGACGAGGGGAAGGGTGGCGCCCGGGCCCATGCCCAGCGGGGTGGCGGCCAGGGCCGCGGGCGTGGCCGGGGTCTGTTGGGCGGCGGAGGAGGCGGCGGTGAGCTTGGCGGCGGCCGCGCCGCCGTCGTCGGCCGGGAAGAGCGGCGACAGGGGCCTGCCGGCGGCGTTGCAGACGGCCGTGACGTCCTTGACCATGGCCGAGAGGGGGCCCTCCATGGCGCACGAGTAGGCCTTGTAGACGGGCCCGCCGCGGCGCGCAAAGTCGAACGTCTCGACGCAGACGGAGGCCGGGTCGCCGGTGAGGGCGGCGCAGGAGGAGGAGGAGGACGACGACGACGACGCGCCGCCCTCGCCGGGAGGAGGGCAGACGACGCAGCCGGCGCCCGTCCAGCCCGCCGCGCAGCGCTCGGCCGTCTGGTTCTTCTGGGAGCTGCTCCCGGGGGCTTGAGGGGGCGGCTTCTTCTTGGCGGCGGCTGCGGCGGGGGCGGCGGCGGCGGCGGCGGCGGGAGGTGGAGGGGCGGCGGAGGCAAGGAGCTCGCGGGCGGCCGCGCGGTGGTGGCGAGTGGGGGCGCGGCGGGAGGCGGCTTGCGGCTCTGCCGACTGCAGCATCATCGCAGGGTCGCTGTCGAGGGCGCGCTGCTGCTGCTGACGCTTGTTGTTGTTGCCGTCGGCGGCCGGGAAGTAGCGCGCGACCTGGCGCCAAGGCACCACGACCGCGCCGACGCCGTTGTTCTTGCCCGCCGCGACCGCGAGCGCGGCCGCCGCGTCGCCGCGCGCCAGCAGCGCGCCCGTGATGTCGAGGTGCGCCCCGACGATGCCCGTGTCCACGTCGGCCTGGAGCTCGAGCGCGTCGCAGCGCACGACGAGCTCCGAGGAAGAAGCGGGGGGATCGGCCGGCGACGACGGCGAGGGCGACGACGACGAGGACGACAGCTCGAGCACGCAGCCCGTGCCGCTGAACGCCTGCCCCGTCAGGTCCAGCTCCGAGTCGCCCAGGACCTTGGACGCGATGCGCGCGACCCCCCGCGTCGCGCGCGCCTCGAACGCAAAGGGGACCCCGGCGGATACGGGGCCCGGGTCGGACGAGACCTCGCCCGCGAATCGGTCGAGTGTGATTTGAGCCACGGGCCCGACCGCCCACAGCACGACGTCCGCCAGGACGGGGTCGGGGGTGTCGATGCCCGGGCTGGACGGGGTGGGCGGGGGCACGACGGCGGCGCCCGAGGCCGCGAGGACGGCCGGGAGCTGCTCGGCCGTGGGGCAGGCCGGCGGAGGTTGGGGGTCGGTGGCGGTGGCGGTGGTGGTGCCGGCGGGCGGGGGCGGGGGGGGCGGGGAGGGAAGGCGGAGGGCGACCCAGGCGGTGCCGCCGACGCGCGCGGCCGCGCCGTCGCGGGCCTTGATGCTGGCGCGGATGGGCTTGTGGACGCGGCCGCCGAGGGTGATGGGGCTGGCCGAGGGGTCGACGGCCAGCGGGATGACGCACGCGTAGCCTTGGTCGTTGCCGTTTGGTTGGGGGGCGGAGGTTGTTGATTGGGCGGAGGTTGCAGAGGCGGCCGCCGCGCTGTCGTCACTCCGCTCGGGCTCCGCGGCAGCGTCGCGCAGGACTTGAATCCGCTGCTGGCTTGAGGGGGTGGATCCGGAGGCAGAAGCGGCAGCGGCGGCCGCCGCCGCGATGCTCGAGCCCGTCAGCAGCACGAGCAGCAGCAGCGGCAGGAGGATGGCGGCCGAGGGGGCGGAAGCGGCGACGATGATGTGGCGTCGGCGGCGCGCGGCGGCCCCGGCAGCCGCGGCGACAGCGGCGGCGGCGGCGGCACCTTTGCCACCATCAGCTCGGCCGCGGCCCGCCGCCGCCGGCGCGGCACCCGCGGGAGGGGCGCGCGCGCGGGGCATCGGGTGGAGGGGGTGGCGATCGGTGTTCCGGGGGGCGGGAGAAGGGGGGTGCGAAAGGGGCCTTGCCACCTTCAACCACCAAAATTGGTTTTCTCGGTAAGAGGTCTCTCCCGCAAAGAGACGAGTTTGCAGGTCGGTCTTGGGCGCCGGGATGGCGAGGGGGGGGACAGAGGGCAGCGTCTCTTGGTGGTCGCGCGCGTTGGCGCGCGGGGGGGACCAGGCGGCGTTTGATTGTCGGTTGTGTGTGGGGGCGGGAGGGTGTGAGGGGGGGCGCGCTTTTGTTCGATCGGCCGGGACCGCTCGCTCGCGCCGTCGGCGGCGAAGAGAAAGGGCGGCGCTCTCACCCTGCTCCAACACTGAACACAGACACGCACACAAACAAAAACAACGACAACGCCCCTGCTCATTCCTCCCTCGGCATCGCCCCCCGACCGACCGACCCTATCGCGGATCCCGACCGACCAACCGACGCCGCGCGCGCGGAAGAGGCGGAAGGAGGAGGAGGAGGAGGAGGAGCACAAATGAGGGCGAGCACCACCCGCCTCGTGCTGCTGGCGGCGCTGCTGGCGGCGGCCGCATGCGTCGAGGTGAGGTCGTGGTCTGCGCAACCCTGCCAGGTCCTTTGCGGGCCCTGGCGTGGGCGTTTGCCGCGAACGCGGAAGCCTCTTCTTCCCTTGCCCTCACTCTCCCCCCCCCATCCTTCCCCCCCCCTCTCTCTCAACCGCCAAAACACACCCAGGCCAAAAAGTCCAACGGCAGGTCGCACAACGACGAGCACGAGGGCGACGACGACATGTTCGCGGAGCGGCCGTCGTCGCCGCCGCCGCGCCGGCGCAGCAGCAGCGAGAGCAACTTCGACACCGCCGCGACCGCCGCCTCTGCCGCCGCCGCCGCCGCAGCGGCCGTCAGCTCGCAGCTCGAGGCCCGGCTGGCCGCGCGCCTCGAGCGCCTCGAGTCAATGGTCGCGGCCAACAGCAACAACAACAACAACGGCAACCGCGGCAGCATGGGCGGCGGCGGCGCGAGCCTGCTGAGCGCCGCGCTGGCGGCCGCCAAGCAGGAGGAGGAGCAGGAGGAGGAGGGCGGCGACATCGGAGGAGCAGGAGGCCTCGGCGCGAGCCTCGCCGGCCTCGCCGACCCGTTCCGCGGCCTCTTTGCCTCCAAAAGCAACAAGGACAACAACGACCAAGACTCCTCCTCGTCCTCCCTGGCCGCCGCGCGCAAGAAGCACGCCGAGGCGCTCGCCGCCGCGAGCGCCAAGCACAGGCAGCAGCAGGCCGCCCTCGAGCGCGCGCACCGCGAGGCGCTCAAGCAGGCCGAGCAGCGCGCCGCCGAGCGCGAGAGGCAGGCCGTGCGCGACGCCCTCGAGGCGGCCGAGCGGGAGCGCGCGGCGGCCGAGGCGCGCGCCAGAGAGCAGGCGGAGACGCGCGCGCGCGAGACGCTGGCGATGAAGGAGGCCGAGCTCTCGGCCGCGCTGGCCGCGCGCGAGCGCACCGAGGTCGGGGCCGGGGCCGCCGTAGCGGAAAAGGAGCGCGAGCTCGCGTCGGCGCTCGCCGAGCGCGAGCGCGCGCACGAGGCCACTGTGGCGGCCAAGGAGCGCGAGCTGCGCGAGCTGCGGGAAGGCCAAGAGGAGCTGCGCGCCGAGCTCGAGGCCCTCCGCGAGGAGGCGGCCGAGGCGCTGTCCGAGCTGCGCGCCGCGCGCGAGGCGCAGGAGCGCGCGGCCGAGGAGGCGGAGCTGCGCGTGAGCCAGGCGCGCGCCGAGGCGGCGGCCGAGGCGCGCGCCGCCCGGGACGAGGCGGCCGCGGCGATCGCGGCGGCCAAGGACGAGGCGCGCCTGGCGGCCGGGGAAGCGCGCGCCGAGGCCGACAGGCTCGCGGCGGACGCGCGGGTGGAGGCCGAGCGCGCGATCGAGGCGGCGCGCGTCGAGGGCGAGGCGCGCGTGCGCGAGGCGCGCGAGGCCGCCGCCCGCGCGGCGGACGAGGCGCGCGCGGCGGCCGAGGCGCACGAGCGCGAGCAAAGGGAGCGCGAGGCGGCCGCGAGCGCCGCGAGCAGCTGCCGCCGCGAGCTGAGGGGGGTCGAGCAGGCGTGGCTGCCGCCCTGGGCCCAGCGCCGGTCCGCCCAGGCGGCCGAGGCGGCGCGCCGCGCGGCCGCGGCCGTCGAGCTTCCCCCCGTGGCGCGTGAGTATTGGGACAGGGCGTACGAGGGCGGGGCCGCCTCGCTCGCCAAGGCGCGGCTGATCGCGGAACAAGGGGCCGCGGCCGTGTCGGCGCGCCTTCCCGCGTCGTTTGTGGCGGGACTGCCGGACGCCGGCACGTACGAGCGCTTGCGCTCTTCGCTCGCCGAGGGCGCGGCCTACGTGCCTAACCTGTCGTCGTTCTCGTTTGCTTCCTCGGAGGACGGCAGCACGATTGCCGACAGGCTCAGAGGCGCGCGCGACGCGATGGCGGCGCGGCTGCCGACGTCGTGGGAAGAGGCGAGCCGAAGCGCGAGGGCGCTCGCCGAGCGCGCGCGCGAGGCGGCGGCCGACCTGGCCGCGCGCGCCCCGGGCGAGCTCTCGGCGCGCCGCGGGCAGGTCAAGGAGCTGCTGCGTGTCCACGTGTTTGCGCGGCACGAGCGCCTCGCGGGGCTGGCGGACGAGCACCCGGAGCTGCTCGAGGCGGCGTCGTGGGTGGTCGTGGCGGCACTGGCGCTGCTGTTGCTGCTGCCGCTGCTGGCGCTGGCGCTGGGCGGCGGTGGCGGCGGCGGGAGGAGGAGGGGCAAGCGGCAGCAGCAGCAGCAGCAGCAGCAGCAGCCGCAGCGGCGAAGCGGCAAGGAGGCGGCGGCGGGAGCAGCAGCGACAGAGGCGGCGGCAGCGAAGAAGAACAGCGTGGCGGTGACGGCGGCGAGCAGCAAAAAGGACTAGAAAGTTGGTGTTATGTGATTCGACGGCCGGTTTTGGATTTTGGCGTCGTCTGCGGCGGCGGCGGTCGCTCTCTCTCTTCTCCCTCTCTTGCGCTTGCGCGCGCGCGCTCTGGCGCAGCAAAACACGCAGATACACACACACACACACTCTCTCTCTCTCTCTCTCATTCGCGCGCGCCGCATTCGCCTCTCTCTCGCGCGCGCAAGCGTCGCTCCCTCCAAACGCCACAGCAAGGAGAAAACATTGGTTCACACAAGAGAGCCCCCTCCTCTGTCCTCCCTTGTCATTTTTTCTCCTTCCCGCCCAACCCCCCTCCAAGACGCCCCGCATCGCGCCGGATCGACAGCAAAAGCAACACCCCATCGACCAGATCGGCCCCCGAAAAACCCGATCCCGGCCGCCGGCCGAAGAAGGATCGGCAGACAGCCCAGGGGGAAAGGGGCCGAAGCGAACAAGACAAAAAATGAGCGACGCCGGCGCCAACAGGTCGCGCCGCGAGCGCAAGCCGTCAATAGCCGCGCGCGAGGCCGAGGAGACGCGCGAGTACGAGGAGCTGCTGGCGAGCGGCCAGCCGATTCCGGAGGAGCCCAAGAAGCGGCGCGGGCGCAAGAGCAAGAAGCAGCTGCAGGAGGAGGCCGAGGCCGAGGCCGAGGCCGTGGCGGCGGCGATGCAGCAGCAGCAGCAGCAGGCCGACGACCAAGCCTACCGCCTCGCCACCGCCGCCGCGGCAGCGGCCGCCTACCCCCACCCGCCGGCCTCCTCCTACCCCCCGCCCGCGGGCCTGCCCCTCCTGCACCCCCCCGGCATGGGCGCGCCGCCGCCGCCCTTCTTCGCGCCGGTCGCGACCGGGCCCGGGGCGGCAGCGCCACTGCTGCCGCCCCCGCCGGCCGCCCCGCACCTCATCAGCAGCGTCGCGGGCGGCCGCGGCCCGGTCACCGACCCGGCGCAGCGCGCGGTGCTGCTCGCCCACACCGCCGCGCGGACCGTGGGCGCGGGCGTCGACCTGTCGACGCTCCCGCTCGCGACGCAGAAGGCGCTCCTGCTGGCGGCCGTCGCGTCAGGGGGCGGCTCCGGCGCCGGCGCGGCCGGCATCGCGCCGCACCTGCACGCGCCGCCCGGGGCCGTGCCCGTCGCGCCGCCCGTGCTGCCTCCCGGCGGCGAGGCGCCGCGCCCGGCGCGCCCCCTCTGTTCGGCGAGCCCGTGCTGCCAGCCGCCGACGGCGGCGGTGATGGGCGGCGCGGCCGCGGTGGCGGCGGCGGCGGCGGCGGCGGCGGCGGCCTCCTCTCGCCCGAGCTGCAGCGCCAGCTCCTGCTCGACTACCAGCGGCGCCTGCACCCGAAGGACTTGCCGCCGGCGGCGGGGGGGGCCGGCGCGCCCGCGAGCGGGTCGAAGCGCGGCCGGCGCGGCGCGGAGGAGGAGGACGAGGCCCTGGCCACCGCCGCCGCCGCCTACCGCCGCCAGCAGCACTGGCTGCAGCAGCAGCAGCAGCTGCCCGTCCTGCCCTTCCCGCGCATGGAGCCCGGCATGACGCAGGCCCGCCGCGACTTCCTCGAGGCCCTCCCGGACGCCGCCAAGTGGGCGCAGACCGTGCCGCCCGCCGCCCACCCGCGCCACCCGCAGTCGGCCGGCACGCGGCTGCTCGACCTCACCGACCCTTTACTGCGCCGCATTTTTGCCCTCGCCTTTGACGCCCGCCCGGACGAGTCGCAGTGGCGGTACGAGAGCCACGCCGTGCAGGAGGTGGCCGGGCTCGTGCTCGCGTCGCGGCGCCTACGCGCGCTGCTGGGGCCGATGCTGCGCTTCGATGAGGAGGAGGAGCAGGGCGGCGACGAGGACGACGACGACGACGAGGGCGGAGGCGGGACGAGCATCGGCGGCGAGGAGTGGGGCGGCGGCCGCCGCTCCGGCTCGGCCCGCCAGCGCAAGCCCCGCCGCGCGCGCACCTTTGACAGCCCCCCGTGCAACTCGCCCATCCCGCCGGAGACGTGGCTGCGCGTGCGCCGCCGCCAGGCGTCCAAGGTGTGCCTGTCGGTGGCGAAAAAGGCGTTTCGCTTGACGGACGGGTGGCTCGAGCCGCTTGCCTACGAGACGTGGCGCAACCCGCACGGGAAGCACCTGGCGCCCATGCGCAAGTACCGGCGCGACCACGCGGCGACGGCGGCGCGGCTGCGGTGGGCGGGCGTGCCCGAGGGGGAGGGCGGGCGGCGGCGGCCCAAGTACGGGTTGGTGGGGGCGATGGTGGCGGCGCCGGCGCCGGCGGCCGGGGGGGCGGGAGGAGGAGGAGGGGCGGCGGCGGCGGCGGCTTTGGCCACCCCCGCCCCCCCCCCGGCCAAGAAGCGCGCCAAGAAGAAGGCGGCGGTGGAGGACGGCGGGGGGGAGGCCGCCGCCGCCGCGGCGGCCGGAGGCGCGGAGCAGGCGCCGCCGCCGCTGCTGCAGGCCGGGGAGGAGGAGGAGGAAGAGGAGGAGGCCGCCGCGCCCGCGCCCGTCAAGCGCGGCCGCGGGCGCCCGCGCAAGAACAAGACGCCGACGCCGGAGCCGCCCGAGCTGCTGGAGCAGCAGATGCTGGAGGCGCAGGCGGAGGCGGAGGCGGAGCAGCAGCAGCAGCAGCAGCAGCAGCAGGAGGGGGGCCTGCTGCCGGCCGCCGCGGCGCTGCCGCTGCAGCCGCCGCCGCCCTCGTCTGCGCCGCCGGCCGCGGCCGTCGTCACCATCCCCTGGCACGCCGGCGCCGGCGGAGGCGCCGGCGGCAGCGGCAACGGCTTTGACGGCGTCCTCGCGCCCGATGCCGCGCTCGCCGCGCTGCCGCCCGAGCCGACCATGCTGCAGCAGGTGGTGGCGATGCAGTCCGGGATCGTGCTTGGAGGCGGAGGCGGGGGAGGAGGAGTGGGGGGGTTGGGAGGCGGCGGCGGCGGTGGCCCTTACGCGTGGCCGCAGCAGCAGCAGCAGCAGCAGCCTCAGATGCACCACTACCACCAGGCGCTCCCGTCGCTGCCGCCGCAGCAGCAGCTGCTGCAGCAGCAGCACGCCGCCCCCGCGCCCCCCGCCGCCGCCCCCTCTGGCGCCCCGCTCCTCCTCCTGCCGCCGCACCAGCAGCATCGCCTCGAAGAGCTGCGGGGCGTCCTCGACGCCAACAGCTTCGGCACCCCCCAGCAGCGCGCGCAGATCCTGCACACGGTGAGCAGCGTCGTGGCCGGCGGCGGCTTCGGGGTCTTGTCGGGCGGGGGGCCGAGCGACCCGCTGGGGGCCCTGCGCCTGTACGTGGCGGCGGGCTACGGCGGCGGCGGCGGCGGCGTGGCGGCGCCCGCGAGCGCCGAGGGGGCGTACGCGGCGTTCATGGCGGACAGCGTGGCGGCGTCGCAGCAGGCGCACTTCCAGCAGCACCAGGCGATGATGATGGCGCAGCAGCAGCAGCAGGGCGGGTTTGGCGGCGGGTTTGGCGGGGGGTGAGCGGTTTCGTTTTTGTTTGGGGGTTTTGGTGGGTGTTGGGTCGACGCGCGGGGAGAGGGAGGGGCGACGCCCATCACCCCCCCCCCCCCCCAAAAAAACCATAAATTGAACATAAAAGACGCACGATCGCGCACGCACACACAATCGCAGACACACACACACACACACACAAACGAGCAAACAAGCAACAAGCATCCACACACAGCCCCCGATTCGTCTTCTTCACACGCGACTCGAGAAAAAGAGCAGCCGAGGCCTCTTTTTTTCTCTCTCTCTTGCGCGACAGCTGCCGATCGATCGATTCTTCTGCTTCTTCTTCGCGCGCCCGTTTCTCCCTCCTCCCTACCCCAAAAGAGCAACACGATGGCCGCTGTGGAGGCCCAGGTCGCGCTCGAGAAGTGAGTAGACTGGATTGCGTTGGGGGGCGGACCCGGAGGGAAAAGCGCGCGCGCATGTGAGAATGAGAGAAAGAGAGAAAGCACTCACCCTCCCTCTCTCTCTCTCCCCCCCCATCACCCCCCCGAAAAAAACCACGCAGCGAGGCCCCCGCCGTCGACGCGGCGGTCGTGGAGGAGGAGGAGGTCGCGGACGACTTTGAGCCCGTCGAGCGCCTGCAGGAGGTCGGCATCGCCGCGGGTGAGTATTTCGGCGCGGGGGGTTCGTTGATGGGGCCGCCGCGCGCTCGCTCGCTCGCTCGCGAAACGACCAACGCCCGCCGCCTCGCCCTCTCTCCCCCCCCCATCAAACAGCCGACATCAAGAAGCTCAAGGAAGGCGGCTACCACACGGTGCAGGCGGTGATGATGGCGACTCGCAAAAAACTCTGCGACCTCAAGGGCCTCAGCGACGCCAAGACCGACAAGATCCTCGGCGAGGCGCGCAAGCTCGCGACGGTCGGCGCGTGGACGACGGGCAGCGACGCCCTGACGGCCCGCCAGCGCGGCGTGCTCAAGATCACTTCCGGCAGCGCCGCGCTCGACGGCATCCTCGGCGGCGGCTTCGAGACGCGCTCGATCACCGAGCTGTACGGCGAGTTCCGGACGGGCAAGACGCAGCTCTGCATCACGCTGTGCGTGGCGTGCCAGCTGCCCACGTCGCAGGGCGGCGGGGCGGGCAAGGCGGCGTACATCGACACCGAGGGGGCGTTCCGCCCGGAGCGCGTCGTGCCGATCGCCGAGCGCTGGAACCTGGACCCGCAGGCCGTCCTGGACAACGTGAGTTTTGGATTTGTTTTCGTTTTGGGCGGGCGGGCGGGGCCTTATTTTCGTTTTTCCATCCGGGGTGGCGCGCGGCTGGCGCTCACAAAAAAAAAACCTCGACCGCCCCCGCCCCGCCCCCGCCGAAAACAACAACAACGCAGATCGTCGTCGCGCGCGCCTACAACCACGAGCACCAGATGGACCTGCTCTGCTCCCTCGCGGCCAAGATGGTCGAGGAGCCCTTCCGCCTGCTCATCGTCGACTCCATCATGGCCCTCTTTCGCACCGACTTCACGGGCCGCGGCGAGCTCGCCGACCGCCAGCAAAAGCTCGGGCAGTTCCTGGCGGCGCTCAAGCGCCTGAGCGAGACGTACGGCGTGGCAGTCGTGATCACCAACCAAGTAATGAGCACGCCGGAGGGCGGCATGACGTGTACGTTGGTCGCTCTGGCCCTTCCGTCGCCGCGGGAGCCTTAACTCTTCTCGCGCCGCGCTCAAACCGTCGTTCCTCCTCCCCCCGAACCCCCCCCAAAAAAACCCGACAGTCGTCACCGACCCCCGCAAGCCCATCGGCGGCCACGTCCTCGCGCACGCCTCCACCACGCGCGTCTACCTCCGCAAAGGCAAGGGCGAGCAGCGCCTGGCCAAGATCGTCGACTCTCCGTCCATGCCGGAGGCGGAGGCGTCGTTCGCGCTCAGCAACGAGGGGGTCGTAGAGTTTGCCGATTAGGAGGGGGCGGGCCTTGCGGCGAGGACCGAGGGATGGCTTTTATCAGAAAAAGAGCACAGACGCACAGAGAGAGATGGTGATGACATGGATCTGATGATGAGAAAGAGATGAGCATATATACACACCGAAAAGACGGACGCAACGCGCACGACGCACGTTTGAACAACACCCTGCTTTTCGCTCTCGCAAAGGGGCGAGATGAGGATCGGGCGCTCCGCACCCCCCTCATCCTTGCTGCCCCCGCCCGCCCGCGCCTGCTCGTCCCGCCACCTCGTCCTCCCCCACCTCCTCGCCGTCCTCGGTGACCGTGCTCTCGGCGGCGGCGGCGGCGGTGGGCCCGGATGTCGCCGCCGCCGCCGCTGCCGCCGCCGCAGCCGCAGCCGCGGCCTGGGCCTCGGCCTCCCGCTGCCTCGCCTCCTGCGCGGCGGTCTGCTCCGACAGCCGCATCGCCAGCTCCAGGTCCGACGCGTCAAACATCCGCGCGCCGCCCGCCTTCTTGGTGGGCCGGCCGCGGCGCTCGTTGGGGTCGGCGCGACCCTCGAACTCGTTCTGGACGGCCAAGTACTGGTTGTTGTGCCTCGCCACGAGCGCGGCCACGCGCTGCGGGCGCCGCGAGCCGCCGCCGCCCGCTGCCACCGCACCAGAGGACGGCCCTGCCTCGTCCCCCGGGTCGCCCCCGCCCTGGCCCTCACCCTCGCCGCCGCCGCCGCCCGAGGACGGGGGCCCGGGGCGCGCGCGCTTGGCCGAGGGCGGCGCCGCCGCCGCGGCCTGGCCGATCGTGCCCATCCCCTGCGCCGCGCGCGCGGCCGCGATGGCGGCCGCGACGCTCTCCTTGTCTTCGTGCAGCTGCGCCGCCTGGCGCTGCGCGCTAAACCCGGGGGCGCGCGCCTTTTTCCTGGCCGGCGGCTGCGGGGGCAGGGGCGGGGCCGGGGACGGGGATGGGGCGGCGGCGGTGGGGCCGGGGGCCACGGGAGCAGCGAGCAAAGGGGGCGCTGCCGCCACCGAAGCAGGAGCGGCGCGGGCGAGCACCAACAGCCCCCCACCACCGCCGCCACTTCCGCCGCCGCCCATCAGTGGCGAGTCGAGGCCCGCGCGCTCCTCCTTGCGCGGCCGCCCGCGCTTCTTCCGCGGGGGCGCGGTGGCGGCTGCGGCGGCGTCTACAGCCACTCCGCTGCGGTCAGCGAGCAGCGTGTCGCCCAGCAGGCCGGCCTCGTGCCGCTGGCCGTCGCGGCCGGCCGGCGCCGCCAACGCATGCTCACACCCCTGCCGCCGCCGCGCGTCGGCCAGCGCGTCCTCGGCCTCGGCGCGCGCGATCGCGTCGGCCTCGGCCGTCTCGGCCGCCTCGGCGTCGCGCGCGGCCACCGCCGCCGCCGCCGCCGCCTCGGCCGCCTCGGCCGCCTCGGCCACGCGCGCGGCCACGGCCGCGGCCGCCGCGATGCCTCCGACGTCGGGCGCGCGGGCCGCGGGCGTCGGCGGCGCGGCGGCGGCGGCCGCGACGGGGCTGTCGTCGCCGCCATTGGCAGCAGCAAAAGCACCACCACCACCACCACCGCCGCCCGCCCCGACCTGGGCCGCCGCCGCCGCGACGGCCGCGGCCGCGGCCGTCGCCTCCTCCGCCCGCCGCGCCGCCAGCGCCTGCGCCTTCCTGCGCCGCTCGGCCAGCTGCTCCATGCGCGCAGCCGCCAAGGCGCGCGCGCGCCGGCGCTCCTCGGCCGTCTGCTCGGCCTGCACGGGCACGTCCCCGACGGCGGCGGCGGCGGCGGCCACGGCCGCGGGGCAGGCGGCGGTCGCGGCGCTGGGCCGGGAAGACGGCCCGGCGGCGTCGCCGTCGCCATGGATTCCGCCGCCGCCGCCCCCATTGCCACCTCCGCCCCCTCCCCCGAGCCCCTGCCGCCGTGCGTCGGCGGCCACCCGCCGGCGCCGCGCCTCGATGCGGGCGCGCTCTGCGGCCCACTCGCGCCGGGGCGTGAGGCAGCGCGCGATCTGGTGCGGGGCCCAGAGCGGGACGATCTCGACGTCGCCGTCGTCGTAGGCGACGGTGTGGCGGACGCGCGTGGGGTCGTACGCGATCAGCTGCGGATTTTTTTGGTGTTTTTTTCGTCGTTATTTTTGGGGGTGAGAGAGACAGGGGCGGGGGGTCGCGACGAAAAGGAGAAACAGCAGCAGCAGCAGCAGCGAGCGCGCGCGAGAGACACTCGCGACATACACGTACAAGAGAGACGTACAGCAGCAGAATAAGAAGCAGCAGCAGCAAACAGCAGCAAGAAAGAAAGAAGGAGCGAAGAAAAGCAAGGCAATAAAAAAAGAAGAAACGCGATCACTCGTCGTCGCCGCCGCCCTCGCCCTCGCCCTCGCCCTCGCCCTCGCCCTCGTCCTCGTCGTCGTCCTCAAACGTCCCGAGGTCCTCGCCGACCAGCAGCTCGGCCACCTCGGCCTCGTCCAGGAGCGCGACGGCGTCGTCGTCGTCGTCGTTTTCGCCTGCTTGACCGGCGCCATTTGCACGCGAAGAAGAAGAAGAAGAAGCGGCGGCACGTCGCGCCGGCACAAACGCCGCCGCCGCCACCACCCCGGGCGCGTTGCGGTCGTCCTCGGGCGCCTCGAGCGCCAGGTTTCCCAGCCTTCCCGCGCGGTAGTCGTTGAGCACGCGCGCCCCGGCGTTCTCGACGTCCCCGCCGAACATGTCGGCGGCCACGCGCGCGACGAACGCCTCGCCCGTCATCTTGCGCGCGTCGAGGCGGAAGCGCCGCTCGAGCTGGCGCAGCGCGCCGCGCGCGGCGCCGGCGAGCGCGCCGCGCGAGGGCGCCGCGAGCCGCTTGACGCGCGCGACGAGCGCGGCCGCCACGAGCGAGTTGAGGTAGGCGGCCTCGCCGATGTCGTCGCACATGGCGAGGCGCTGCGCGGCGACCTGGTCGCCGAACGACGCCGGGATGACCCCGGGCGCGTCGAGCAGGTCGAGCGGGCTGGCCGCAAAGGGCGCCGCCGACGGGTCGGCGCCCCGGTCGGCCGCCTCTGCGCCGCCCGTGCCCGGCGGCGGCGGGGGCGCCGCGCCCACTGCCCGCGCGCCCTCGCCGCTCGCCCCCGCGGCCGCCTGCTGCCCGAGCCGCACCCACCGCAGCGTGCGCGTGACGCCCGGCCGCGCGGCCGACTCGACCGCCCTCCTCCCCAGCAGGCGGTTGATGAGCGCCGACTTGCCGATGTTGGGAAAGCCGATCACGCACGCGCGCACGGGCCGCGGCCTGAGCCCCCGCGCCGCGCGTTTTGCGTTGACGCGCTCGCCGATCCGCAGCGCCGCCCTGCGCACGGCGCCCACCCCGCGGCCGCGCTGCCCGTCGGTCCAAAACACCTTTTCTTTGGCGTCCGAGCGGAAGTGCTCGTCCCAGGCGCGCCGGTCGGCGCGCGAGACGCTGTCGGCGCGGTTGATGAGCACTAAACGGGGCTTTCCCGCGCACCACCCGCTCACCTGGGGGTGGCGCGTCGCCGCGGGGATGCGCGCGTCCCTCACCTCGAGCACGACGTCGACCATGCGCAGCTGCTCTCGGAGCTGGCGCTCGGCGCGCGCGATGTGACCCGGGTACCACTGCACCATGTGGGTGGCGAGGGCGGCGTCCGAGGCGGCCGGGGCGGCGCCGGGGGCGAGGGCTGAGGAAGAGGAGGGGTTGGCGCCGGCCGCGGCGCGCCGGCCGCCGGCGCCGTTGCCGCGTCGGTTGCTGCTGGCGGTGGGGTTGCCCGGAGCGGCGCCGCGCGCGCGGGGCGTGCGGCTCGGACGCACAACCTGGGCCGCGCCACCGTCCTCCTCATCGCCCTTGTCGTCGCCCGGGACGGGCAGCACGACGACGCGCGGGGCGCGCGGGGGCGGCGCGGGCGCGCGCGCGCCCCACGCCCCACCGCGGCCGACGCCGGCTTGCTCGCCCGTCTCGCGCACGGCGGCGGCGGCGGCCGCCGCCGCCGCGGGCATCTTGGCCACCTGCTTGGCCAGGCCCGTGGCGAGACCGATGTCGTCGACGCTGTTGATCTCGCGCGCGTACGCGCGGCGGTCGTCGCCGTCCTCGCCGCCGAGAAAGTCGTCCGGGTCGACGTCGTCCGAGGGCGCGGAAGCGGAGGTGGAGGAGGGAGGGGGCCGCTTGCCTCCCCCGCGGGAGAGGCGCCTGCCCCCTCCTCTTCCGCCGGCCGTCGCGCGCGCCACCAGAGTTGCCGCCGCCGGGGTGCTGCTGCCGCCGCGCGCGCCCAGGGAAGCTGGTCCCACCGCGCCGCGCTGCCCGGCGGCGGGCAGCAAGTACCCGCGCCCGAGCAGGAACATCGAGGCGGCGCAAAACAGGGGTCTCGCAAAAGGAGAATCGATTCGCGCGCGCGCGCTGCGCGGAAATGAAAGCGCAAAAAGCAAACAAAAAGCGAGTGGGGCCGCAAAAGATGGTGGCGAAAGCGGCAGAAAAAAGGGTGGACGGGAGAGGACCGAAGCGCCGCGCGCGTGGACATGACAGAGAGAGGATGAGCGTCGGCGGCGTTCGCGCCGCCGCCGCCGCCGCCGCCAGCCGTCGGGACAGCCCCCCAAAACCCAACCCGCACCCCCAAACACCAAGCCAACCAAACAAAAAAGAACTCACCGTGCCGTCGAACCATGCGTCCTCGAGCTGCCACCAGAGACGCACGCGCGCGCCCACCGCCGCCTCGCCCAGCGCCGCCAGCTGCCCGCCGACGTGGCCCGCGGCCGCCGCCGCCGCCGCGCGCGCCACGAGGCACCGCCTGCCCGCGCTGCGCCCGGCCGTGGCTGCGCACGTGTCGCACGCGCCGCAGCGCGGGACGCGCGGGGCGGGCAGGCTGCGGCGCCCGGACAGCTGGGCGCCGCCAGCGCCGTGGAGCGCGCGCTCGACGTTGCCCGCGGCCACCGCGCCGTACGGCCCGCCGCCGCCGGCCGTCGTTGCCGCACCCCCCCCGCCCGCCGCCGCTGCAGCGGGCGCCGCCATGGCCAGGGACGCGCCGTACTTGATGCGCAGGTCCGCCTCGGCCTGGAGGGCCGCACGGCGCCAGTTGTCCGGCAGCTGCCCCGCGTCCTCGAGCGCCTCGGCCAGCCGCGCCTGCAGCCGCCCGACGGCCGCGCCCTTTCCGCCGTAAGGGTCGCCGCCGCCCGCCGCCGAGGAAGAGGACGACGAGGGCGGCGGCCGCTGCTCGAGCGGCAGCAGCGCGCTGCGCCAGACCCAGCAAAAGGGCGGCGGGTAGGCCCCCCCGCTGAGGTCTGCGCCGCCGACGGTGCCGCCGCCGGCGCCGCCAGGGCCGTAACCGCCGCCGTCGCCGCCGTTGCCGCTTCCGCCGCCGCCGCCGCCACCGCCGCCGCCGCCGCCCCGTGCCGCGCGCTGCTCCTCCTCGATCGTCTGGACGTGGTGGTACGCCGCGCCGTAGGGCTTGATCAGCACCTTGCGGTCGGCGGAGGACGCCGGGAGCCTGGTCTCGTGCACCGGGGTGGTCGGAGGCGGCGGCGGGGCTTGGGCGGCTGCCGCCGGGACGCCGCCGCTCGCCTCGGCCATCGCCGCCGCGCGCTCGGCGTGGCGGCGCTCGCGGCGGCGGTCGGGCCGGCGGCGGCGCCGGGGCAGGCCGTCCGGGCCGTAGATCTGGGGCAGGAGCTCGGCGCGCGCGGCCTTGAGCACGGCCTCGGCGCGCGCCAAGAGGTCCGGGGGGAGGTGCGGCACGCGCGGGGTCGGAGCGGGGCGGGGCGAGCGCCTGGCCGTGGTGGTCGTGGCGGGGGCTCGGCTCGCTCCGCGCTCCCCGTCCTCGCCGCCGCCCTCCTCCCTCTCCTCCTCCTCTTCCCCTTCATCCTCGTCCTCGTCCTCCTCCTCCCCGGCCAAAAAGGCCGCCGCCGCGGCCACGTCCTCCTCCTCCAGGGCACGCAGGTGCGCGTCCGTGAAGGTGAAGCCGGCGGGCGGGTGCCACGGGTCGATCGCCTCGGCCGGCCAGCAAAACGGCAGCGGCCCGGGGAGCGGCGGCGGCGGCGGCGACGGCAGCGCGCGCGCGAGCGCGGCGCGCGCGCCCTGCTGCTCTTCCTCTTGCTGTTCTTGCTCTTGTTCGTGTTGCTCTTGCTGCCGCTCTGCGCCGCCCTCGGTGGCGCCTGTCGCGGCGACGCCTGAGGCGGCGGGTGTGGCTGCCGTGGTGGTGGCGGCGGCGGCGGGGGTAGTGGGAACGCCGCCCCCGCCCCCGCCGCCGCCGCCACGCAGCTGCTGCTCCCGCTGCTCCCGCTGCTCCTCCTCATCGGAGAACGGGTCGTCGGCCGCCTCGGCCAGCCGCTCGAGCGCCGCCAGCGACAGCCCAAACAGCCGCTGGTCATCGTCACCGTTATCTTCAGCCTCGGCTCGGGCTGCCAGATCCGGGGGCCCGCCGCTCGGCCCGAGGGGAGGAGCAGCAGTAGAGGCGGCGGCAGCAGCGGCAACGGGGGCGGCGGCGGCGGCAGGGGCGGCGGCGCGGCCCGGCGCCGTCGTCGTCGCGGCTTGCCCCCCCGCCCCCGCCCCCGCCCCCGCCGCCGCCGCCTCCACCACCACCACGGCGTCCAGGCTCGGCGAGCGGGGCGCGTCGCCTGCAGCCGCCGCGGGCGGGGGCCCGGCGGCGTTGTTGCTGGTCCCGCCCTTGTCGTTGGCGTTGGCGGCGTTGGCGGCGGCCGCTGCAGCGGCGCCGGCGACGGCGGGGGCCGCCGCCGCCTCGAGGTCGGCGCGAAACTGCCGCGCCAGCCCGCGCGCCACGCGCCGCGCGACCTGCGCCGCGGCGCCGCTCAGGTGCACGTCCGGCATCCACACCAGCTCGCCCAGCCAGTCGGTCGCCTCTTGCTGGTCCTGCTGCTGCTGGCCCTGCCGCTGCTGCTGCTGCGGCCCGCCCGCGGCCGCCGCCCCCGCGACCGGGCCCGCGACCGCCATCCCCCCGCCGCGCAGCAGCCGCCGCGCCGTGCGGTCGACCACCCACCCGTTGGCGCGCAGGCGGTGGAGGTACGTCTGCAGCGACACCCCGGGCGGCGGGGCCCCGACCTCCTCGACAAAGTCGCCCAGGGGGACGAAGGCCTGCTTGAGGGGCGTCTCGCTCATCCCCCGAACGCCGTGCCGCCCCTGCCCCTGCAGGAACCAGCCGCCCGGGGGCCACGCGTACGAGCGCTCGCGGCGCGCGTCGGGCGCGCGGACGCGGGCGGGCCTGGAGGGGTTGCCGTTGTCGGTCTCGCCGCCCCGGGCGCGCGGCGGGCGCGGTGGCTCGCTGGCGGCCGCCGAGGTGGGGGGGGTGGTTGCGGCGGGGGCTGATGCGGCGTTGGCGGCGGCGGCGTTGGCGGCGGCGGCGGCCCCGCCCCCCGCGGCTGGCGTGGGAGGAGGAGGAGGCGGCGCGGCGGCGGCGGCGGCGGCGGCGGCGGCCGTCTGCGCCTCGCCGGCGCCGCCGCCGTCATCCCCGGGCAGGAGCAGCTCGCGCGCGCGCGGCCGCGGGGCGCGCGCGCGGCGGCGGCTGGACGCGCCGCCGCCGCCGCCGCCGCCTCCTCCTCCTCCCACGCCCTCTTCCCGCTGCTGCTGCTGCCGCTGCCGATACCCCGAGTCGGCGTCGCTCGACGCCTCAACAAGCACGACGGCGTCGTCGTCGTTGTCGCCGTCGCCGGCACAGTTGCTCTCGCCGCCGGCCCGAGGAGCAGCTGCACCAGCGGCAGCGGCAGCAGCAGCAGCAGCAGCAGCAGCAGCAGCAGCAGCAGCAGCAGCAGCAGCAGCAGCAGCAGCAGCACCATCCGTCGCCGCCGCCACGGCCCGCTGCCCCACCGCCGCCTCGTCGTCGTCGTCCTCGGACGCAAACCCCCCGCCCAGCTCGGCCGCCTCGGCGGCCGCCGCGGCCGCGGCGGCCTCGCGCCCGAGCCTCCCGCTCCCCGTGAGCGCCGCCACCACCGCGCGCGGCACCAGCAGCGCCGCGCCCGAGGCCGCGCCCACGCCGCGCCGCGCCTCGTCGCGCCGCTCGTCCCGCAGCAGCCGCGCCGCGCCCGCCGACGCCGCTGCGTCGGCGTCGGCGTCAAAGCCCGGCTGGCACTCCTCGGGGAGCGGCACGTCCGCGAGCCCAGGGGAGGGGACGTACTTGAGCGCGTACGGCGCCGCCAGACGCACGCCGATCCACCGCGCCACCTGCACCGAGACCGAGTTGCCGACCAGCGCAAAGCGCCGGCGGTCGCGCGCCTCGGCGTCGCGGTCGCGCGCGGGGCCGCGCCGCGACCGCCCGCCGCCGCCGCCGCCGCCACCACCGCCCTCCTTGCCCCCCGCCCCCCCCGCCTCGTCCGCGTAAAAGGCCGAGCAACCGCCCGTGGCCGCCGCACCCGCGCCCATCCCGCCGCCCACCGACGCCTCGTGGGCGACGGGGTAGCAGTTGCCCGTGTGGCCCGGGGGAAGCCCCTGCACGCGCTCGGCGTCGGTCGTGCGGAGCAGGCCCATGCGCCCGTCAGGGAGAAGCAGGCAGATGCGCCGGTTGCCCGTGGTCAGGGTGGGGAGGCAGTCGACGCACCCGGCCGTGCGCGCGTTGCCCAGGTCGAGCGCGAACGAGGCGCGCAGGCGGCGCGCGTCCTCGTCGCCGAGGCGGTCGTCGTCGTCGCGGGGCCCCCGCGGGTCGAAGCACTCGAAGCAGCGGCCCAGGGGGTTGGCCGTGGTGGGGGAGGGCGCGGCCTGGCGCGCGGCCTCGGCCGCCTCGGCCGCCAGCGCCGCCGCGCGCGCCCCGGATCCGGGCCCGCCCGAGGCCGCGGCGTCGGCCGCCGCCAGGGACAGGCGCGCCGCCCTGTCGGCGAGCGCGGCGCGCCGCTGGCGCGCCACGGCCACGCACCCCCCCAGGCAGCGCGCGGCGCCCTGCGACAGCAGCACGTCGCGCGCGTCGCCGTCGCGCGAGGCCAGGACGAAGACGCGCCGGCGGCGGGCGGGCACCCCGAACCCGCCGCTGCACAGCACGCGGTAGGCCCACGAGCGGTAGCCCAGGCGCTCGAGCGTCGCGACGATCGGCTCGATCGGCGGCGGCTCCTTTCCCGGAAGCTGCTCGAGCAGCGCGCGCACGTTTTCCAGAAGCACCCATTGCACCGGCCTGCGGTCGTCGATCGCGCGCTGCAGCAGGCGAAAAACGTGGCGCACCAGGCCCGTGGCCGCGCCCTTCTCCGCGCCCGCCCTGAGGCCCGCGCGAGAGACGTCGATGCAGGGAAACCCCGCGGCGACGAGCTCGGTCTCTGGTGGCAGCGCGTCGAGCGCGCACACGTCGGCGACGAGCAGGGTTCCGGGAAAGGCGCGGCGGAGGACCTGCTGGGCGCCCGGGTCGATCTCGCACTGGAGGATGATCTCGTGGCCGGCCTGGATTTTGTCGGGTTTTTCGTTGGGGGTTGGAGGGTGGGGAGAGTGAGAGGACGAGGAGGAGTGACGGTGCCGGGTGGCGGAGGCGAGCGGCGCTTCTTTTTTCTTTTTGTCGTTTGCGCGCGACGGCGGCGACGCGCTCGCCGCCAGCTGCGCCGCCGCTGCCGCCGCCGCCGCCCAGCCCTCCCACGCGGCCCCACTTTCGGCTCGTGGCCGCGCATGAAAGTGCGTCGCTCACCTGCTCCAGGCCCAGGTCCAGCCCGCCGCAGCCGCTGAACAGCGACGCGACCTTCATTTTCTTTTTCTTTTTTTGCCTTTCGGGTGTGATGGGGTCTCTGCGCCCCGACACGGATCACCCGGCGCCGGCGCGCCCCGAAAAGGCGGCCGCGGAATGCAAAAAAAGGCGGTGGATGGGTACTACTCGATAAAGAGGTCAGTACAGCGCGGGTAGAGGGCGCCAAGGGCGGCGCGTTAAGGCCGGAGAGGCGCGCGTGCGAAAATGAAGGAGGAAGGAGGGGGGAGAGCAGAAGGAACACCAGTCGGTTTCGCTTTTGCGTTCGTGAGTGTGTGTCCGGGAGGAGGAGGAGGAGGCGTGTGGTTTTTCGCGAGGGTCAGGAGGGGGGAAGAAGTGATGCGGTAGTATGGCGTCGGGAGACGGGGAGGTCGAGATGCGGCTTCAATGGAAGCCGGCGCCGCAGCAGAAAAAAAAAAGACGACGACGCTCGCACCGATCCCACCTGGCGGCGCTTTTCTCTCGACGGCAAACGATCAATCAATATTTACATCTCCTTGATCACGCGCTTGACGAAGATGCGGTCCAGGGTCATGCTCTCAGAGACATAGCCCTCTTTCAGCGGGTCCTGCGTCAGCCTCGGGCGGTTCTCCTCGCCGCCCGCACCACTCTCGCCGCCCGCCTTGCTCTTCTTGTCGCCCTCGCTGAGCTCAGAGAGCAGCTCCAGCCCCTGCCGCGCGAGCACGGCCAGCTTGTACGTAAAGAACCCGGCCAGCATCGGCAGCAGCTCCAGCGCCAGGCCATACTCGTCCGCGTACAGCAGGTTCCAGCGGTTGTAAGACAGCGCCATCACCACGGGCACGAGCAGCCGCGGCTGCCCGAGCACGGCGCTCCCTGCGCCCCCGCCACCCCCGAGCGCGTCGACCGACCGCCCCAGCAGCCGCAGGTACGTGAGGCCGCTCGACGCGCCGATCGCGTACGACACGGCCGTCTGCGGGGAGTAGGCAAAGTAGGCCGCGGCCGTCCCCAAAGCGCCCATGCCCAGCGTCCACCCCTGAAACTCGATTTTTAGTTTTTCGTAGCGGGCGTTGGCTTCCGCGGCCTCGCGGTCGCGCTCGGCCCTCTCCTCGGGCGTCATCGCCATCTGAAGCTGCGCCGACGCGGCGACGGCGTTGGCGGCGGCGTTGGCGGACCGGGTGCTGCGGGCGAAGCGGCGCAGCTCGCCGCGCGAGGGGAGGTCCTTGAGGCGGTACGAGGGCGAGACGGCGGGCGCGCCGGCGGGGGCGGCCTGCGGCCGGCGGCGCGGCGCGCGGCGCGGCGCCGACGCGTCGGCGGCAGAGGACGATGCTGCGTTGATGCCCGCGCTCTCGGCCGCCGCCGCCATCTGCGCCTCGCGCGCGGCCTTCTTGCGCCGCGCCGCCGCCTCCGCCGCCGCCAGCTCCGCGCTCAGGTCCGCGCTCGCGTCCTCGAGCACCGACAGCCGGCTGAGCGCCACCCGCCCGGCCCCCCGCTGCGCCGCGCGTCGCTCGGCCAACGCCTGCGCCACCCCGGGGCTGACGACGGCGGCCCCCAAGGGAGGGAGCGCGTTCTCGCTTCCCCCCGCAATTAAGGGCGCGGGGGCGATGGCCTCCGCCGACCCTGTCGCGCCCGACGCGGACGTGGCCGCCTCGTAGTCGCGCATCTGGCGCTCCAGGTCCTCCTGCCGCTTGAGAGTGCCCCGCCAGTCGGTGTTCCACAGAAACTCGGGGGCGTACCTTCCCTTGGGTTTTTTGCTGGGGTCGAAGGGCTCGGCCCCGGCCTTGCCGTAGACCTCGGCGGTGGGGTCGGCGAGGGCGAAGAGGCCGCGCTTGGGGAGCTCGGGGACGGGGGGGGCGGCGGCGGCGGGGGGCGGCGGGGGGTTGGTTTTGGCGTTGGCGTTGGCGTCGGCGTCAGCGCGCGCGGCGACCGAGCGGCGGCCGGCGGCGGGGGCGCCGCCGATGCTGCGGCTGCGGCGGTGCGGCCTGGCGCCGGGCGCCACGGGCGCCGCGGTGCCCAGGCGGCAGAGGCTCGCCACGGGCATCGGGATTGGGATTCGGGGGGTTTCGGAGCAGACGGCGGGGCGTCGGCGTTTGGGGGGGAGAGGGAGGAGTGTGTCGTCCTTCGTGTGTTGTGCGCGCGTGTTGTCGCAGTGCAGCGCGTCGATTCAGGGCAATGTGGAGAGAGAGAGCAGCGCCGCGATGCGAGCTCAGTACTCGGAAGGAGTGGTGGTGTGTGTGTTTGAGAGGAGGGGCGAGGCGTGAAGAGGAGAGAGGAGAGAGGGGGAGAGGAGGAGGGATGAGCCCTCTGGACAAAAGGAGAGCGACGCTCCCTCCTCGCCATGCAGCACGATCGCGTCACACACACAACACACAGAGCATCCTCACACCCCTCTCCGTCCATCACCATCGTCATCACACGACCGCCTGTGCAACAAGCCAAACCCCACCACACGCGCAGAGAAAGTTGATCAAAGAGGACGGGGAGAGGGTTGTCCTTGCTCTCTCTCTCTCTCGCCCGCACGCGCACGTCCCCACCCAGCGGCCACCCGTCAAGCAGCAGCAGGCAGGCGCGTGCGTTCGCGATGTTCCGGAGGCTGGGCCAGGCGGCGCTGCGGACGGCGCGGCCACGCGGCGGGCACGGCTGGCCGGGCGGGAGCTTCTGGAGCGAGGGCACGCAGGAGGGCAAGAACGGCCTGCTGTTTGGCGAGACGCACCGCAAGGTCGAGAGCTGGGAGCTGATCACGTGAGTTAAGCGCTACCGCGTCCATTCCGGCGCGCCCGCGGAGCGACGGGGTGCAAAGCAGCCCCGCGCCGCCCTCGCGCGCGCGATCGCCGCCGCCGACGCTGACGCCCGCCCTCAACTCTCAACCCCCTCCCCCCCCCCCAAAAAAAACCAAACCAGCTACTCCGGCTTCGGCGCCGCCTTCCTCATGACGCTCATGGTCGTCTTCGGCCCGGACCGCACCCTCCAGGCCTGGGCCAAGCCCGTCGCCGAGCGCGAGCTCGCCGAGGAGGACGCGGCGTTCGAGAAGTACGGGTCGGACGCGTCCTACCGGGAGGCGATGGATGCCAGGCTGGCGGCGCATGGCAGGCACCCGGACCGCTTCTACGACGCGGTGATGATGCGGCGGGAGTACGCGGTGCTCAAGGCGCAGCACGCGGCGTCTTCCGGAGGAGGGAAGTAGGAGTAGAAAGCAGGCGGAAAAAACAACAACGAACAAACGAACGCGCGGACAAAAGGGAAGAAGAGAAAGAAGAACGGGCCGCGCACCGCCGCCGACGCGAAAAACACGCGATCTTCAAATCCCCTCCTCTCTCTCTCGAAAACGAAACGAATGCCCTCTCTCCTCTTTAGAGTCATGTAGACCCTCCCTGAAACGCGCCTCTCGCGGCGCGGCAAACACACCTTTTGTGACGACGAAAAAACACACACAAAAACGCCGCAAGTGCCCCCCCTGCTCTCATCTCTGGCGCCCGCTCGTCTTTTTTTTTGGGGGGGGGGGGGGGGGGGTCCTCTTGCAGGGAATGGTTACAAGGGGGGGCACGCGTGCGTGATGCGCATCTTTCTATCTCAACACAAAAACGGCGCGCGCGCGGGAAGGGGGGTGTTCTCTCTCTTGTTCTCAGGAGGCAAATTACTGCAGGGGAGGGGGGAAAAGAGGCGGGGGACGGAGGAAAAAAAAAAGACGCCGGCGCCGTCTTCTCGGGGTCTGTGCGTTTCTGTGTGTGTGTGTGTTTGCGAATCATGCAAAATTGTGTGTGTTTGTCTCTGTGCCGTTGTAGGGCCCGCCCGAACCAGGACCGGGCGGAGGCGGGGGAGGGAGGGAGGGGGGAGGGAGGAGGAGGAAGGACGAACAACGGGGGGACGAGGGCGCGGAGAAGGGCGGGGGGGGGGGGGGGGGAGAGGCGGGGGCGCCCTCACAGGAGGGTCTCGCTTGCCTTCCTTCACAGCCGGCTCCGCCTCCGCTCCACCCCGTCGCGCCACGCCCGCTCCGCCGCCGCCTTCTCGGCAGCCGCGGCGGCGGCGCGCGCCTCCAGTATCTCCTCCCCTGTCGGCTCGCCCAGGTCGACCTTGGTTTTCGCGCCCGCCGCGCCAACCCCCGCCGCGCCCCGTCAGGCGGACGCCGCGGTGGCACCCCCGGCCTCCGGGACCGCCTGCAGCGCGCTCGCGTCCCACATGCGCGACGCCACGAACGACTCCCAGGCGGCCTCGTCGCTGCCCGCGGCCACCCCCTCGGGTAAGGCCCCCAAGCCCTCCTCGACCATCTTTTTCGCCACGCGCGCCGCCAAGGCTTTCGAGACCCCCCGGATGCCGCTAAAGGCCGGGAACAGCCGTCCAGTCTCGAGCTCCTCGAGCGACGTCATCGTCGACAGGGCCTCGGCCGTGTCGACGAACGACTCGTCCGTGATGCACTTGGCCTGCGTGAGGATGGCGGCAAAGCCGACGGCGGGGAAAACGTAGGCGTTGTTGGCCTGGGCGGGGTAAACGGTGCGGCCGTCTTTTCCCTGCAGGGGGCTGAAGGGCGACCCGGACGCAAACAGCACCTTGCCGTCGGTCCACTTGTAGGCCTCCTCGAACGTGCACTCGGCCTTGCTCGTGGGGTTGGAGAGCGGGAATATGATGGGGCGGGCGTTGAGGGCGGCCATGGCCTTCACGACGGGCTCGTCAAACGCCTTGGCGATGGTGCTCACGCCGATGAGAGCCGTGGGCTCGAGCTGGCGCACGGCCGACAGCAGGTCCGTGCAGTAGGGGACGCCCTCGTGGGCAAAGGGCCGCTTGTGGTGCTGTAAAGCAGCGACGGGCCCCCGCTCGGCGCACACGAGGCCCTTGCTGTCGAGGAAATAGCACGCCTTGCGCCCTTGCTCCATCGTGCAGCCCGTCCGCAGGTGCATGTAGGTCGCGATGAGCTCGCCGATGCCCGTCCCCGCCTCGCCCGCCCCCAAGAACAGGAAGCGATGCTCCGCCAGGGGCTTGCCCGTGGCGCGCGCGGCCGAGAGCAGCCCGGCGAGCGTGATGCAGGCAGTGCCCTGGATGTCGTCGTTGAATGCGCACGCGCGCGCGCGGTGCTTCTCGAGCAGCTCAAACGCGTGGTGGTTGGCGAAGTCCTCAAACTGCACGAGGATGTGGGGCTGCCAGCTCTTCAGGGAGCTCACGACCTCGTCGAGGAAGGCCGTGTACGCTGCGCCCTCGACGCGGGGGGCGCGGATGCCCGTGTAGGCCGGGTCGTCGAGTAAGGCCTTGTTGTTGGTGCCCACGTCCACGCACACGGGCAGGCAGCGCGCCGGGTCGACCCCCGCGGCCGCCGTGTAGAGCGTGATCTTGCCCTCGCTGATGCCCATGCCGTTGGATCCCAGGTCCCCGAGGCCCAGGATGCGCTCGCCGTCGGTCATGACGACGACCTCGACGCGCTGCTGCGGCCACGCGCGCAGCACCTCGGCCACTTTGCCCGCGTCGCGGTCGATCCGCAGGTAGAGCCCGCGCGTTTTCAGCGGTAAAGCGTGGTAGCGCTGGCACGCCTCGCCCACGGTCGGGGTGTAGATGTAGGGGAGGATCTCCTCGGTGTGCGCGAGCAAGAGGGAGTAGTAGACCTTGGGGTTGAGGCGGCACAGGTCGCGCAGCAGCAGGTAGCGGTCGATGGGGCTGGGCACCTCGCGGAACTTGTTGAGGAGGTTTTGGTACGTGACGTCGGCCTCGGAGACGCCTTTGGTTCGTTTTTGTTGGTGGGGTGGGTGGGGTGGGTGGGGGGTGGGTGAGTTGTGGGCGGTGGGTTTTGGTGGGTTTTGGGGTGCGCGGGGGTTTGCGGCGGTTGCGGCGGCGGCGGGTGGGTGGGTGCGAACGGCGCGCGCGACAGCGGGGCAATAAACTTCTCAAACGGCCGTGCGTCGTCGTTCTCGCGTCCGCCTGCGGGCTCCAGGAGGTGAGCAAGCGCGCGCGTCGGGTGCGTTCGATGCCGATGGGGGCGACCCCGCGCGCGTCGGACAGGGGGGGGGGCGCGGAAAGGGAGGGCGGGAGGGAGAGCACGGAAGCGTTGAGGGGAGAGGCGCAGAAGAGCTCTGCCCCTCATTTTTTTGCCGAGTGCGCCCCCGAAGAAAATCGCGAGCAATTGGCGGCGGCCCCGTGGGCGACGCACCGACAAACTTGAAGCGGTCCTCGGCCAGCTCGAGGCTGGTCCTGCCGCGGTGGGCCGCGACGGCGGCGGGCGGCGCCATCGTGGAGAAGGCGGGAAGGAGAGGGCGGGGGAGGAAAGGGGCTCCCTTTTCTTGGGCCGTGGGGGTGGTGGCGTGACGAAGGGACGAAGACAGGAACGCGGCTGAGTAGGAGAAAACGCGCAGAGGAACCCGAAACATCGAGCATAAACAAGTGGAGGGGGCGCCGAGGGGCCCACCCCCTCTTGAGAGAGCGCAACCGCGCGCGCCGGCGCCGCCGCCCTGTTCACCGTGTTCGTGGCGACCGGCGCGCCCGCGCGCCCGCGCGCCCGAACGCCTCTTTCGCTCTGGCTTTTTTGTTGCACTGGGGTGTGTAAGGAAAAATAAACAATCGGGGAAAAAAGACAAGCGCGCGCGCTGCTGCTGGTGGACGAATCTAGAAAAGGGATCACACAGGAAGGCGGCAGGATCGCGGGTTCAGAGAGAGAGAGAGACGACGGGGCCGGCGCGCCCGCTCCCCCGCTCTCCCCTTTCCCTCTCCCCGCCCCTCCCGCCGAAGAAAAAAAAACATCCTCCTCTCCACAAGCCTCTTTAGTACCCATAGTCCCCGGCGCCCGCCCCGGCGCCCGCCCCTTGGCCCTGCGGCTCGGGCGCGTTGACCACCACGACGTCGGCCAGCAAAAAGGTCTTGGCGACGCTCACGGCGTTCTCCAGGCAGCACCGGATCACCTTCGTCGGGTCGACCACGCCCTCCTGCAGCAGGTCGTCGCTGTACTTGTCCGTGGCCGCGTTCCACCCAAACTGCGGCTTCGTGGCGCTCTCCTCGATGACGCGCTGCATGACCACGCTGCCCGTGGCCCCGGCGTTGGACGCCACCAGCTTCAGCGGGTAGGCCAAAGCCTTGCGCACGATCTCGGCGCCCACGCGCTGCTCGTCGTTCTCGAGGCGCGCCTTGATGCCGTCCACCTTGGCCGCCAGCTTGAGGAGCGTGCACCCGCCGCCGATGACGATGCCCTCCTCGACGGCGGCCTTGGTCGCGTTGAGCGCGTCCTCCACGCGCAGCTTCTTCTCCTTGAGCTCGGTCTCGGTCTGCGCGCCCACCTGAATGACCGCCACCCCCCCGCTGAGGCGCGCGATGCGCTCGTTCAGCTTCTCGCGCTCGTACTCCTGCTCGGTCGCCGCGGCCAGGTTGCGGATCTGCTTGACGCGCGCGTCCACGTCCTGCTGCGTCGAGCCGTCGCCGACGATCGTGCACGACTCCTTGGTGATGACCACCTTGGCGGCGGTGCCGAGGACCGACTCGTCGGCCTTGTCCAAGGTGACGCCGAGCTCGTCTTTCACAAGAGTCCCCCCCGTGAGGATGGCAATGTCCTCGAGGTAGGAGCTCTTGCGCTCGCCGAAGCCGGGGGCCTTGACCGCCACCACCTTGAGCGTGCCGCGCAGCTTGTTCACGACCAGGGTGGCCAGGGCCTCCTGCTCGACGTCCTCGGCCATGATCAGCAGGGGGTAGTTGCCGCGGATGGCCGCCTCCAGGATGCCGACGACGTCGCGGGCGGTGCTGATCTTCTTGTCGACCAGCAGGACGCGGCAGTTCTCGTACTCGGCCGTCATGCGCTCCGGGTCGGTCACGAAGTAGGGGCTGTAGAACCCGCGGTCGAACTGCATGCCCTCCACGAAGTAGAGGCTGTCCTCGGCCGTCTTGGACTCCTCCATCGTCACCACCCCCTGCCGCCCCACCTTGGCCATGGCGTCGGCGATAAGCTGCCCGATCTCGGCGTTCCCGCCCGCCGAGATGGCCGCGACGTTGGCGAGGTCGGTGTCCGTGCGCACCTCGGTGCTCATGCCTTTCAGCTCCTGCACGAGGAACGCGACGGTCTTCTCCATCCCGCGCGTCAGCTGGACCGGGTTGGTCCCCGCGGCAACGATTTTGAGCCCCTCGGCGATAAATGCGGCGGAAAGGATGGTGGCGGTGGTGGTGCCGTCGCCCGCGGTGTCGTTGGTGCGCGCGGCCGCCTGGCGCACGAGCGTCGCGCCGATGTTCTCGACGGGGTCCTCGAGCTCGACCTCCTTGGCGATCGTCACGCCGTCGTTGACGATCTTGGGGGAGCCGTACTTGGACTCCAGCACGACGTTGCGGCCCTTGGGGCCGAGCGTGACACCGACGACGGTCGCGAGCTTGTCCGCGCCGGCCTGCATCTTCTTGAGGGCCTCCATGTTCTTGTTGAAGTGGAGCTCCTTGGCGGCGCGCACGGCGACGGCGCGCTTGCTGTTGTTTTTGTTTTGGGGGTGTTTTGGTTGGTTGGGTGTGCGTGTGGAGGGGAGAAGAGAGGAAGGGGGTGAGCGGCGGCGGCGGGCTCCGGAAAAAAAGAACGACGGCCGGCGGCGCTCTTTTTCAATCGCCACTTTCTGCGCGCGCGTCGCCTCGGAGAGAGAGATAGGCGCGCGCGGGGGGGATAACGGAGGGCGCTATGGGCGTGCTTATCGACGGCGCATCGAGAGAAGCGAGGGGGGTGATGGAGCGCACGCGCGCGAGAGAGCACCGCGCGCTCTCAAACACGAGAGGAAGAAAAAACTCACCGGCTGTGCCCGCCGGCGACCGCCTTGGTGGGGCTGCGGTGGGGTTTGCGGAATTCGAGGGGTTCGTGGCGGGGAGGGGTGGGTCGGCGGTCAGTCAAGGCATCGGCGATTGAGCGGGAGGGCGCGGGCGGCGGGCGAGGGCGCGCGCGGGGAGGCGCGGGAGGGGCGTGAGAATAAAGCCGAGGGTTCGAGAAGAGAAGGAGAGAGGCGAGAGAGACAGGGGGCGGCGGTCGCGCCGCGCGCGCGCCCGGGGCGCCGGTTGCGCGCGCGCCGATGCTGTTCGGGTGCGCATGGTGTCCCGGGACCGCAGTACGGCCGCTCGGGCGACTCACCGCATCATCGTCTGCTGCATTTTCGCAAGAGAGGCGCGTGTGTGAAGAGAGTTGCTTTTTGGGTGTTGGGAGTCGTGCGCACGCTCCTCTGTCGTTGTGGTTGTCGCGGGTTTGAGTGGATGTGAGGGTGTGTGCGCGTTCTTGTCTCTTGAGGAAAGAGCCGGTCGTCGGCAGGAGCTGCGGGCGCGTTTTGGAGCGAGCCTTCCGCCGGGGGGCGTCGGCCGGCGGCGGGCGGCAGGCGGCGGCGGCGGGGGCGGAGCGGGGGGGGCGGGCGGGCGAGCCGAGGGTGAGCCGCCTTCGATGGGTCGTGTTCGTACAGAGTGAGTTGAAATGATGTACATGGTCGTCATTCAGCGACGATCCTCAGCAGCACGGCGCCGTCCGCCACCTGCTGCCCGGGCTTCGGCGCGTGGGCACCGCCCCCGCCGCCGCCCACCCCCGCCCGCGCCCCCGCCCCCGCTCCACCTCCCGCCCCCCCCCAACGCACCACGCCGCCCCGCGGCGCCTTGACCGTGTGTTCCATCTTCATCGCCTCGAGCACGAGCAGGGCGTCGCCGCGCGCCACGCGCGCCCCCTCCTCCTGGAGCACGCGCACGACGCGGCCGGGCATGGGCGCGCGCACGGCGCCGGCGACGGCGGCGGCAGAGGCGCCCACGCCCGCCACCTCGCCCCCATCATCCTCCGCCGCCGCCACCTTGGACAAAACGGGCAGCGGCCACCGCCACTCGGCGGGCGGGCCCGCCGCGTCGCCGCGCGGGGTGAGCGGCCACAGGGTCAGCACGGCCTCGGAAGCCGCGGCCGTGGCGTGCACGTGGCGGAGGACGGCCGCGCGCACGCGCGCGCCGTCGACCGTCGCCTCGAGGCGCGCCGACACGCCCGCCTCCTCGGCGGCGGCCCCCGCCGCCGCCGCGATTTGGCCGCCAGGCTCGAGCTCGAGCGTGAGGCCGCGCACCTCGACGACCGGGGCAGAGGAGGAGGAGCCGCCGTCGGCGTCCAGCGGCGTCACGTCAAAGTCGCCCGCGCCCAGGATGCGGGCGCGGGCGCGGAACACAGGGGGGGCGGGGGCGCCGCCGCCCGCGCTCTCGCCGCCCTCCCCCTCCTCCTCCTCCTCCTCCCCCCGAACCGCCGCCGCCTCGGGGAACCGCAGCTCCACCTCGCGTTCCGCGCAGTGCCACAGCCGCTTCGAGTCGCCCGCCGCCCACGCGCCCATGGCCGGCGCCCGCGCCGCCGCCGCCGCCGCGCCCGGCGCCGCGCGCGCCGCCAGGGCGCCAAGCGCCAGGCGCGCGGCCACGGCCAGCACCGCGCCCCCCGCCCCAGACGCCCCGGCCCCCGCCGCCCCCGACGCTCCAGCCGGCTGCGGCATCGCCTCCGGGGCCAGAAGCTCGCGCGCGTGGCGCGGGATGAAGCCCGTGTCCAGCTCGGCCGCCAGCTCCGGTCCGGGGGGGGCGGAGAAGGCCGGGTGCCCGGCCAGACGCCGCAAGAAGGCCAGGTTGGTGGGGAGGCCGGCCACCTGAGTCGCCAGCAGCGCGGCGCGGAGGCGCGCGAGCGCGTCGGCGCGGTCGGCGCCCGTGGCGACGATCTTGGCGATCATGGGGTCGTAGAAGACGCCGACGTCGTCCCCAGCGCGCACGCCGCTGTCGACGCGCACGACGCCGCGCTGGATGGCGAGGGCGAGGGCGGCGGAGGCATCGGCGTCGGCGTCGTCGTCTGGTCCACCCGCGGACGAGGCAGCACCGCCGCCACCATTGCCGCCGCCCGCCTCCTCCAAAAAGCCAAACGCCGTCGCGCCGCGGGGGACCACCCAGCGCCGCACGCGCCCCGCCCCCGGCAGAAAGCCCCGGCGCGGCGACTCGGCGTACAGCCGCGCCTCGAACGCGTGGCCGTGGGGCCCCCGCTCGCGCAGCCGCCGCAGCCGCTCCGTCGGCAGCCGCCGCCCCTCGGCCACGCGCAGCTGCAGCTCGACTAGGTCGAGCCCGCCGCACACGGCCTCGGTGACGGGGTGCTCGACCTGTAAGCGCGTGTTCATCTCCATGAAGTAGAAAAAGGGCGGGAGCAGGTCGTCGGGGGGAGGAGGAGGCCCCGCCCCGCTCTCCCTCTCCCACTCCTCCGCAATCCTGGCCGCCTTTGCCGCCGCGTCCGCGTCCACGATAAACTCGACCGTCCCGGCGCTCACGTACCCGACGGCCAGGGCCGCGCGCACGGCCGCGTCGCCCAGGGCGCGGTGCAGCAGGCGCGGCAAGCCCGGCGCGGGCGCCTCCTCGATGATTTTCTGGTGCCTGCGCTGCACGCTGCAGTCGCGGTCGAACAAGGCGGCGCACCCCCCGCGCGTGTCCGCCACCACCTGCACCTCGACGTGCCTGGGCCTGCGGACGTAGCGCTCGAGCAGGACGCGGTCGTCGCCGAAAGCCGCCAGGGCCTCGGAGCGCGCGCCGCGGAGGGCGGCCTCGAACTCGGCGCCGGGGGACTCGGCGAGCTTCATGCCCTTTCCCCCGCCCCCCGAAACCGCTTTCACCAGCAAGGGGAAGCCCGTCTCCTCGGCCGCGGCGCGCAGGCGCGCCTCGGACTGGTCGGCGCCGTGGTAACCAGGGACGACGGGCACGGGCCGCGGCTCGGCGCGCTCCATAGCGACCTTGGCGGCCGACTTGTCGCCCATCCTCCGGATGGCGTCGGCCCCGGGCCCCACGAACCGCACCCCCTCCTGTTCGCACGCCTCTGAAAAGTCGGCGCTCTCGCTCAAAAAGCCGTACCCCGGGTGCACGGCGTCTGCCCCCGTCCGGCGGCACGCCTCGAGCACGGCGTCGCGCCGTAGGTAGGACTCGCGCGCGGGAGCGGGGCCCAGGCGCACGGCCTCGTCGGCTAAAGAGACGTGCGCGGATTTTGCGTCGGCGTCGCTAAAGACGGCCACCGTGGGAATCCCCAGGCGGCGGGCGGTCGCGAGGACGCGGCAGGCGATCTCGCCGCGGTTGGCGACGAGGAGCTTGCGGATGGGCTTGATGTTGGTTTCGGGGGGGGGTTGGTGGGGGGCTGATGCTGAGGCCGATGCTGAGGAGGACGAGAAGGGCGCCGCGGCGTGCGGCGGAGGTTTCGGCGCGGCAGCGCTGGCGTTGGCGCTGTGGGGTGCGATCTGCAGGGGCAGCAGCAGCAGCGGCGGCCCGCCCGCAGCGCGCGGGCAGGAGGAGGCGGCGGCGGCCGCCCCCTGCTGTCGCGCCACCGCGGCCAGGCGGCCGGCCGCCAGGTGCGACAGGCGCGCGCGCATGGTTTTCGGTATCGGAAGGAAGGTGTTTTGCTGATTGGGACTCCCTCTTTCCGCGCGGAGAGAGCCGGGCAAACCAAGCCCGGGCAAGGGGCGGCGGCGAGCGCAACGGGGCCGTGCCTATTCAATCCGCCCGCAGGATGCGCGCGCGCGCCGGCGGATGTCGGTCGATCGGCGCGCGGAAGGAGGGGGCAGCTGATGGAGAGGCCCCCTTCAAAACACAGCAGAGGGGTCTCCTCTTCGCTCTCTCTTGCGCGCCGGTGGGACGAAACTGCAGAGGAGGTTGAGGAGGAGGCGGTCGCGAGTGTGTGTGGTTGTGTGTGTGCTGGCCCCGTTACACAAACAAGGAGCGGGTTGTGGAGAGAAAAAGAAAAAAAGGCGTGCGACCGCGCCAAAGCGTCTCTCGGCTCGGCGCGGCGAACAAGGCGGGGTTTGTTTTTTCGTCTGTTTTGTGGTGTGTCTGTTCGTCTGTGTCTGTGTGCTGTCTGGTATGTGTGCGGCGCGCCGTGTGCGTGCAGAGAAAGCGCGCTCTGCCCAACTAGAGAGAGGGGCGGGGCCGCGCGCTTAGCCGCGCGCCGCCGCCGCTGTCCGCTGCCCCAACGGCACGTCGTCGTCGCTGTCCGAGTCGTCGGCGCCCCCGCCGCCACCACCACCACCGCCGCCTGCCGCGAACAGGCCCTCGCGCCGCAGGATCGAGGGGGGCGCCGCGGGCTTGGGCTTGGCGGAGGACGGCGGCGCCGCCGCGGGCTTTTTCGCGGCGGCCGCGGCGGCCGGCGGCCGGCGCGCGATCGGCTCGTCGTCGCTGCTGGTCGTGTCGTCGTCGCTGCTGCTGGTGGCCTCGGAGCTCGACGCCGCGCGCTTCTTCTTCTTGGCGGAGGCCGGGGTCGGGACGGGCCGCTTCTTGGCCGCGGCCGGCGCGGGCGACGGGCGCCGCGCGGGCGCCGCAGCCTTTTTCACGGGGGTGCTGCCCGAGCGCCCGCCGCCGCCGCCGCCGCCACCGCCCGCGCGCATCCGCTGCTGCTGCTCCACCCACGCGCGCGCCTCGTCCTCGGGAAGCAGGCCGTGCTGCGCGCACCACCGCCGCGCCAGCTCGCTGCCCGGCCGCTGCCGCCGCAGCGACACGTAGAACTTGCGCATGCCGTCCGCCTCGTCGGGCGTCTCGCGCGTCTGGCCGGGGAGCGCGAACTCTTTTTTCACCCGCCCTGTTGCGGCCGTCGCGCCGGAGGACGGCTGGCTGCTGCGCTGGCTGCCGCCCGAGGGGGGCTTCTTCTTCTGCGAGGCGGGGGGGGCGGCCGCGGCGGCGGGGCGCTTGGGCGCGGGGGGCGGCGGCGGCACGGGCTTTTTGGCGGCGGGCGGCGCGGCGGGCTTTTTCGCCGGCGGCGCCGCGGCGGCGACGCGCTGGCCGAGCGGCACGTCGTCGGATGAGTCGTCGCTGTCGCTCGAGTCGTCGCTGCTGGAGCTGGCGGCCCGCTTGGGCTTGGGCTTGGGCGCGGCGCCGCCGCCGTTGGCGGCTGCTGGTGCTGCTGCTGGTGCTGCGGGCTTGGGCGGCGGCGGCGCGGCGGCCGGCGGCGGCGCCGGCGGTTTCGGCGGCGCGGGCGCGGCTGCTGCTGCTGCGGGGGCTGCTGCTGCTGCTGCGGGCGGCTTGGTCACCGGCACGGCGGTCGGGTGCCGCTTGATCAGCGGCATGTCCTCGTCAGAGTCGGAGGACATCGTCGCGGCGTCGATCGGCTTGATTTTGGTTTGGCGGAACAAGGAGGAGGTCTCTCTCTCCTCGTTGTCTTCCTCTTCCTCTTCCTCTTCCTCCTGCCGCTCCCTTGCTTGGTCCGTACGCAAAAACGCGCAAGGCACAAGCCCGTCGCGCGGGGGAGGGAGGAGCTCCCGCGGCCGCGCGCGCGGTGCAAGGACGGACGGGACGCGCGCGATCGAAACCTGAACAGCGAGGAGAGTTCGTTTGGTCGATTTGGGGTGTGTTTTGCGCGCGTCCGCGCGTCTCTCCGGTCTGTGTGCGTGCGTTTGAGGTGTGCGTCTGTGTGTGTGCTCGTGTCCGATTGTTGGGTTGGGTGGGTGGGTGTGGGGATGGCGTGTGTGTGAAGAGTGCGCGGAGAGAGAGGAGAGGGGGAGAAGAGGGACGAGGACAAGAGGAGAGAGAGCCCCCTCCGCCTGGTTCGCTCTCACTTCACGACGAAACAAACAAACAAACAAACGCCAACCAACCACAGCGCAGCGCGTACTTTCGACGCCACGCGCGCGCACAAGCACCTCCGCGCGTCACACGGCGCTACAAGCGGAGGGGATCGCGCGCGGAAGAAGAACAAGACGCACACAGACGAAACCGCCCCTCTCCCAAATCGTCTCACGAAACCACGACGATGGACGCGCCGATGGCCGCCGCCGAGCAGCAGCAGCCGCACGACCCGGCGCATCAGGAGCGCGCCATGGCCGCCTTCCGCGAGCAGCTCGCGGCCGCGCGCGCGACGCCCGAGCCGCGCCAGCGCGCCGACGCGCTGCGCGCGGCACTCGCTGCCGCTTTGGCCGTGCGCCCCGACCCGCTCCCCGCGCTCGCGCTCTTCCTGGACGCCGTGCTCGGGGCTGTTTGGGGTGGTGGCGGTGGTGGCGGCGACGGAGGAGGAGGAGCAGGCGCGTCGCAGTACGAGGGCGGCGGATCGCAGCATCAGCAGCAGCAGGAAGCCGCCGCCGCCGCCGCCGCCGCCGCCGCCGCCGCCGCCCTGCCGCTCGCCGCCGCGCGCCCGCTGCTCGGCGCCTATGCCGCCGAGCTCGCGGCGGCGGGCGGCGGCGGTTACGGCGGCGGCGGCACCAGCGCGCCGAGGCTCGAGCCCGGGCAGCACGCGGCGGCGCTGCGGCTCGCGATCGAGCGCGCGCAGCCGCGCGCCGCCTCGTTCGAGGAGCAGCTGGCGGCCCTGCGCACCGACCTGGCCGCCGTGCTCGAGCGGCAGGAGGACTGGCGCGGCGCGGCGCAGGCGCTGGCGGGCGTCGACCTTGGTGGGGGTGGGGGTGGGGGCGCGGGGGGCGCGGGTGGGGGCGGCGACGGAGGCGGCAACGGTGTCGGCGGCAACGGCGGCGCGGGCAACGGCGGGATGGGGGGAGGCGGAGGGCCCTCGGCGGCGACGGCCGCCGCCGCCGCCGCCGCCGACTGGCGCCACCGCCTGCGCACCAACGTCCGCATCGCCATGCTCTACCTCGAGGACGACGACCCGGTGTCGGCCGAGACGTACGTCAAGCGCGCGGCGCAGGTGCTCGCGGGCCCCAACCCCGCGGCGGCCGCCGAGGAGGAGGCGGTGGCGCGCGCGGCGGCAGCGGCGGCGGCGGGCGACGGCGGCGGCGACGGCGCCGCGCGCGCCGCCGCCGCCCAGGCCGCCGCCGCCGCGCTGGCCGACCGCCGCGCCGACACGGGCCTCGCGCTGCAGTACAAGTCGTGCTGCGCCCGCATCGCCGACGCCAAGCGCCGCTTCCTCGACGCCGCGCTGCGCTACTACGAGCTGTCCACCGCCGCCGCGTCGCCGCAGCTGGCCGCGATCGCCGCCGCCGACCCCTCGGCCCCGCCACTGGTGGGGGAGGACGACGCCTTGGCCGCCCTGGGGCAGGCCGTGACGTGCGCTCTGCTGGCGGCCGCGGGCCCGCAGCGCTCGCGCGTGCTGGCGACGCTGTACAAGGACGAGCGCACGGCGCGCCTGCCAGAGGGCCCGCTCCTCGAGAAGGTCTACCTCGACCGCATCCTCAAGCCGTTGAGTTTTTTTTCGCGGTTTTTTTGCGGGTTTTTTTTCCGCGTCGGGAGAAAGCGGTGCGACGCGAAAGCGACCCCTCCCTCTTGCCCCGGCTCGCTTTCTCTCTCTCTATGCATCTGCATCGATCCACTCACCGACACACACACACACACGCTCACAAACAACGCCAATCAACGCGCCCGCCCGCCCACCCACCCCCAAACCCAAAACAAAAAAAAACAGCGACGAGGTTGCGGCGTTCGCGCAGACCCTGCGGCCGCACCAGCTCGCCACCCTGCCCGGCGGGCAGGGCACCGTCCTCTCGCGCGCCGTGCTCCAGCACAATCTGCGCGCGGCCTCGCGCGTGTACACGCGCGTGCGGCTGGGGGCGCTGGCGCGCGCGGTGCTGGGGGCCTCCGGGGACGGGGGTTCGGCGGCGGGCTCTGCGGGGGGCTCTGCGGGCTCGGCGGCGGCGCGGGCCGTGGAGGAGGCCGTGGCCGACATGATCTCCGAGGGCCGCCTGGCCGCGAGCATCGACCACGGGGCGCTTCTGGAGGAGGGAGGGGAGGACGAGGAGGAGGACGCGGTCGTGACGTTTGGCGCGGCGGCGCCCGCGGCGCGGCGCGCGGCCAAGCTCGCGCGCGAGGGGCAGGGTGGCGCGTCGGGCGCGGCGGCGGTGGCGGCGGCGGCGGCGGCCGAGGCCGAGGGCGCGACGGGCGTGGTCGAGCCGCTCGTGGCGTGGGACGTGCAGGTCTCGGCGCTGTGCGACGAGCTGTCCGGCGCGCTCGAGGCGGCGGCGGCGGCGGGGCTGGTGGGGGCCGGGGCGGTCGAGGCGGGCGCGGCGGGAGGCGGGCGCACCGCCGCCGCCGCCGCCAACGGCAACAGCGGGGTGGCGGCGATGGGGTGAGAGATGTTTCAGCTTTGTCTTTTTGTCTTTGCCTTTCTAGTCGCACGCACACATACGCACAACACACACATGCGCACGACGACTCTGTGTGTTTTGGGAAGAGGGAGCATCCGTTGAGAACGCGCAGCAGGAAGGGTTTGGCTCTCGCGCGCCGTCGGCGCGTTGGCGCGTCGGCGTCGGCGCCATCCAGCTCGGCGCCGCTTGCCGCTTGCCGCGCTCTCGCTCCTTCTTGAGGGACGCGCCGCTCTCGGACGCTCCACACTTGCACGCACATCACACCAGCCACCAACAAACCCGCCGCCACGCGAACAACCCCAGCAAAGCCAAGCGGAGAGGAGCCACCTCCTCCCCTCCCTGTCTCTCTCTCGATCGAAGGGTTTCCCCCACAGTCTCGTCTCCTTCCAAGACGCGCCCGGCGCGGACAGCCAGCCGCAGCAGCAGCAGCCACCAGCAGCAGCAGCAGCCAAGGGGCACGGTCTTCTCCCCATCACCAGCCATAACCCAACCAACCATGGGCGCGGCGGACGCGGTCTACAACCTCTTCTTCAAGCGCTCGACGCTCTACATCCCCTTCGTGCTCGCGGGCGCCTTCTTCGCCAACGAGGGGATCGACCGGGCCGTCAACGCCGTGTGGGAGTCGAACAACCGAGGGGTGAGGCTTTTGTCGTGCGCAGAGAGGGCGAGCAGACACGCGCACGGCGTGATCGGCGTCGTCGCGCCGCCGCTCGTCGCTCGCCGCCGGACGCGGGACGCTCACGCCCCCCCAACCAACCCACAAACACCCCCCAAACCCCACAGAAACTGTTCAAGGACCTGCCGACGCCCGCGCCCAGCGAGTGAATAGAGAAGGCCGGCGGCTAGTACTCTCGGGGAACTAGGCGTTTACACAAAATGATTTAAAACCAACAACGTGCGGGATTGTGCGGCGGGGGGGGGGGCGGGGGGGAAGCGGGGGAGCGGGGGGGAAGCGGGGGAAGCGACGGACAGCGGCAGGGTCGTTGGGGGCTTTCTCTCGCTCTCCCTTGCCTTCTTGGCCTTCAAGGCCTCCTCGTCGTCATCGTCAGAATCACATGTGCTTGGGCGGCGACGCCGCACTGACGTGCGTGCGCGAGTCCTCGAGCACCGCGTCGGCGTCGCCCTTGACGCGCGCCGCAAGCGTGTCGTCCTCGCGAGCCTCCTCGGGCTTTTGCAGCTTGGCCGCGGCCGGCGCGTCGTCGGGGACGAGCGGGGGGAGCTTGACGACCTGGTCGGCGTCGTTGCCCGACATTGGTGCTTGGTGGGATTGGTTTCGGCGGGATTGATTCCGCGCGCGGGGCGCGCGAGAAAAAAAAAGGGAGGAGGTGCCTTCCGAAAGCTCTGATTTTGCTTCGCGCGAACTCTCGAATCGGAGCGTGTGCGGCGATGGTTGTGGGTTTGCGAGTGTGTATTTGATTGAGACGTGTTTAGAGCTGAAGAGTGTCATCGAGAACGGGCCATTTGAAGCGCGCTCCGGGGCGGGGGTGGACTCCGCTTCGCCCGCGCGCCGCGACCAGGCCTTTGCGGCGTCAGCGCGCGACCTCGCGCAGACCTCCCCCCCTCTCACTTGACGATCTCCAGGTCGCGCTTGCGCCCGGGCAGGAACCGGTCCTTGTGCGCGTCGTACAGCGCTTTGAGCGCCTCGACGTACTGCGCGTGGTAGCCCTCGACCATGTCGTCGAACGAGTACTCGTCGTCCTTCTCCTGCTCCGGCGGCTGCGATGGCGCCTTGCTCGCCTCTGCTGCCTTGCCGCCCGCCCCCGCCCCCTCGCCACCGCCCTTCTTCTTCCCCGCCTTGCCCTTCTCCTCTCCCTTCTCCTTGCCCTTCTCCTCCCCCGCCTCCGACCGCCGCCTCACCTCCTCGCCCTTCTCCTCGACCGCCGCCGCCACCGCCCGGCGCTCGGCCTCGCGCACGCGCCGCGCTTTCGCCGCGACGAGCGCGCGCCGCTCGTCAAACACGACCGCCTCGCCGATCACGACGTCGAGCGGGGAGCGCCGGGGCATGAGCCCCAGGGGGCCGACGCCGCGGATCTCCGGAAGCACAAACCCGAACGCGCGCTTGAGGAAGCGCGAAAACCAGCGGCGGACTTGGCCGTTGCCGCCCTTCTTGCCGCCCGCCGCCGCCGCCGCCCTTGCCGCCGCCTCTGCCGCCTCCTCCTCCCCCTGGCGCTCCCCCTTGCCGCCGTACAGCTCGTTCTCGCCAAACCCGATGACGGGCACCAGCCGCGCGCCCGTGCGCAGGGCCACCTTGACGAAGCCCTTGCGCTTGGCCAACACCAGGCCCATCGTCCCGGGCTCCGCCAGCAGCGACTCCTCCGCCCCGCCCGCCGCAAGCAGGATGCCGCTCCCCGGCCCCCGGCCCAAGAGCGTCAGGCACGCGGCCATCGACGCGTCGCCGATGCCGTGCAACAGCAAAAACTCGCGCAGGAGGGGGAGCTTGAAGTTGACCTCGAGCGTTAGGGGGATGACGTCGATGCCAGGGAAAAGCAAGGAAAAATCCGTCGCGTCGGTGTCGAAGGCCACCCAGACAAACATCGTGACGAGGCCGTGCGGGGCGGCCACGAACAGGTAGCGCTGCTGCGGGTCGAGGTCGGCCGTCTTGTGCAGTTTTGCCGGGAAGTAGGACGCGAGGGGCCGCCAGAGGGACAGCCAGAATCGAAAGGGCTTCGGCCAGCGGCCCGTTTTGGAGGCGCGCGCGACGGGGCCGGCAAAGTTGATCGCGAGGACCCAGGCGAGCCAGATCCAGCGCGTGTAGCGGTGGAGGAGGACCATGAGGAGGTTGAGGGCAAAGGCGACCGGGATGAAATAGATGTACGTGCCGACGGCGAGGTTTTCGCGGAGGCGCTGCTGGAAGGAGGAGGAGGGGGCCTTGGGTTGCTGCTGCTGCGCTCTCGCTCCTCCTCGTCCGCGGGCGGCCGCAACGGTGGCGGCGGCGGTGGCGGTGGTGGCAGTGCTGCTGCCGTTCCCCGCGCCGCCGCCGCCGCCACCCCTCGCGGCGGCGCGCTTGGCCATCAGCCCAGACACAGAGGGAGAGGGAGAAAGACGACGCGCTCGCTGGATCGCCCTTGGTTTGATCACGAAGACAGGGGGAAGACCCTCCCTCCCTTTTTTTTGCAACACGTCTTTGCTTCTTTTGAAATTCAAGGTTGGGGATCGCGCATATTTGGGGAAGAGGGCTGTCCAGTGCTGTGTCCAGGAGAGGAAGGAGTGTGCTGTGTGCTCGCGTCGTGGAGGCTCTTTTCAATCGACGGACGCGGGGGGGAAAGGCGGCCCGTCAGCGGAGCGGCGGCGGCGCCGCTCGGCGGCTCTTTTGCGTCGGCGCTCTCTCTCTCTCTCTGCGTGGCTCTTCTTCTCACACACCCACACACACACACACACTCAAGCCACGGCGAAGACGACGAGACGCTCTCCTCTCAGGCACATCGTCGCGTCCACCGACCCCCGCTGTCGGTCTCTCTCTCGCGCGCGAAACGACGGCACGCACTCACACAAGCCCAGTGCCCCCCTTGCACGCGCGCGCGCGCTCATAGCCCCCACCCGCGCCCCCTGCCTCGCGTCGGAGATACGCTGCTCCAGCGCCAGCATCAGTGTCAGCAGCCAAAGGACCGGCGACTCGCAAGCGCACCGCCGCTCCTCCGCCGCGCGACCGCGCCGCCCCGCCGCCCGTCTCCACCGAGGCGCGGAGGCCGTTTCACTCGCGCCTCTCTCCAAACCACCCAATCCCCTCAACCAATCCCCCCAACCACTCAAAACCATGGCCGAGCACCTCGCCTCCATCTTCGGCACCGAGAAGGACCGCGTCAACTGCCCCTTCTACTACAAGATCGGCGCCTGCCGCCACGGCGACCGCTGCGCGCGCCTGCACGGCCGCCCCGCCGCCTCTCAGACCCTCCTGCTGGCGCACCTGTACCAAAACCCCGCGCTGACGGCCCCTATCGGGGCCGACGGGCTGCCGGAGCCGGTGGACCCGGCCATCGTGATGGAGCACTACGAGGTGGGAGGATTTCGCCGAGATGCCAGACCAAAAGAAGAAGAAAGGCGCCCCCCCACCCCTTGCTCACGCCTCGCCGCCGGCAACTCCCCACGCCCTCCCACCCCCCCACCCCAAAAAAACCAAACCCAACCCCAAAACAACCAAACAACAGGCCTTCTACGAGGACCTCTTCGAGGAGCTCGCCCGCTTCGGCGAGATCGAGGCCGTCGCCGTGTGCGACAACGTCGCCGACCACATGGTGGGGAACGTCTACGTGCGGTTTCGCGACGAGCGCGAGGCGAGGGCCGCCTTGGAGGGCGTGCAGGGCAGGATTTACGAGGGCAGGCCCGTCTCCGCCGAGCTCTCGCCCGTCACGGACTTCCGCGAGGCGGCGTGCCGGCAGTACGACGAAGGGGGGTGCAACCGGGGCGGGTACTGCAACTTCATGCACGTAAAGCCGCTCGCGCGCGACCTGCGGCAGTTTCTGTACGGGCGGTATGGGCGGGGCGGCGGGGTGCGCTTTGGCGGTGGCGGTGGGGGTGGTGGCGGAGGGGGCAGGAGGCGCACGGGCGGTGGGGGCGGCCGGCGGCGCAGCCGCAGCCCCGACGGGCGCGGGCGCGAGCGCGAGCGCTACGGCGGCGGAGGGGGCGGCGGGCGCGACGACTCGGAGGAGCGGCGCGCGCGCATCGCGGCGTGGGGAGCGGGCGGCGGCGGCGGCGCTGCTGCCTACTGATGTCTTTTTTTGTTTTTGGTTTCTTGAAATGGTTCTTTTTAAAGCACGTTCGTGGTCCTTTGCGCTGTGTGGGGGGCTCTTCGAAACTGCGTGTGCTCTAAGCAGAACTCTGCTTCTCTCTCTTGCTTTTTGTTTTGTTTGTGTTTTTGTGGGGCGGTGGGGGGGGGACGGGCGAGCCGCTTCATCGTGCGCCGTCTTCTCCCGCCGTTTTTTGTTCTGATTACGGCTTTTCACGTCACATCACGCCTTGGGCCCCCCACGGCGCGCGGGCTGGTCGACCATGTGCGTGTGCTTGACGGCCTTGGCGCCGCGGAGGTACTTGCGCGGCTCCAGGCGCTGGCGCGCCGCGTGGCCCGGGCCCTTGGCGACGCCCCTGCCGGCCGCGACGGCACCACCACTGCCGCGGCGCGCGGCCGGGCCGCCGGAGCCCGCGCTCCCGTGCTCGCTCGACGACGCGGCCCCCACGCCCAAGAAGGCGGCCTCCTCGAGCTCCATCGAGCGCAGGGCCCCCAGCACCGCGCGCCGGTCGCCGCGCGGGTCGCCGCCGCCGCGGTAATGCACCGCCCCCTTGGCGTCCGCGTACAGGGTCTCGTGCAGCGTGAGGCCGTGGTTGTGGCTGCTGTCATTGTGGTTGGTGTTGCTGTGGCCGGCGGCGGCGGCGGCCCACGCGATGCGCGGGTTGACGGCGGCGGGCTGGGCGTTTTTCGCGCTGGCGGCGGCGGCGGCGGCGGCCGAGGGGCGGGCCGCGCGCTGGCGCGCGGCGGCCGCGGCGACCGAGGCGGCGGCGCGCGCGCGGGCGGGGCGGGGCATGGTGGCGCTGTTGCGCGCGGCGCGGCGGGCGGGGGCGGCCATGGGGGCCGCGAGGCAGCAGGCGGGGGCGGTCGCGGCGGGCGCGTCGGTGGCGGCGGTGCGCTGTTGGTGTGTTTGGTGGGTTTAAGGGGGGGTTGGGGGGGTGAGCAGCAGCGGCTACGGCTACAAGCCCACGTACAAGCCCTCGGGCGGCGGCACGCCGTCGTTCAGCGCCCCAAAGCCCGGCGCCTCGGCCCCCTTCTCGTTCGCATCGTGCGGCGCTGCGTCGTCAGCGTCGGCGTCGCCTCCTCAGCGCGCCCCGCGGCCTTTCTCTGTTTCGCGCGCGCCCGCGCCGCGCGAGCGCGGCGCCCGGACGGATGCGCGCGCCGGGGCCGCGGAGTTCGTCATCCCATACGCGTACCTTCATCATCTTGTCTGGCGCGGGTGGGCGGAACGGGTCGCAACCGCGGCGGGTGAGAAATGGGGTGGGGGAAAGTGAGAGAGAGAGAGACCAAAAGGGTCTTTCGCTTTCGGAACCGCGAAAATCGCTAAAGAGGCGCCTAGGTGAGCTCCTGAGCAATCTACTGAGAGTGTTTGGGTTGGCGAGCTTGTGGAGAGGTTGATGGTTTGGTGTGGTGGGAGCGTGGGGAGCGTCGGGGCGGGGCGACGACTTGTAGGTCTGCTGCAGCAACCCCCTTCCTCGTCTCCTCCTCTCTCCTCTCCCTCCCTCCTCTTCCTCCACTGTCAAAACCGCCCTCCCCCGTCCTTGCGCCCAAACAAAAGACATCCGACCGCGACCGCGACCGCGCGCACATACCCACCATCGCACCATACTGGCACGATGCGCGCGCTAAACCGCCCGGCGATTGGGCTGGCCCCCTCGCGGAGGTCGAACCTCCTTCCCCCCCGCTCCCCCCTCCTTGCTCCTCCCCCTCCGCGCCTTCGCTCGGTACGTCCCCCGTCCGCCCGCGAAACTGGCCAGACCGCCGTCGTTGAAGAACGCGAGAGCTCGCGGTCATTCCGGCGCGCCCTCGCGCGCGCGCAGCGGTTGCCTGGCCAGCCCGCACAATCCCAAACCCCATCGTCGTGCGCGCACGAAAACCAAACGCCGGAACGCCGACGCTGCCGACGCGCCAACACGCTCAAAGCACCTCGACTCTCGACACCAACCCACCACCACCAACCAACCAACAAACAAAAACAGCGCCCCGTCGCTAACGGCGCCTCCTTCTTCGGCAGCAACAGCGGCGGCGACAGCGGAGTCGGCGGCGACGGCGGCGGCAGCTTTGACGGCTTTCCGCCGTTCCCCGGCAGCGGCAGCCACTTTGGCGGCAACAACAACGGCGCCCCCCTCCCGTCCCTCCCCTACGAGGCGCAAGAGACCATCTTTTTCTTCGGCGCCGACGGCAGCGTGTCGCGCGTGCCGGGCAGGCGGCGGGTCGTCATGCGACCTCCCCCCGCCGAGACCGCCAGCGACAGCGGCCTGTTTTTTCTGAGCCCCTCGGCGCCCGCGGGCGCGCGCGCGATGGCGGGCGGGCACCTTCCCATGCCTGCCGCCTCGCAGCAGTCCATCTGCGTCGCCTCGACCTTCTCCCTGCAGGCCACCAACGGCCGCGACCCCTCGCGCCGCATCTCCTTCGAGGGCTTCGTGCAGCTGCCCGAGGTGCTGGAGGAGGCGGTCGAGGCCTCCGTGCTGTCGCGGGGGGGCGAGGTGCTCGTGCGGCGCCGCGACGTCTCCCCCGAGGCCCTGGCCTCGCGCCTGGCGATGCGGGTGGCCGTGCCCCTGCTGTTTGGGGTCCCCGAGGAGTGGCTCGCCCTGAGGGAGACGATCGAGTCGGCCGGGGGGATCGTGCACCAGATCCAGCGGAGCTGGCTGATCGGCGGGGGGTGAGGGGGCGGCCTTTGGCCTTTTGTCGTTGTTTTCGCCACTGTTCTGTTGTTTTTTTGACGCCCTACCTCGGTGCGGCGTGCGCGCGCGTGCCCCCCATTCCGGCGCGCGCGCGCGCGCCCGCCGACCGATTTTTTTCTTTTCCGCGTGTCTCGTCTCCGCCGCCGCCGCCGCCGGCCCGCCGCCGCTGCAATCGCGACTGCCAGGCCCGCGCGCCCGCGTGCGCGCGCGTCTCTCGCCTTCTTTTCGTTTCGTCGTTGCCGTGATCCTTTTGTTTTTTGAGAGCGCTGTTGTACATCATCACCACCACCACCACCACCCCCTCCGAGAGCTGACCGTCCATAAGTTTAGTTTCGTCCGTCGTCGTTGCTGTAGCTGCTGTAAAAGCGCGCCTAGCCTAGCCCGTCGCCGCCTCGCCCGCTTCTTCCTCCGCCTCCTCCGCATCCTTCTCCGCCTCCTCCTCCTGCTCCTGCCCGCCATCGTCCGCCTCCTCCTCCTGCTTCTGCCCGCCATCGTCCGCCTCCTCCTCCTGCTCCTGCCCGCCATCGTCCGCTCCCACCGCTCCCGCCGCCCCCGCCGCCCCAATCGCCCCAGTCGCAGCCTCAACCATCGCCTCGAGCTCCTGGCCCCACCCGCACAGCCGCGCCAGCTCGCGCACCCCTTGGTCCGCGTCGCCCTCGTACAGCACGTCCCGCCCGCCGCCCGGCGCGCCCGCCTCAAACACAAACCCGCGCGACGCGCCCCCGCCCCCGCCCCCGCCCCCTCTCCTGGCCTCGCCCACGCGCTCGCGGTTGATCAGCAAGCGGGGCGTGTGCGGGTGCACGTCGTGCATCAATCCCGCGAACGGGTGCACGACCAGGCTGGTCCCCACGACGATCAGGAGGTCGCACGCGTGCGGGAGGTCGTCGCGCCGCCGCTCGAAGAAGCGGCGCGGGAGGCCCTCTCCGAAAAAGACGATCGACGGCTTGACCAGCCCGCCGCAGCGCGCGTCGCGGCAGCGCGGGGGCGCGAATTCCGCCCGCTTTTTGCCGCCCTTTTTGCTGGCCTCCTTGCCGCCCTTGCCGCCCTCCTCCTCCTCCTCCTTGCTCTCCTCCTCCCCCCCCGCCGCCTCCCCCTCCTCCTCGTATGCCTCCTCGTCGAAAAAGATCGCCCGCTCCACCACCGCCCGGTCGTGCGGCCTGTCGCACTCGACGCAGTGGGCGCCGTAAAAGTTGCCGTGCGCCGCGACGACGTGCTCCTCTTCTAAACCCGCCGCGTGCTCCAGCGCGTCGATGTTTTGCGTGAACACGCGCCGCAGCTTGCCCTTGCGCCGCACGAGCTCGAAGAAGTGGTGCGCGGCCGTCGGCCGCGGGCCCGGCGGCGGCGGCGGCGGCGGCTTTTTTGTCGTCGTCGTCGCCCTCGCCGTCGTCGCCGGGTAGAGCGATTTCGCCAGCGTGTAAAAAGGGCGCGGGTTGCGCCGGAAAAAGTCGACGTCGAAAACGGCCTCCGGGTGGGGCAGGCCCAGCGACTGGAGGTTGGCGTACAGGCCCGTTCCGGGGGAGCGAAAGTCGGGGATGCCCGCGCTCGTGGACGCGCCGGCGCCGACCATGAAGACGACGCGGCGGCAGGCGTCGGAGCGGAGGTAGGCGGCGACGCCGGGGAGGTCGAGCGAGGGGAGCAGGCGGCGGGGGTTCTTGGGGAGCGGCGGCGGTTGGGGCGGCGCGAGCGGGGCGAGGCCGGCGAGGGCGCGCAGGAGGGCCTGCTGCTGCGCCTCGTCGTCGTCGTCGCTCTCGTCGCTGTCGCTCTCGTCGCTGGCCCCTTTTTCGTCCTCCTCCCCCTCGCCGCCGTCGTCGTCGTCCTTGACCTGCACGCGGCTCTCGAACAGCCGCCCGAGCTCGTCCGCGTCCTTGTTGGCGTCGGCGGGAGCGTCGGCGGCCTCGTCGGCGGCGTCGTCGGCGTCGTCGTCGTCGGCCGCGCCGTCCATCGCCGGTCGAGGCGGCCACTCGGGCCGGCGCGCGAGAGGCTCTCGCCTCCCGTCGGCCATGGTCGATAGAGACCTGAGGCGCCGGTCGCTCGTTCCACCTGCGTCGCCTTTGGGCAGGGCGCGGGCGCGGGAGAGGGAGCGGCGCGGGCGAGGGGAAGGAGTGCCGCTGCACCACCGGGTTCTGGTTTCGAGAGGAGGAGCGCGTGGCTGGGGCGTCATCAATAGATGGGTCGCGATCGGGTGAAAATATGCATAGGAGTTACAGCTCGTTTGGGCGTTGGACGCGTCGTCAACAACAAAGGAGTCGCGCGCGGCGTGTTAGAAGGCGGCGCGGCGCCGCGCCCTTCGCGCGCGCCCCTCCTCCCGCCAACCGCGCCTTGCTTCGCTCCACAAATCACCCCCTGCTAGACAGCAACCCCACCGCCACGCCCAGCCGCCCGCGCCAGGTACAGCGACAGCCACCCGCCGTCGATCGCCGAAATGAGCGCCACCATGGCCGCGCTCGCCGCCAGCACGAGGCCGAGGCGGCGCAGTGCGACCGAGGGGGACGGGCGCGAGAACTGGGGGAGGAGCGACGCGCTGGCGCGCAGGAAGCGCCAGAGGGCGCGGAGGAGCTCGGCGGCGAGGGCCGCCAGGCGGGCGAGCGGGGTGGCCGGGGCGGCGGCCAGGTTTGGGGGCGGCGGCCGCAGGAAGGGGTTATTGTTGGTGCTGGTGCTGCTGCTGTTGACGCCACCCGGCGGCGGGAGCGGCGCCGCCGCGCCGCCTGATGCTGCTGCTGCTGCTGTGGATGGCGGCGACCAGCCGGCGCGACCAGGAGTCGGTCGCCTCAGCAGGAGGAAGTGGGGCTGCTGATGCTGGTGGTGTTGGTGCTGGTGGTGGTGGAATTGCCTGCTGATCGCGCGCGCGCGGGTCGAGGAGGGAGGAGCAGAGCAGTCGTCGTGGTCGTCTTGCCCTCCGCCTCGCCTCCTGCTCCTCCTCCTCCCCCACGCGCCGCGCTGCTGCCCCGATTGCGGTACCGCTGGCACTGCGAGCGAGGCGCGCGCGCTGGCCGCGGCCGCGCGCGCGCCCGCGCAAGCGCAGGGCGGCATCACCAACAAGCTTCCGGCGTTTTTGTTGGGGTGGTGGTGCTGGTGGTTTCCGCGCGCGCGTGCTTGCAAGAAGAAGAACGACACAAAGGGGATGATGAGGCGAAGACAAGAGTCACAGGTGCGCGCGTGTGTGTTGTGTGATCGCTCGCGTGAGTGCGCGCGCGGGCGCCTAAACAAGAAGAAGCAAAAGGCGTCGACGACGGCGCTCCCCCGTCCTTTTTTTCCCGATCGCGCGCCGCTCTCCCGCCACAAAAAGAAAATGAAACGTTCTCTCTTAACACACACGCGACGTCGCGTTCGTTTCGTTGCGGCAGCGGCAGGCACGTATGGGGGGGGGGGTCCTCATCGAGATCAAATGATGGGAGGATAAATAGCGCGGGAACCAGAGAGGAACCACCCCCCCGCTTCTCGCCTCCTTTCGCCGCTCGCGCGCCCGCTTCTCCCCATAAGAGAGCGGCGCGCCGCCAAAAAAAACCCGACAAAGCCAAAAATCACAGCTTCTTCTCCACCTTGGCCTTGGCCTTCTGGCTGATCTCCGACGTCACGTCCACGGGCTGCTGCGCCGCGTGCGGGTGCTCCGCGCCCTTGTACACCTTCAGGTGCAGGCGGATGCGCCTCCCAAGCGGGCCCTTGGGCAGCATCCCGCGCACGGCCTTCTCCACGATCCGCTCCGGCAGCCGCTGCTGCAGCTGGTCAAACGTCTCGATCGCCCACGACCCGGGCCTGCCCGTGACGTGGCGGAAGTACGTCTTCTGCTCCCCCTTGCGCCCCGTGACCTTCACCTTGTCGGCGTTGACGACGACGACGAACGCGCCCATGTCGACCGAGGGGGTGTAGGTCGCCTCCCCCTTCCCGCGAACGTAGGTCGCCGCGAGCGAGGCGAGGCGGCCCAGGGTCTGGCCCTCGGCGTCGATGACGTACCAGCGCTTGCCGCCCGCGAGGGCGTCCTGGGCGGTGGGGTAGTAGCTGCGGTTGAGGAGGTCGCGGCCGCCGGCGGCTGTTTTTTTTGGGGGGGGAGGGGGGGGTGTTGGTTATGGGAGGGCGGGGTGGAGCGATAGGGGGTGAGCGAGCGACCGGCGGCGGCGGCAACGGCGACGGCGACGGCGACGGCGTCTCGGCTATCGAGCGCGCGTGCGGCAGGCCTGGCTCGTGGTTGGGCCGAGAGCCTCCATGGGCGGCTGCGGCGGGTCCGTAGGCCTCCCGCCGCGCATTGAACGGGGTCAATGCGGGGCCGCGCGGAGTGTGCGCAAGGGCACAGACAGCGCGCGTTCTCTCTCTCTCTCTTCCCCCTCTCCTCACCGACAGCCACGACTGGCCTGCGGGCCGCGGCCTGCGCCATGGGGCGCGCCTGTGTTTGGATGGAGGGATGGGCGGGCGAGGGATCGACGACGAGGATTGGCGTGGGGGTGAGCGGCGGGCGCGCGCATCGAGAAAAACGGGCGGCGATCGAGAAGAGGCAAGCGAGGTGTGGAGAGGAGGGGAGCCGCCTCCTCCTCGTCCTCCTCCTCCTCGCCACCACACGACGACGACGACGCACCGCCTGCTGCCGCTGCATCGCGGAGCCGCTAAGGCACTGCATGGTGAGTGCGAGTGTGTGTGTGTGTGTGTGTGTGCGGGCGCGCGCGCGAAGAGAGAGAGTGAGAGACTCCTCTTTCCCCGGGCTCGTTCTCTCCTCAAAAAAGGCTCTGTTCGGACGGCGGAGGCGATTCGGCGCCTTGGAAGGGGTGCGATTGATCGGCTGGATGCGCGTGGGGGAAGGTAAGGACGCGTACAAGGTAGTCTGGTGGTGGTGGGGTCAAGGGAGGGGGCGAGGTTTTGCTGCTTTTGCGTGGGGCGGCGAGGGAGACTCGAGGGAGGAGGAGGAGCGAGCGAGGCTGAGAAATTGTCGCCTTCGCGTCTCTCTCACTTCCTCTCCCTCTGCCTCAGCACGTCGCCCACTCTCCCACCGATTCTTAAGCGCCTCACCTCGCCGCCCGCGCATCGACTGCCATCCAAAGAACCTCCCCCTCGCCGCGTTCGCACCGCAAAAAGGAGGAAGCAGGGCACCACCACCTCTCTCTCTTCAAGCCGCCTCTCTTCGACCCGCCGCCGAAGAAGTCGCGATGGCGTCGTTTGCGCTCCGCACAGGTCCGTACGATGGCCCCGCGCCCACGCATCGCCGCGCGCGCGCCAGCGGGCGCAATCGCCGGCGCGGCAGCGCGTGTTGTTGCTGCGTCCGCGGGAGGAAGAGAGGAGGGCGCCCTCTGTGGTGTGGCTCCCTCTGTCGTCCACGCCCTTCCCCCCTGCTCACGCGCCCCCCGACCGATCGACCCCGCTCCCAATCCCCACTCGAACGCAACCATCATCAACAGGAGCCTGCGCGCCCGTGGCCGCCGCGGCCCGTCCGCAGCGCCGCAGCCTGGTCATCAGGTGAGAGAGAGAGAGGAGGAGAAGGGAGGAGGAGGACGCACCCCCGCCGCCCGCCCCCAATGTCGCCCGCTCCACGCGCCGCAATCCCGGCCGCTCGATGCCGTGGGGCCCCTGCGCATCCGACCTGCCCCCACGTCGCGCCCAGGAGACCGCCAAGTGTGGGGGCCGTGCGTCGTCCCTCCCGCCGCCGCCGCCGTCGGAACGCAACGCGCTCACCGCCCCCCCTTCCGCACCCCAAAAACCAAAAACAACAGCGCCTCGTACCGCAACAAGGAGAACATCGACCTCACGCGCGTCGCCGGCTTCCAGCGCTCCCCCGTCGACACGGGCTCGCCCGAGAGCCAGATCGCCCGCCTGTCGGCGCGCGTGCAGCAGATGTCCAAGCACCTCATCGCCAACCGCAAGGACCACGGCAGTAAGCGGGGCCTGGAGCGCGCGCTGGCGCAGCGCCGGTCGCTGATGCAGTACCTGTACCGCGAGGACCGCGCGACGTACGACCGGCTGTGCGTGGAGCTGGGGATCCGCAACGTCGTGAAGGGGCACGTGGTGCAGCAGCCCGGGGCGGCGGCGGCGCACTGAGGAGGAGGAGGGAGGGGGGGGGAGGAGGCGCGCGCGCGCGCGCTTCCTTTCGCCTCTCTCACCCCCCCCCGCCCGCCCTGCCGCCGAAAAAAACGAGGGTCTTTTGATTTCTTGACCACCACCCACCACCGCTTTCATTAATGTGCTCCCGGGCTTTCTCTTGTAAAGGAAAAAGAAAAAGAAAAGAAGGCGATCATCATCAAGCGAGGGCGCGCGCGGCGGCGGCGGCGGCGCGGCGGGCGGCGGCCGCGACGACGGCGGCGACGGCCGGCTCTCGCTCCTCCTCCTCCTCCTGCTCCGCAGCCGCAGCCCCACCGCCACCGTCACCGAACGGCGCCTGCGCCGCCGTCGCCTCCCACCAGGCCGGACCCACCGCCCGGCAAAACTGCCGCAGCGCGGGGACGAGGACCGAGACTGCCGCCGCCGAGCCGCCGCCGCTGCCGTCGTCGCCGCCGCCGGCCTCGGCCGCCGCGGCCGCCGCCGCCTTGGCCGCAGCCGGCAGCAGCAGGCGGCGCAGCTCGGCCGCCAGGGCCAGCTCGAGCGCGTCCGCCGCGGCCTCCGCCTCGGGGCCGACGAGCAGGGCCGACAGGGGCGTCAGGGCGGGCTGCTGCTCCTGCTGCTGCTGCTGCTGCTGATCCTGCTCGTCCGCTGCGTCGTCGGGGTCGGGCGCCATCGCCGCTGCCGCTTGCGCCGCCGCCGCCGCCGCCGACGACCGGCGCCGCTGCGTCTTGCTCTTCTGCTGCTGCTTCTTCTTCTTCTTCTGCGGCCGCTTCTGCTTCGCTCCCTCCTCCTGCCGCTTCCGCGCCGCGCGCCACGCGCTCTGCGCCAGGCCCAGGAGCCGCCGAAGCTCGGCTGCGGCGGCCGCGTCGGCCCGGGCGCCGCCGCCGCCGCCGCTGCTGGCGGGGGGCGGCGTTGGCACCAGCAGCGCGGCCCCGCCGGCGCCCCCGCCCTCGCCGCCACCGACGGCCGCGGCCCACAGCCCCGCCGACGCCTCGGCCAGGGCGGCCTCGGCCATGTCCTCGGCGGCGGCGGCGGCGGCCGCCGCGCGGCTGTAGCGGGGCGGGGCCGCGGGCGGAGGAGGCGGGGGGGCGAAAGACGGGCCGGCGGCGGCGGCGGCGGAGGGGGCGGCGGCAGCAACGGCGGCGGCGCGGCGCGGGCGCAGGCTCGCCGCCGCTCCCTCGGCCGCCGCCGCCGCCGCTGCCGCAGCAGCAGCGCGGGACCGCCGCTCCTCGTTCGCCGCCTCCGCCTCCGCCTCTGCCGCCGCCGCAGCCGCCGCCTCGACCGCGCCCGCAGCCAGCCCGGCGGCGCGGCGCGCGGCGTTGGTCGCCGACCGCACGGCCGCGAGCATCTCGTCGAGGCAGCAGAAGCCGCCGCCGGCCGCGCGCTCGGCGACGGCGCGCAGCGGGGGCGGCGGCGGCGGCGGCTTCGAGGTCCTGTCGGCGGCCCCGCTGCCGCCGCCGCCACGTCCACCGCCCCCCAAGTCGAGCGCGCGGGCCCAGGTCGGGTCCTGCAGGAGCGCGCGGCCCAGGGCCGACGTGGAAGCGAGCACGTGGGCGAGGGCGCGGTCGGCCACCTCGCGCTGCGCGGCGTTGAGGCCCGCGCTCGGCGCCCAGTCTGCTGCTGCTTTCGCTGCCGCCGCCGCCGCCTCGTCGTCGTCGTCCTCGCCGTCGTCGTCGTCCTCCTCTTCATTTCCCTCCTGCTGGTGCCGCTGCTGCTGCCGCTGCTCCTCGTCGTGCCCGGCCGCCGCTAGCGCCAGGTCCGAGGCGCGCTCGCGCAAGCAGGCCGCGGCGCGCGACGCGGCCGCGCGGGCGGCCCGCGCAAAGGCGGCGGAGACGGCCGAGGCGTCGAGGCTTGGCGGGGCGGCGTCGCCGCCGCCGCCTTGCTCCTCGAAGAAGCGCCGCACGCCCGCGGGCAGGAGCGCGTGGGGCGCCTGCGTGGTCGCCAAGACGAGTATGGGGCGGTCCGGCGGCGCGTCCACCAGGGCGCGCTCGAAGACGGTCCAGGCGAGCGTTGCCGTCGCCGCCGCCGCCGCCCCGCCCGCCTCGTCGCCGTCCTCCTCCTCATCCTCTTCGCTAGCCCCAATGACGGCGACGTTATGCGCCACCGCCCACGCCTCCAGGCACGGCGCGAACAGCACCAGCGCCTGCCGGGGTCCCGAGCAGCGCGCCAGCGCCTCCTTGACCATCGAGGCGCAGCCGCTCGCCGCGTCGCCGCCCCCGCGCATCAGCAGCCCCGGGAGCGTGAGCGCGGCGACGACGGGCGGCGGAAAGACGGCGGCGGCGGCGGCGGCGGCCGCGCCGCTGTCCAGGCCGGCGGGGGCCGGGGGCTGCCAGCCGAAGCGCACGGCACGCAGGAGGGACGCGGCGGCCTCGGCCTGCCCGGCGTCGCCGTCGCCGGACATGAGCAGGCGGCACTGGGGGCCGGTCGCTTGGGGCGCGGCAGCGGGGGGCGGCGCTGCTGCTGCTGCTGCGGCGGCGGCGGAAGGGGCGTTCTCGTCGTCGCCGTCCTCCTGCTCCTCGTCCTCGTCCGCCTCGACGGCCCCGCAGCGTCGCAGCAGGCGCGCCAGCCGCGCCAGGCCGTCGATTCCACCATCGCCGCCCCCTCTGACCCAGCCCGCAGCCTCCGCCGCCGCCGCCGCCAGCAGCCCGCGGCGCGGCAGCGGCAGGCCGCTCGCGTGGAGGCGCGCAAGCGCCCGCGCCAACAGCGTGGGCAGCAGCAGGGGGGCCAGCGGGGCGGGGAGGGGGGCGCCCGACCCCGGCCCGCCCCCTCCGCCCGCGGAGGGGCCGGCGTCGGCGCCGCGGAGCGAGGCCGGGGGCGCGGCGGAGGCCAGGGCGGCGCGCCAGTCGCGCGGGAGGACGAGGAGCTGCTGCTGCTGCTGTTGTTGCAGGGGCGGGGGCGGGGGCGGCGACGGCGTTTGCGCCGCCCCCTCCTGCTCCTCCTCTTGCTCCTCCTCCACCTCCACCGGCATGGGCGAGGCCGCGGCTGCCGGTCCCGCCGGTCCCGCCCCCGCGGCGGCCTCGCCGGCGCCGACGCCGACGGCCACCACCGCCGCGCCGGGGCTGCGGAGGTCGGCCAGCGTCTCGCGAAGCGTCTCGAGGAACCCACCGCCGCCGCCGCAGGACGGCGCCGCCGACGAATTGGCGAGCGTCCGCGCGGGGGAAGCCGGGCGCGCGGCAGCGGGAGCGGCATCGTCCTCCTCGGCCTCTTGCGGCGGCGACAGCGGCGGCGCGTCCTCCTCCTCCTTCTTCTCCTCTTCCTCCTCTATTGCCCCCGCCGCCGCCTCGACCACCCCCTGGTCCGGCGGCGACCCCTGAAGGTCGAGGAAGGGCAGCGGCGGCGGCGGCGCGCGCCCCGCTCCCCGCCGCCGACCCTCGGCCCCGGCTGCCAGGCAGCGCGGCGCGCACCGCCTGAGCGCCGCCATGACCGCGCCCGCGCACAGGGCCTTGAGGTCCGCGCCGGCGTAGCCCTCGGTCGCGGCCGCCAGCTCGCGCAGCAAGGGCGCGGGCAGGCTGCTGCTGCTGCCGTCTTCTTCTTTTGCGGGGCGCTGTCGGCGGGATTGGTCATCGTCGCCCCCGCCTGCGCGCGCAGCAACAGCAGCAGCAGAAGCACCGGCCGCCGCCGCCGGCCCCGCCGCCGCCGGCCACCCGCGCGTCATGACGCGCAGGATGTCGGCGCGCTCGTCGGCCGAGGGCAGGCCCACGTACACCTCGCGGTCGAAGCGCCCGGGCCGCCGCAGCGCCGGGTCGATGGCGTCCGGGCGGTTGGTCGCAGCGATGACGACGACGCGCCTGCCGCGGCCGCGGCCGCCGCCGCCGCCGCCCCCGTCCGCCCCGTCCATCAGCGCCAGCAGCGTCGCCACCACCGACGCGTACGTCTGGTCCACGGTCCCCGCGCGCGCCGCCCGGGCGGGCGCCAGCGCGTCCAGCTCGTCCAGGAAGATGATCGAGGGCTGCAGGCGGGTGGCCTCGTCGAACAGCAGGCGGAGGTGGCGCTCGGCGTCGCCGGCGTACTTGCCCAGGCAGTCGGCGCCCTTGCGCGCGAAGAGGGCGACGGTGGTGGGGGTGGGCTTGCGGCGGTCGGTTTGGCTGGGCTGCTGCTGCTGCTGCTGCTGCTGCTGTCGCGCTCCTGCGCCTGTTGCTGGTGCTGCCGCTCCCGCCCCCTCTCCTGCTGCTGCTGCTGCCCCTCCTCGCCCCGCCTCCTCCTGCTCCTCCGCCGACAGGGCCGCCAGGCGGCGCGCGATCTCCCCGGCCACGGCGCGCACGAGGTGCGTCTTGCCCGTGCCGGGGGGCCCGTGGAGGAGGACGCCGCGCGGCGGCGCCAGGCCCCCCCCGCCGCTTCCGCCATTGCCGCCGCCATTGCCGAAGAGGCTGTCGACCAAGGAAGGGTGGCAGAGGGGCAGGACCGCGGCCTCGAACAGCTGGCGCTTGGCGTCCTCCAGCCCCCCGACCGCGCGCAGGCCCAGCTCCGGCGGGCGCCACTTGTTCTTCTGATCCGCCTCCTCCTCCTCGCTCGGCGCCTGGCCGTCCCCGCCGCCGCCGCCGAGGATGATGGGCGCCAGGCGCGCGCGGTCCTTGGCGTCGCGGCGCGCCTCCTTGCGGCGGAAGGCCGCCTCGTCGTCCTCGTCGCCGGCGGCGTGCTGGGCGGGGGGGCCGAGGTGGTGGTGGGGGGCGGCGCCGCCAGCAGCAGCCCCGCCGCCGGCCCCGCCCCCGCCCCCGCCCCCTCCGAGCGCCGCCCGCAGCAGCGCCTCTGCCACCGCCGGGTCGTGCTCCTCCGCGGCTGCGCGCTCGAGCGCCGCGCGCGCGCCGGCCAGCCGCTGCCCGATCGTGTCCACGTCCAGCAGGCGCGGCGGAGGGGCGCGGCGCGCGCGCTTGTTGTTGTTTTTCGGGGCATTGGCGGCGGCGCCGGCGCGCTGCCGCTTGTTTTCGGCCTCCGCCGCCGCCGCGTCCTCGCGCCTCGCCTCCTCCGCCGGCCGGCCCGCGGCCCCGGCCTCCCGCGAGAACATGGCGGCGTGCTCCGGACACGCGAGCACGAAGCGGTCGCCGTTGAACGCGCACCCAGCGTCGCGCGCGCAGGGGAGGTGGTAGCTCCGGGGGCAGCTGTGGACGCGGCACCCCGTGGCGGCGCCGGCTTTGCCGCACGCCGCGCACTTGATCTGACGCGCCCTGCGCACGGCCTCGGCGACGCGGCGGTAGGCGCCGTCGGCGCCCTGGAAGACCTCGGGGCACCAGAGGGCGCAGAGGCGGTGGGCGTAGCGGCCGAGGGGCGGGGGCCGGTCGGTGCGGCGGCGGGGCGGGGCGCCTCCCGCGGCGGCGGCGGCCAAGGCGGCGGCGGACGACGACGACGACGAGGTGGCAATGTTGATCGGGCCGAGCAGGGGGCCGAGCGCGCCGCCCTCGGCCTTGCTTCCGCCGCCGCAGAGAGCGCAGCGCAGCTCGGCGTGGAGCAGGCCGCCGTCCCCTCCTCCCGCCAGGGGCGGGTTGAGGAGCGGGTGGTGGTGGCTCATTTTTTCCGCGAGGATTCAAACTTCCATCGGTGTTGTTCGGGGTGCGTGCCGTCGTTTCAAGACGACTCGTTTGAGAGGGGAGCTACTGCGCTACTGATGCATGCTAGTGTTGTTGTTGTTGTGTGACAGGCACGTCTCTGTCTGGTTCAGTGAGAAGAGAGAGAGACGGCGAGCGATGGCGGCGCGCCGACGTGAAGCCCGCTCCCGCCTCGCGCCGCGAAGACACGAGAGAGACCACCCTTTTTCTCTTTACAACGTCTACGAGGCATCTCGCGAGCTGCTGCGCTTTGTATAGCGGCGGCGACGGGCCGCCGCCGACGGATGAGCACCTGTTTGGTTTGTGTGTGTGTCGTTCAAGGGAAAGGGGCGGGGTTACGGGGGCGGGAGAGACGCGGCGCCCCCCGCGGCAGCCGCCCCTCGCGCGCGCGGCGTCCCTTTTTTCCTTCCAATCGTCACTCGAGCGCCTTGGCCAGAAAGTCGGCGATGTTGAGGTTGGCGTCCCCGTGCGCCACCTTGGTCGTGTCCTCCGGCACGGAGAGGGCCCCGGGCGCGGAGCTGGCGCGCGTGTCGACGGCCATGAGCTCGGGCGGCACGGCGGCGAGCGCGGCGGCGGCGCGCGCGGCCTCAGCGGCGCGCGAGACGGCGGCGGCGGCGGCGGCGGCGGCGGCGGCGGTTGGGGCGGCGGCGGCGGCGCGGGCCTTCTTGCTCGCGCCCGGCGGAGGAGCGGGGGCAGGAGGGGGGGCAGCAGCGGCCGCCGCGCCGGCCTCCTCCAGGGGGGCGAGCACGGCGCCGTGCGCGCGCGCCCACTCGAGGCACGCCGCGCACGCCTCCTCGAGCGACGCGGCGCCCTCGCCGTCACCTTCGAACACGGCCGCGCGGCAGCCCGGGGGCGGCGGCGCCGCCGCCGGCGCGCCCGCCCGCTCGCGCTCGCGCTCTCGCGCTCGCGCCGCCGCCTCCGCCGCCGCCGCCGGGTCCCCAAAACCCGAGCCAGCGCGCGAGCGCCTCGATCGGCAGGGGGCCCGGACGGAACGCGCGCACGAGCGCCTGCAGCGCCGAGAAGCGCACGCGGGGGGAGGGCCACGTCGAGCAGCGCGCGGCCGAGCGCGGGCGCGCAGCGGTAGGCGGCCGCAAAGGCCGTCGGGTCGTGCGCGGCGAGCGCGGCGCGCGCGCGCAGCGCGTTGGCGACGGCCGGGGGCAGGAGCGCGTCGGGCGCGCCCGAGGACGCGGGGATCCTGGGTGAGGGGTCGGAGGAGCGAGGGGGGGAAGAGGGGGAAAGGGCGGCGGTTGCGGCGGCCTGTTGGCGCACGAGGGCGACGGCCACGGGGCGGCCGAAGAACCGCCGCTGCTGCTGCTGCGCCGCCCCTGCTCCTCGCCGCCGCCCCCGCTCCTCCTCCTGCTCCTCCCCACCCCGCTCCTCATCCTCGGTCCAGCACTCGATCGCCGACCGCACCGCGCCCGTGATGCCCTTGGCCTCGCCGTGCTGCGCGTACACCGCGTGGTACAGCACCTTGTACGCCGCGAACTCGGCCACCGAGCACACGGACGCGTCGGGCGGGTCGGACCACGGGTCGCCGCCGTCCGCCGCCGCTGCCGAGCCGCCGCCGCCGCCCTTCTTCTTCCCCGCCGACGCCCCCCTCCTCGCGCCGCCTTCTCCTCCCGCCTTTTCCCCTCCTCCTGCCCCTCCACCCCCAGAAGCCGCCGCCGCCGCCGCCAGCGCCTCCGCGTGCAGCAGCGCCAGCTGCCCCTGGCACGCGTTGAACTCGCTCACGTCACCGTACTCGAGCGCCGCGCGCGCGTGCGCCTCGTACGCCCGCACCGCCAGGGAGCCCCTCAGCCGCTGGACCGTGCAGTCCTGGCGGATGGCCTTGAACTGGTCGTTGAGGTAGAAGTAGAGGGAGGCGGCCGACTGCTGGTGCGAGGGGAGGAGGGCGGTCGAGGAGGAGGGGGCGGGCGAGGGGCCCCTGCCGCCCCTGCCGCCGCCTGTTCCCGCCGCCGCCGCCGCCTGCTGCTGCTGCTGCTGCTGCTGCTGCTGAACCTCGGCCAGCGGCCCCGCCGCCGCCATCTCGACGCACCGCCTGAGCGCGGCCTCGAGCACGCGCGGCGGGCGCACCTCGGACGGGTTGGGCGCGGACGTCAGGCGCAGGTACGACTTCTCCAGGCGCTCGCACACGCCGCGCACCGTGAAGCGCCCGGCGGCGTCCTCGGCGCCGCCCCCGTCGGCCGCCCGCTGCAGAGCGCGCTGGATGGCGGCGCGGCGGCTGGCCTGCGCGGCCCAGCGGTCCGGGTGGCCGCCGTAGCGCGCGGCCGCGGCGCCGCGGCTGCTGGCGCCCTCCTCGTCGCCGGCCCCGCCGTAGCCGCCGTAGCCGCTGCCACCGCCGCCGCCCCAGCCCCATCCGGCGCTGCCGCCGTCTGCCTCCTCGGCCGCACCCGCCGCGCCGCCGACGCCAAACCGACCCGCGCGGCGCGCGCGCTTGGCGCGCTCCTCGGGGCTCAGCATGCCGTCGTCGTCGCCGCCTCCGATTCCTCCGCTGAGGGCGGAAAACTGCTGTTGCTGCTGCGCAGGCGGGGGGGGCGGCGGTAGCGGCCTTGGCGGCGGCCGCTGCGGCGGCGGCGGCGGCCGCGGCTGCCTTGGCGCGCGCGACGGCGGCGGCGGCGCGCGCGTCCAGGCCCGTGGGGGCCGCCGCCGTAGGGGGCGGGACGGACGTGTAGGCAGGCGCGTGGTGGTGGTGGTAGGGCGGCTGCTGCTGTTGGAAGGCGGCGCTGTGCTGCTGCTGCTGCTGCTGCGGCCGCAGGTCGACCGTCGGCGCCTGGAGCTGCTGCTGCTGATGCAGCTGGGGGTAGCCGTAGCCTGAGTACTGCTGCTGCTGCTGCTGTGGCGGCGGGTAGGCGCCGTACTGCTGCTGCTGTTGTCGGGGTGGGGGGTAGCCTCCTCCTGCTCCCGCTGCTGTCGCTGGCGGCAACGGTGGTGGCGCGCCGCCGCCCGCGCCGCCGCCGTACGGCGGCTGGTGCGCCATTCTGCGTCCCTTTCGCCGCGTGCGTCAGTAGCTGGCTCGACCGCAGGTGCAGCCGCGCGCGCGCGCGCGGTGTGTGTGTGTGTGTCCTTGGTCGCTCGAGGGGGGAAAAATGGGTCGGGAGGGATTCCGGGGGGAAGAGGGCGCGGGCGGTGTCGAGGGGTCTCTCTGCTCTCGCTTCTTTCGTTCTCGCGGTCGCCGCGTGCGTTCGTGTGTTTGGCTGTGGTGTGTTTACAGGGGATGCACTTGGGCCCGCGAGAGGGCGGGTGAGTGGCGATCCATTTATCAAAAGGGGTGGCTGGTCTGAGAGTGTGGGCGTTCTCGTGCTTTAGGAGCGCTCTCTCGCTTTTGCCCCCCCCTCTCCCTCTCTCTCGCGCTCGCTCTCTCCTCCCCCCCTCCTCCTCTTCCCTCCTCCCCCTCTCTCGCCCTCGCCCACCCGCAAACCCCCATTGAAACGCAAGCACGCGACACCACGCGCGCTCAACACACCGCGCCCTCACACACCGCGCAACGCCGATCGGAGCACAAACACACGAAGGCAGAACGCGCGCGCGAGAGAGAGCCCCCCAAAGAGCAAAAGCGGACGCAACCACCTCGCCCTCCCCCCAACTACCCTCCTCCTCGGCCGCCCGCCCCCCCCCCCCCAACAACCCCGGCCCCCGCGCTATCCCCGCGCGGCGCGAGAGGCCGCGCGCCGCCCGGATCCGGGGCTCGAACTAGGGGCTTGGGCACAGCGCCGCGCGCGCGTGTGCGCAAGAGAGAGAGCGAGCGAGCACGAGCCCGCCGCCGCAAAGCCGCCACCCGCGCCGCCGCCGCCCGCGCGCTCCGCCACCCCAAAGAAAGCACCAGCAAAAATGGGCAATAACTCCTCCAAGCCCTCGGATGGCGCCAAGAAGCTGAGCAAGGCCGAGAAGGCCGCGGCCAAGGCCGCCGCCAAGGCCGCCGCCAACAGCAGCGCCGCCACCACCCCGGCCGCCGCGGCAACAACCCCCGCCGCCGCCGCCGCCGCCGCCGCGCCCGCCGCCCCGGCCCCGGCCGCCCCCGCCGGCCCCCCGCCCCCGCCCCCCCCCCGCCCGTCCAAAGCCCCCCCCGCTCGCCGCGCCCCCCAAACCCCTCTGGCCCGCGGGCAACCCGCCGGGAGGGGACCGCTACTTCGGCCTCGAGAACTTTGGCAACACGTGCTACGCCAACAGCGTCCTGCAGGCGCTCTACTTCTGCGCGCCCTTTCGCGCCAAGGTGCTCGAGCACGCCATCTGGCTCGAGGCCGAGGACCGGCGCCTGCGCCTCGCGCGCGAGGCCGCGCAGCGGGCCGCGGCGGCCGAGGCGGCGCGCTTGGCCGCCGAGGCCAAGCTGAAGCCCAAAACCGCGGAGGAAAAGGCTGCGGAGAAGGCGGCCGAGAAGGAGAAGGCCGCGGCCAAAGCCGCGGGCCGAAAGCGGCGGCCAAGGCGGCAAAGGAGGCGGCGCGCCTCGCCGACGACGAGCCCGACTTTTCCCGGCCGCGTGACGCCGAGCCCGAGCCCGAGGTCGCCGAGCAGCAGCAGTCGGGAAACAATAACAAGGGCGTCAATGGCGTTCCCGTGGATGAGCACGGCTTCCCCGACTTGCTGGCCGAGGACCCGCGCGCGAAAGAAAAAGACCTCCTGGCCTGCCTCGCCGAGCTCTACTCCGAGATCGCCTTCTCCAAGCGCCGCACGGGCGTGCTGGGGCCCAAGCGCTTCGTGCAGCGCCTCAAGAAGGACAACGAGCTCTTCCGCAGCTACATGCACCAGGACGCGCAGGAGTTTTACCTTTTCCTGCTGGAGAGCGCCGCGCGATGCCTCGAGCAGCGCCAGCGGTGGCAGGAGGAGGAGGACCGCCTGCGCGCGCTGTGGGACGCGCAGGAGCGGCGCCGGATGGAGGCCGAGTACGCCGAGGCCCTGAAGGAGCACGAGCGCGCGGTGGCCGCCTGGCACGCGTCGCGGGACGACGCGCGCAGGCGGCACGAGGCGGCCGTGGCCGAGGCGAGGCGGGAGCACGCGGCGCGCGTCGCGGCGCACGAGGGGCCCGCGCAGGGAGCACGCGGCGGCGCTGGCCGCGCACGAGGCCCGACCGTGAGCGAGCAGGCGGCGGCCGAGGCGGCGGCGCACGCGCAGGCCGAGGCGCACGCGGCCGCGAAAGCCGCCGCCGCGCCGCGGCCGAGGCGGCGGCGGTGACGGCGGCGCGGCGGCCGCCGCTTTGCCCCCGCCGCCCCCGATCGCGCCCATCCCCATCCCCCCGGCCCCGGGCCCGGCCCCAAGCGCGGCCGCCGCCCTTTTGTGCCGCACCCGGCCACCGCGCGCGTGGCCGCCCCCGCGGCGAACGTGCCGCCGCCCCCGGCCCCGGCCCCCCGCGCGCCCAGCACGGCCGCCGCCCCGGCGTCCACGTCGGCCGCGGGCGGCGCCGGGTCCTCATCCGTCATCGGCGTCGGCGGGCCCACCTCGGTCGTCGGCGGCGTCGGCAGCACGAGCGCGGCCGGCGCCAACGCCGCCGCCGACGCCGCGCCGCACGGCGACGACGACCAGCCCGCGGCCTCGGCCCAGCAGCCCCCCCCGCCCCCCCTGCGCAAGACGTGGGTGCACGACATCTTCGAGGGCGCCACCGTCTCCGAGATGCGCTGCCTCCGCTGCGAGACCCTCAGCACGCGCGAGGAGCCCTTCATGGACCTGTCGCTCGAGGTCGAGGCCGACTGCTCCGTGGGCGGGCTGCTGCGCCGCTTCAGCGGCGTCGAGACGATGGGCGGGCGCGAGAACAAGTACGCGTGCGAGCGCTGCGGCTGCCTGCAGGAGGCGCAGAAGCGCCTGCGCGTCAAGCGCCTCCCGCCCGTCCTCGTGCTGCACCTGAAGCGCTTCAAGGTCGTCGACGCGGCGAGCGGGCGCATGCGCAAGCTCATGCACCGCGTGGTCTTTCCCTTTGAGCTCAAGCTGCCCAACGCCACGCCCGACGCCGCCGCCCCCGCGGCGGCGGCCGCGGCCGACGACGACGCCGCCGCGGCCGCCGCCGCCGCCGCCGCCGCCGCCGCGGGCCCCCCGCCCTGCGCCGGGCCCGACGCCGCCTACTCCCTCGTGGCCGTCGTCGTGCACGTCGGGTCGGGCCCCCACCACGGCCACTACGTCAGCCTCGTCAAGACCGAGAACGGCCGCTGGCTCTTCTTCGACGACGACGCCGTCGACGTCGTCTCGGACGCCGCCGTTGCCGCCACGTTTGGCAACCCGCACGACGACCAGCCCGAGCGCGGCGAGAAGGGCGGCGCGGCGGGCTTTGGCGGCGGCAGCTCGGCGTCCCCCCTGCGCTTCTTCACCGAGGGGGGGCCGGGCCCCAGCGGGAGGCCGCCGCAGGGCCCGCCCCACATGGACCACGGCTACCTGCTGTTCTACGAGCGCGTGGGGCTCGTCCACCACGTGCCCATGGCGCCAGTCCTGCTGCCGCTGCCGGGCCCCGCGGGCGCGGCGGCCGCCGAGGCGCAGGCCCAGGCGGCGGCGGCGGGCCGCGGCCGGGCCGCCCCGGGGGGCGGGTCGACGTCCCCGGACCGCCCCTCGGGCACCGCGTCGGCGGCGGTCGTGGTCGGGGCGCCGCCGGGGGCGCTGGCCGTGGCCGCGGCCGTGACGTCGGGCTCGCCGATGCCGGGGGAGCGCGCCGTTTGATGAGCGCGCGACGCGAGGCGAGGGGGAGGGCGTGCGGGTCCGTCGCCGCCGCCCCCCTCGCTCTCGCGCTTTTTGGAGAGCTCTTTTTTCCCCCTCTTTCTTCGTTGCTCTTTTTTTCCTTTCCGAATAGACTTTACGCACACAACAGACACACATCGATCGAACGAACTCCCCTTTTGCAAACGAACATACTTGTTAGAGTTTCGCCGCCCGCGGAGCGCGGAGCAGGAGGCGACAGCGGTGCCGCTGCCGCCGCCGGCGCGCCACAAAGTCGGCGCTCTCGTGCGGCCCCCACGCCTTCAGACGAGCTTGACTTGAACGCGGATGATGACGACAACGACGATGACGACTCTTTGACCCACCCCTGTCCTCACCCCTTGCAAGCAACCTTGACAGAGCGCCCCCGGGCGCGCACGAGAGAGAGAGTGAAGCGAGCGCGCGCTCCACAACACCCGACACTTTTCGGCGCGCGCACGCGCGCGCGCGCGCGCCCGGCCACCCCAAAGACTCGGCATCATGGGGGACGACCACAGGGTGAGCTTTCGTTCGCATCCAACCGAAAGACACGCGCAGAGACCTGGCGCGCGCGCTCTTTCGACTCCCCCCCGCGCCTTTCGCGCGCCCGCCGCAAACAAAAGCTCACGCAACCCCCCCCTACTCCCCAAACACACACACACACCCCAACAAACACACAGTCCCGCGACGACTGGAACCACCACAACCAGCGCCCGGCGTGGCAGCAGCAGCAGCAGCAGCGGGGGCCGCGCGACGGCGGCGCCCACCCTCCCCCGCCTCCCCCTCGCCCGGGGGCCTCCCCGGGCAGCGGCGGCGCGCCCTCGCGCTACGGCGGAGGCGGCGGCTCGGGCGGCCGGCCCGACTACGGAGGTGGTGGCGCTCCTCCTCCGGTGCGGCGCTGGCACGCCCCCGACTCGCCCCCGCGCGCCGCGGCCACCGCCGCCGCCGCCGCCGCCCCCGACCGCTCTACGGGCCCGCCCCCGCCCCCGCCGCCAACCACAACAGCAGCAGCAGCAGCGCCCTCTTCCGACCCCTACGGCGCCGGTGGAGGTGTTGTCGGACCCGGCTCTGTCGCCGCCGCCGCCGCCGCCTTGCCGCGCCTGCAGCCGCGCCGCCCCGTGCTGGCGGCCGCGGCCGCGTCGGGCGGCGCCGCGGCGGCGGGCGTCGTCGCCGCGGCGCTGGCGAGCGCGGGGAGCCTCACTTCTCCCACGGGGGGCGGCGAGGCCGGGGCGGGCGATGACGGCGGCGGCAAGCGCCGGCGGTTTGGGTTCGGGGCCATGGCGAGGCAAGCCGCGGCGGGCGGTGGCGGCGGCGGCGGCGGCGTTGGCGGGGCGGCAGCGGCAACAACAGCAACAGCAGCAGCAGCAGCGGCCGACGGTGAGGCGGCAGACAAGCACCAGCAGGAGCAGCCCAGCAAGGCCAAGAGCCCGGGCGCGGCAGCAGCAGCAGCAGCACCGGCAGCCACACCATCAGAATCGCAGCAACAACAACAACCCCCGCCACCACCGCCACCTCCCCCGCCACCGCCGCCCGAGCCGGTCCTCCCGCCGCCGCCGCCGCCGCCGGCCCTGCCCCCCTCTCCGCCGCCCTCGCCGCCGCCACAGCCGCCGCCCTCCTCCTCCTCTGACGCCCCGGCCGCCGCGCCAGCAGCGCCTCCTCCTCCGGACGTCGCCGTCCTGTCGGCGCGCGTCGAGGCCCTCGACGGCGAGGCGTGCGAGATGGAGCGCCGCGCCGCCGAGCTCGAGGCCGCCGCCTCGGCCCTGTCGCGCCGCGCCGATGAGGCCGCGCGCGAGGCGGCCGCGGCAGAGGCGCGCGCGGCGCCGCGCGAGCTTGCGCAGCGCGCCGCGCGCGAGCTGGCCAAGCGCCGGCGCGCCGCCTCCCGCGCGGCGTCGGGCAAGCGCGGCGGTGGTGGCAAGGCCGACGCCGCGGCGTCTGCTGGCGGTGGCGGTGGCGCGGCGTCCCAGGTGTGGTCGCCCGCCCCGCCGCCGATGGCGGCGGCGGCGCAGGCCGCCGCCGCCAACGGCAACGGCAGCAACGTCACCGGCGCCGCCACTGCAGCCGCGCCGGCTTCGGCCAGCCAGCCCCCCGCGCGCGGCGGCGGCGGCGCCGCCGCCTCGGGCGGCGTCGCGCGCCTGCTCGCGCAGCGCGCCCTCCGCAGCTGCTCGCCGTCGGCGTCCCCCGCGCGCGGCATGCGCCGCTCGATGACGCCGGCGAGGGCTGCTGCTGGAGGAGGAGGAGCGGCGGGCGGCGGAAGCGGCGGCGCGGGCGTGGGCGGCGCCCGCGCGGCGGCCGCCCTGCGCGCGGCGTCGGTGGCGGCGGGCCTCCACAGCGGCGCGCCCGAGGGCGAGGAGGCGCTCGCGGCGCCCGTGGGCCGCGGCCTGGTCGCGTGGCTGGCGGCCTACCAGGCCCAGAGGCAGCGGCAGGCGGGCGGAGGGTGTGGCGGCGGCGGTGGTGCGGGGGCGGAGCAGCCGGCGGCGGCGGCGCCCGCCGCGGGCGCAGCACCAACCGCCGCCGCCGACGCCGCCGCGCCGATGGACGGCGTGGAGGCGGCCCCAGTGACCAAGCTCGAAGAAGAGGCCAAGAGCATCGACAACGACGACGCCGCCGCCGGCGCAGCCGCCGACGACGACAAGCCAGCACAGGCAGCAGCAGCGGCCCCCGCCGCCGCCGCGCCGCCACCGGCACCCCCACCCCCACCACCGCGCCCGCTCGGCTCGGCCGCCGACGCGGCCGCGGCCGCGGCGCTCATCGCCGACGCGCGCCTCAAGGCCGTCGCCGCGCGCGCCGAGGTGGCCGAGGCCACCCTGCCCGTGCGCGAGGAGGACGGCGCGCTCGCCGGCACCCTCTCGGGCCCGCCCGCGCTCCTGGCCGCCGCGCCCGAGGGCGCCGCGGCGTGCGCCGCCGAGGCCGCCGCGCTGCTCGTGCGCGACGGCGCGCCGCTGCCGCCGCTGTACGAGCGCCCCGCCGACGCCCCAGGCCTGAGCGCCGCGCTCGCGCGGCACGCCGCCGCCGCGCCCGCGGCCGCGCGCTACCTGCGCATGCGCCTGGCCCTCGTGCGCCTGCGCGAGCGCGCGCTCGCCGAGGACTACCGCGCCAAGACGGCCGCGTTCGTCTCCAAGCTCGAGCGCGCGGCGGCGCAGCGCCGCGCGGCCACGGCCGCCGCCAACGCCGCCTCTGGCAACGCGGCGGCTGCGGCCAACGCGGTGTTCTCGGCCGGGCCGAGCGTGCTGGGCGGCTCGGGCGCCGTCCTGACGGGCCCGTCCATCCAGGACAGCGGCTACTTCGGCCCCTCTGCGCGCTACTGGGGCCCCGTCGGCGCGAGCCCCTACGACCAGTGGGGCGGCGGAGGGTATGGCGGCGGGGGCGGCGGCGGGGGTGGTGGCGGCGGTGGCGGTGGCGGCACGGGCGGCGGCGGCGGAGGGGCCGGCGGCGGCGCGGGCGGCGGCGCCCTGGCCATCGGCGCGGGCATCGGCGCGCGCCGCGCGGCCTCCACGTCGATTGGCGGCCTGGACGACGGCATGTACGAGGTCGGCGGCGGCAGGCCCTCGCGCGCGGGCAGCCGCGCCCTGCCCGCCTCGGCCGCCGCGGCTGCCGCCGCCGGCGGCCCTGCCGCCGCCGCCGACCCCTCTTCCGCCGCCGTCCGCCCCCTCGACCGGCCGCGCCGGCCGCGCCGGCCGCGGCGGTGGCGCCGCCGGCGACGACCACCACCACCCGCGCGGGCAGTCGCGCCAGAACCTCGTGCGCACCGAGTACGAGGAGATGCGCGTGATGCAGGTCTTCCAGGCCCTCGAGGACCTAAAGGCCATGGCCAGGCCCTGCCCATCAGTCCAGCAGGCCGCGCTCGACCCCTGGCGGCGGCGGTGGTCGGCCTTCGCGTCCGACAACGGCGTGATCGACGACCCGCTGCGCGAGGCCCAGGAGGACCGGTCGGGCCTGGACTGGTCCCCGGCCGAGCGCGAGGTCTTCATGGCGCGCTTCCTCGCGCACCCAAAAGACTTCTGCGCCATCGCCGCGGGCCTGCGCAACCGCAGCGAGGCTGATTGCGTCGTCTTTTTCTACAAGAACCAGAAGAGCGGGGAGTTTGCGGCCCTGCGGCGGCGTCTGACGCTGCGAAAGCAGATGTCGCAGCGGCAGCACACGGCAGCGCAGGCGCAGGCGCAGCAGCTGCAGGCGCAGGCGCAGGGTGGAGAGGGAGGGGCCGGGGGAGGCGGCGGCGGCGGCGGCGGCGGCGCGGCGGCGGCGCTTGGCGGCCGGCGCGGCAGCAGCAGCCTCGGCATGGGCGCCGGCCGCGCGGTCGCGCGCGCGGGCTCGGGCGCCGGCCGCGGGGGAGGCTCCCGCGCCGGCGGAGGCGGCGGCGGCGGCGACTCGGGCGACGGCGAGATGGGGGGCGACGACCCCCACCTGCCGGGACCCCGCGGCGGCGGCGGCGCGACGCCCGCGCCGCGCCCCGCGGGCGTCTGGCCGGACGACGCGACGATGCGCCGCGCCGTGAGCGCGTGCGGCCGCGACTGGTCCCGCCTGGCCGCCTACGTCGGAGGCGGGCGCTCCGCGAGCAACCTGCAGTGGTACTACGCGCGCGCGCGCAAGCGCTTGGGCCTGGACGCCCTGGCGGACGAGGCCGAGCGCGGGGGCGCGGGTGGCGGTGGCGCGGGTGGTGGTGGCGGCAGCGGGAGCGCCGGCAAGCGCGCGCGCGGGGAGTGATGGAGAGTGGACAAAATTGCGAGGGGTCGAGAGTTGCACGCACGCAGACACGCGCGCGCACGCGCCCCACGGCGCCCTTTGTGTTACGACGCATTTTCGATGCACATATCATTGCCGAGGGAGGGAGACGAAGACGGCGCGGGGGTTGGGCGGTTGAGGCGGCGGCGTCAACGCCTCCTGCCCAAAACGCCCCCTCCCGCTCTCCCGTCGCCCCTCTCCACAAATACCCTGCACTGTTCCCCCAAAACGCGGTACTAACATCAAGCCAACACGCGCGCACCCTCGACCGCATTCGTCGCGCCCGACTTTAGCGGCTAGAGAGAGGCGCCGCGCGCGCGCGCGAAAGCCTTCTGGCCCAAAAGGGGGGAGGGGAGAGCGAGAGAGCGAGGGGGAGGCGCAGCAGCAGCTGCTCTCTGTCCTCCCGCCTTTCCCCCTTCTCTCTCGCGCGCACCCAACGAGGAGAATGGTGGCGGCCGTCGCCGATGCCGAGGGCGGCGGGTCCGGCCAGCCCGCGCCCCCGGCGGCGCTCGCCCCCTCTTCGGCGGCGCCGAGCGGCAGCGGCGGCGCCGGGAGCGCCGGTGCTGGGGGGCGCGAAGGAGAGACCCCGCTCGCCGTCTCGGTGCTCGCGGCGCTCTTCTTCGCGGCCACGTCGATCGCCCTCGTCTTCGTCAACAAGTGGGGCATCACCCTCTTCCCGCTCACCAACGCCATCCTCCTCCTCCAGCTCGCGATGACCCTCGCCCTCTTCGCGGCCAAGCGCGCCACGGAGCCCTCAGCCGCGTTTCCCGCGTGGGACCCGGCCACGGCGCACAACGCCGCGCCCTTGGCCGCAGTCTACCTAGGCAACATCGTCTTCAGCCTCATGTCCCTGAAAGGGCTCAACCTGCCCATGTACCTGGTGCTCCGGCGCAACACCCCGCTGGCGTGCATGCTTCTAAAGCGCCTGGTCTTTGGCGGCGGGTGGCCGAGCCCCCGGGTCGGGGGGTCGGTCGTCGTCGTATGCCTCGGCTCGATCGTCGCGGGGTACAGCAACTTGGACTTTGACCTAAAGTCGTACGTGATGGCCATCGGGTCGTGCTTCCTGCAGGCCACGTACATGCTGCTGGTTGAGCTCAAGACGCGGCCGCCGGCTGCCGCGGCCGCGGGGGCGGCGGCTGTGGGGGCGGACAAGGGCGGCAGCGGCGGCGTCGAGGCCGGGGGGCTGGCGGCGGCAGCGGCGGCGGCGGCAGACGGAGTCTCCTCCTCCGCCCCTTCTCCCGCCGCCCCCGTGGCCCACTGGGCCCACTCCAACACCCACCCCCTGTCCGAGGGCGAGATGCTCCACTACAACTCGCTCCTCTCCCTCCCCGTCATCTTTCTCATCGCCCTCCTCACGGGAGAGCTGAGCAAGGCCCCAGCTGCGGCGGCCGCCGCCGTCGCGCAGACCTCTGCCCCGACGCTCGCGCTCGCGCTCGCGGGCTGCGCGGGCGGGGGCCTCCTGCTCAACTACGCCACCATGCTCTGCACCTCTACCAACAGCGCCTTGACCACGACCGTCGTCGGCGTGCTCAAGGGGGTGGTCGGCACGCTCGGCGGGTTTTTCGCGATGGGCGGCGCGCGCTTCACGACCGCAGGGCTGGTGGGGGTGGCGATGAACACGGCCGGGGGGGTGGCCTACTCGTGGGCCAAATGGGAGGAGAAGCAGCGGGGCAAGGCGCGGCAGATGGCGCTGTCGTCCAAGGCTTCCGGGGTGGCCGGGGGACTGGGGGGCGCCGCGGGCGGGTGGGTGGACGGCGGCGGCGGAGGCGGCGGAGGCGGTGGCGGCGGGGGCGCGCATTCGCGCAAGCCGCAGTCGCGGGGGTCGGGCGAGGCGGCGCCGCTGCTGGGCTAGCAAGTGGGGGGGGGACTGTCGTATGCGTATTTCTCTCTCTCTCTCTCTCTCAGAACGCTGCACTTGTGATTATGATGCTTTGTGATTCTTCTTCTTCAATCGTTGCTGATGGTGAATGGTGGTGGCGGCGCGCGGGCGAGCGGGGAGAAGGGAGCTGGGCGGGCCGGGCTTCGCGTCGTCGGCAGCGGCAGCGGCCCGACGCCTCGGCGCCGAACAAAACGCGTGCTTGCGCGCGCGCTGCCAGCGATACTACTCACGACGTCATTCATCTCTTCGCTCTCCTCCCGCCGCCCTCGCTCACGCACACACACACGCAAGCACACACACAAGCACACACATTCACGACACGACCCCCCAACCCAACCTCCTGCTGCCCTCTCCTCTCCCTCTCGCCCACCGACCCGCGCGGCCCTCGTCGCCCCGATTTTACTCGGCCCCAATACAGTACAACCCCTGCCCAATCGAGGCGGACCCCGACCACCTGACGGCCGCGCGCGCGGCCCGTTTATTGCCCGGCCCGCGGGCGGGCCGCTTGCATCTGCCTCTCTTGCGGGGGGCAGAGAGAGGAGAGGAGCCTCGCTCTCCGCTCTTCTCCGACACGGGAACCCGCTCTCTCTCAGCGACGCGCGCGCGCGCCCCCACATGGCAGGCCGCTAGGCGAGTGGCCCTAGTGCCGCAGTAGTACCTTGCATAGCGCGCAAGGGAACAGAGGCAATCCGAGCAGCAGAAGCAGTGATGAAAGCGGAGCGAGGCCGAGGAGGGCGAGGGGGCGTCGGCGTCGGCGCCCCCGCCGCCCCCGCCCCCGCCACTGCCCCACCGTCCTCCCTGCTCGCCTCCCTGGCCGTCTTCCTCGCCGCCCTGCTCGCGCGCCTCCTCGCCTCCCTCGCCTCCCGCCTCGACGATCTCTCCGCCCTCCTCGTCTCCCTCCCGCGCGCCTTTCGCTCCCTGAGCTGGGCCCTGCGCGCGGGCCTCGCCTACCGCGCCCTCTATGCGCGCGCCGACCGGCACGGGCTGCAAGCAGAGGCGCGCCGCCGCGCCCTCTCCGCCCTGCACTCGGCCGCGGCCGCCCGCCTCGTGCGCGTGTGCCGCGCCAACGGCGGCGTGTACATCAAGTTTGCGCAGTTTTGCAGCTCCCTCCAGCAGGTGCCCCCCGAGTACCGCGCGCACCTCGCGCAGCTGCAGGACCGCGCGCGCCCGCGCCCCTTTCGCACGGTCGAGCGCGTGCTGAGGCGAGAGCTGGGCGTCCCCCTGGAGCGCGCCTTTCCAGAGTTTGACCCGGAGGCCGCCGCGGCTGCCTCGCTTGCGCAGGTGCACCGCGCCCGCCTGGCGTGCGGGGCCGAGGTGGCCGTGAAGATCCAGTACGCCGGGCTCGCCGGGGCGGCGCGGGCCGACCTCGCGACGCTCGACGCGCTGGCGCTTCTGGCGGCGGCCGCGTTCCCGCGGCAGGCGAGGCTGGGGTGGCTGTGCGCAGAGATGCGGCGCAAGCTGTCCGAGGAGCTCGACTTTGGGGTGGAGGTGGCCAACGCGCGGCGGCTAGTGGCGCTGCAGCGGGCGGCGGCCGAGGCCGAGTGGGCGGAGCGGAGCGGCGGGGGGGGCGGGACGGGAGGAGGAGGAGGGGGAGGAGGGGGCGGGGCGCTGCCGTGGGCCGCCCCCGACGGCGGCCACGGCCACGGCAACGGCGGCGCCTCTTCTTCCCCCCCCGCCTCCTCCTTGCCCCCCGGCTGGGCCCCGCGCGTCGTCGTCCCCCGCTTCTACGAGCACATGTGCACGCCAAAAGTGCTCGTCATGGAGTGGGTGCACGGCGTGAAAGTGAGCGACGCCGAGGCCCTCCGGCGGCACAAGATCAGCCCCCGGGCCGTGGCCGAGCGCGTCGAGGCCGCCTTTGCAGAGATGCTGTTCTCGCTCGGGTGGGTGCACGCCGACCCGCACCCGGGCAACATCATCGTGCGCGTGCTGCCGACGGCCGGGGGCGGGGGTGGCGGGGGTCGGGGCGGGGCTTCGTCGGCGTCGTCGGCGTCGTCGTCGCGGAGGAGAACTGGCGGCGGGGGCGGCAGCAGGCGGAGCAGCGGCGGCGGCGGGGGCGGCGGCGGGGGCGGCAGCCGGCCGGCCTCGGCGGCGTTTGGCGCGCGGTCGCCCCAGGGCCTGGCGCTGCGCTCGTCCACCTCGCGCTTCGGGAGCGCGGGCAGCCTGGCAAGCCTGAGCGGAGGAGGAGGGGGAGGAGGATGGCCAGGGGGAAGCGAGCCCAGGCGCCGCAGCCACAGCCGCAGCCGCGGCGGGGGCGGCGGCCTCGCCGCGCCGCTGTCGCCGTCGCCCCCGCCTCCCTCATCCCTCGACGGAGCCTCCCCCTCCTCCTCCTCCTCCTCCTCCTGCCCCCCAAAGCCCGGCCTGCTCCACTGGCTCCGCCGCGGCTCCTGGACCCCCTTCGAGGTCGTCCTCCTCGACCACGGCTCCTACCTGCGCGTGCCCCCGACCCTCCGAAAGGAGTACGCCGCCCTCTGGTGCGCCCTGGCCGCCGGCGACCGCGTCGGCGCCTCGCGCGTCTCCATCTCCCTGGGCGGGCAGCGCGCGGGGCAGATCCTGCCCGTGGTGCTGACGCAGCGCGCCCGCACGGCCGCCGAGCGCGAGCGCGTGCACGAGGCGGCCGGGGTGGGCGGGTTTGCGGACGTGGCCGACCTGCTGCAGTCGGCCCCCCGCGACGTCGTCGAGGTGATGCGGATCACGAGCGTTGTCCGCAGCGTGACGGCCCCCCTCGGCTTTCTGCCGGGCGCGCGCGCCAGGGTCAACGGCGGGTTTGCGCTGCGCGCCTCGGACGCGGCGGCGCTCGAGGCCATGGGCGTGGGCACGGGGGACGCGGCGGCGGCGGCGACGGCGAGCAGCGCTAGCGGCAGCGGCGGCAGCGGCAGTGGCGGCAGCAGCGTCAGCGGGAGCGTTGTGGTTGGGGGAGGGGGAGGGGGCGAGGCGCCTTGTGCCGCCGCCCTCGCCGCCGCCACCGCCACCACCCCCCTCACCCGCCCGCCCCCGCCCATCGAGATCCTGTGCGGCCCCCCCTCCTCTGGGGCCGGGAGCAGCGGCGACTACCCCCCCGACGCGGCCCCTCGCGCGCGCGCGGCCGCCGCGCTCGCGTCGCACCCGCTCCTCCTCCTGCGGCCGCCGCTTCCTGTCGGCAGCAAGGGGGAGGAGGAGGGCGGGGCCGGCGGCTGCTCGTCGCCGTCGTCGTTGTCGTCCTCCTCCTCCTCCTCCTGCTCCTACCTCGAGGACGACGGCTCGACCTCCGCGAGCGAGGACGCCGAGCACGCCCTGCCCCTGGTCGTGCGCGCGGACGAGGACGACGCGCTGCTGCGCGCGCTGATGCGGGGCGCGGGGGTCGACACCGCTGGCGGCGGCAAGGGCGGCGGCGGCGGCGGCGGCCGGCCGTCGGTCCGCGCGCGCGCCTTCCGCGCCAAGCTCGCGCTGCGCCTGGGGATCGCGCAGGCGAGCGCGGGCGCCCGGGCCTACCTCGAGCGCGCACTCCTGGCGGCCCTGTTTGTCTTTGCGCAGGACGTGGAGCTGTTTTGAGGGGGAGGGGGGGGGGAGCGGAAGCGAGCGCGGGTGGCGACGAGGACGCGCCGCGCCCTCTCGCGCCTTTGAAGAAATCCCTCTCGCGCCCGCGCGCGCCCCACTCTTCCGTGCATGCACACGCTCAGTTGGAGGAAGACGAGACGCCACCCATACACGTATAAGCCAAGCAATTGAAAACAACCTGTCCCGGCGGATTGATATTTTCCCGATTTCGGAGCTTCGAGAAACGCATCTCGGCCTTTTTCTCTCCTCCCCGCGCTCGCTCGCTCGCGGCCCCCAATCCCGCGACCACGCGCGCGCGTCATCTTCCCGGTTGCAGGTCGCACCTTGAGCGCGCGCGCGCGCAACTGAGCGCGCGCAGAAGGCATCGCGTCGCGCGGAGAGCAAGAGAGCCCCTCGTCGCCGTTTGACCGCCGCCCTCGCCGGCGACGATGAGCGCCCCCCCGCCGCCCCTCCCCCCTCCTTCAGCCCAGAGGTCCTTCTCCGACCTGCCCGACGACGTCCTAGACGTCCTCGGGGCCGTCCTCCCTGCCCAGGACCCTCAGACGGTCGCCGCATGCTCGGCGGTCGCGCGCGCGTGGCGGCAGAGGGTCCCCGAGGCCTGGGCCGTCACAGGTGGCGGTGTTGGGGGAGACAAGCGCGGCGGCGCCGGCAGCGGCAACAACGGCAACGGCGGCGACGGTGACGACAACGACGACGATTACGGCGACGACGACGACGACCCCGCCGCCCTGGCCCTGGCCTCCTCGGACGAGCAGCCGCCCGAACCCGCCGGCGGCGGCGACGTCTTCCGCCGCCACCCGCCGCTCGCCGACCTCGACGCCTCGGCGCCCGACTTTGACGACCGCTGCGCCGCGCTCGCGCGCCTGATGCCGCGCGGGATCAAGAGCGTTCGGGTGACGCTCCCGGGGCCCCGGGCCGTCGCGGCGGGCGCCCCGTCGGCACCGCGCGTGCTGGCGACGCTGCTGATGGCGCTGCGGGGGCGGCAGGGGAGCGCCGGTGGGGGTGGCGGAGGCGGCGCGGGAGGCGGCGGCGGCGGCGCAGCGGCCGGCGGCGGCGTGTTGCAGCATCTGACGCTCCACCTGGAGGAGGACGGCGTCGAGCTGTTTGACGATTTTGGTGGGGGCAGGGAGGAGGCAGAGGACGAGGCGGTGGCGGCGGCGGAGGGGCAGCAGCAGCTCGGCGGAGGAGGAGGAGGCGGCGGCGGCGGCCCTTTGCCGCCGCCGCCGTCCGACGGCAGAGGCGGCCCGCCCCCGCCCCCGCCCCCGCCCCCTCCCCCGCTGCCCCCGCACCTCGGCGGCCTGCGCTCGCTCGCCGTCACGGGCGGCGCCCTCTCGCGCCGCTCGACGGCGCGCCTGCTGCGCGCGCTCGCCGCCGCCTGCCCGCGCCTCGAGGCCCTGCGCCTCCTGCCCGACCGCGCCGTCGCGGCGGCCGGCGCGGGCGGCCTCTCGGACGCCGACGTGCCCCTGGTCGCGGCGCTCGCCGCCGCCGCCCCCCTGCTAGCGACCTTGGAGTTTTCCGCGGCGGCGGTGGCGGCGGGTGCCGCGGGCAGCGGCAGCAACGGCGGCGGGGGCGTCGAGGAGGAGGACGAGGGCGAGGGCGAGGGCGGCGGCACCAACGCCCCCAACCGCCACCGTCCGGGCTTCACGGGCGCCGGCCTCGTCGCCCTCGCGCGCGCCCTCCCCTCGCTGCGCGTGCTCCGCGTCCACAGACTCGACTCGCTGGCCGCCGTGGCCGCCGCCGACGCCGAGTGCTTTTCCTGCCGCCCGGCGTTGAGGGAGCTTCACCTCGGCTGCGACGCCGCGCTCCCGCCCGAGGCCGCGCGGCGCCTGGCCGCGGCCGCGGGCGGCCTCTCGATGCGCTTCCGGTGGAGCGAGCCCCCGCTGCTCAAGACGGCGACGGTGGGCCTGGCCGGGTCGCTCCTGCGCCTGGATCTGGGCGTCGTGCGGCTGCCGTCGGGCGGGCGGCGCGGCGCGGCCGCGGCGCGGAGGTTTGTCGGGTGCCTGTCTGCGCTGACGCGGCTGCAGAGCCTGCGGTGCGCGCTGACGGCCGGGGCGGCGGCGGTGACGGCGGACGGCGAGGGCCAGGGGGTCGACGACGGGTGGCAGGGGGGGTCGGATCAGCAGGGAGAGGAGGAGGGGGAGGAGGAGGAGGAGGAGGGGGGGGAGGAGGACAACGATGGCAACATCGGCGGGAGCAGCAGCGGCGGCGACGACGAGAGCGACGGCGGCGGCGGTTCCCGCCGCCGCCGCCGCCGCCAACAAGAGCGCGCCGCCGTCGCCACCTTCAACGTGAGCCAGCTCGCCTCCCTCACCGACCTGCGCGCCCTAGAGATCACCAAGCGCGCCGCCTGGAGCGTGCCTGCTCCCCACCACCAACACCAGGGCGTCGGCGGCCGCGGCGCATTCGTCGAGCCGTCGCTCTCGATCCCGCTCTCACCCGCGGGCGCGAGCGCGCTCGCGGCGTCGTGCTGCCGGCTGCGCAGCCTGCGCCTGCGCCTGTCGCGGCGCGACGTCTCCGCCGAGGGCCTCGCGGCGCTGTCGCGGTTCTCGCGGCTCGAGCGGCTGAGCCTGGTGGTGGACTACAACAGCAGCAGCGGGGGCGGGGGCGGCAGCGGGGGAGGGGGCGGCGGCGGCAGCCTCGGCTCTTCGCCCTCGGCTGCTGCTGCGTTGGGCGCGGGCCTGCTGTCTTCCTCGGCGCCCTCCTCCACCTCCGCCTCCTCCTCCTTTTTGCATGCGACGGCGCTCGTGCCGCTCGACCTGCTCGACCTGCCCCCAACGCTGACCGCCCTGCACCTGCGCCACGTGTCCATCTGCACCCCGGCCTCGGCGCTGCAGGCGCTCCGCGGCCTCCTGGACGACCCTTCGTCGCTGTCTTCGCCGCCGCCGCCTACCGACGCAGGAGGAACCGAGGCGCCCCCGATGCCACCGCCGCTCGCGCCTGCCCCCCCGCTCTCGCACCCGCCCCAAACCCCGGCGCCCCTCTCGCGCCTCGCCGACCTCGACCTCGAGCAGTGCCGCCTGCGCCCGGCCCAGCTGGGCGCCCTCGCCGCCGCGTCCAGCCCCTCGCTGCGCCGCCTGCGCCTGTGCGGCGTCGCGGGACTCTCGGACGAGGCCCTGGCGGGCTTGGGGGCGGCCACCGCCCTGCGCGAGCTGTGCGTCGAGGCGCCTGGCAACCGCCTCGTGACGCAGCGCGGCCTGCTGTCGCTCGGCCCCCCGCTCGCCCGCCCCCTGAGGCGCCTCACGTGGCGCAGCGACGACCTGTCGCGCCTGGGGCCCGTGCTGGGCGCGTACGCCGCGTTCACGGCGCTCAGGGGCCTGTCGCTCTCGTGCACGGTCGCCGCGGCCGAACGGGGGGCGCGCCTGCGGCGGGCGGCGACGGCGCAAGGGGCGGCGGCGGCGGCGCAAGGGGCTGCGGCGACAGCGGCGTTGGATCCCTTTGCCTTTGGCTCGTCTCCTTCGTGCGGTGGCGGGGCGGGAATGGCGGCGGCGGCCGAGCCGGCCGGCAGCCCCGTCGACGCGCTGCGCGCGCTGCTGCCGCTGGTGACGCTCCAGCTGATGGGCGCCGCGCCCCTTGCGCCGTTGCTGCGCAAGCCGCCTCCGTTGGACGAGGAGCAAGACGGTGGGTGCTAGTCTTTTTACAGGGGATCAAATCTTTGTATAAAAACAAATACACATATGGCCCACATGTGGCGCGTAGGGCGCTGCTCTCTCTCTTGATGTGATGGTACATTTTTTTTGGGGGGGGGGGAGGAGCAGGTCGCCGACGCCCCTCCTCCCGCTTTCGCTCCTCCTCCTCCCTCTCTCTCTCCTCTTCTCCTGTCCTCTGCTCCTCTCTCCTCCTCCTTCACCCGGGGATGAACACGTCCATCTTCGAGGGCGGGTCGTTGAGCCGCGTCGTCAGGATCTCTCCCCACGGCACAAAGACGCCCGGGTTGAGGCCCCGGCGGTGCGCGCGCCGCGCCTCGGCCGAGACGCCCCGCGCCGCCTCGACGCCCAGGGCCGCCTGCCACAGTGCGTCGTCCTCGTCGTCGTCGTCCTCGTCGTCGCCCTCGCCGTGACCGCCACCACCGCCCAGCGCCGCGCTCGTGCCGTCCTCCCGGTCGAACGACTCGATCGACTTGACGTCGACGCGGTTCCACGACCCGGCGCAACCCGACGAGCGCAGCTCGAGGCGCGTGCGGATCTCCGTGCGGCGGGCGTTGGGGTAGGACACGGCGCAGAGGACCGAGGTGCCGCGCACGGCGTGGCGCCCGACGAGCGCGTGCTGCTGCTGAGACTGCTGGTTTTGCTGCTGCTTGTTGCTGGAGGATGATGCCGCCGCCGCCGCCGCCCCGCCCGGCAGGCCGCCGGCGCCAAGCCCGTCCTCCTCAAACCCGCCGCCGCCGCCCAAGGCCAGGCCCCAGTCGTCGTCGGCGGCCCCGGCCGCCGCCCACGGCCCCCCGCCCGCCCCTGCCCCGCGCTCGACCGCCGCCGCCAGCTGCGCCAACCCCTTCGCCACCCGGAATGGCGGCAAGGGGCTCGTGCGGTAGACCAGCGCGCCCGTGCTAGGCAGGAACAGCCAGTAGCGAAAGTAGGCGACCAGGTGGCACGTGCGCGAGCCGCTGGCCGAGCGCAGCTCGCGCGCGCCTTGGCGCACGTAGGTGTTGCGGCTGATGTACAGGCCGTCGGTCCTCGGCCTGGGCGTGGAGAGGTAGAGGCGCCTCCAGGAGCCCATGTGGCGGGTGGCGAGCAGGCGCTGCACGGCGGCGGGGCCCGAGGCAAAGGCGGCGGCGGTGGGGGGCCCGGGGGGCAGGGAGGGGCGGGGACGGCGGGGGGGCGGGGCGGCGTTGGCGCTGGCGGCGGCTGCTGTCGGGGCGGCCCACACTGCCTGCGCCATGGCTTGCACGCTGCTGCTGCCCCCCGGGGCCTGGTGCTGCTGCTGCTCGTGGTGCCCCCACCGCCGCCGCCGCCGCCGGTCGCCGTCCTCCTCCTCCCCCTCCCCCTCCTCCTCCTCTTGCTCCTCCCGCGCCGCGCGGCGCCCCAGCCCCGCCTGAAAGGCGGGGGCGGTGAAGGCGCGCCAGGACGCGCGCTCCCAGAGGCAGGGGGCCGCGGCGAGCACGCGAAAGTGGCGGCAGACGAGCGCGACGCGCGCGAGGGCGTAGGGGGCGTCGGCGCCGCCCAGGCGCGAGAGCACGTGGAGGATGACCTCGTCCGGCAGGCGCTGCTGGAGCGGGGAGATGGTGTCGCTCAGAGAGGAGGCGGCGTCGTCGTTTGCTGCGTCGTCTGTGTCGCCGCCGGCCTCGTCGTCGCGCGGCGGCGTCGGCGGCGCGAGGAAAAGCCCCAGGCGTGGGTGCGGCGGGCAAGGGGTGCCGACGAGCCGCCCGTACAAATCGAGCCAGTCGCGTCGCGGCGGGGGCTCGGCCCCCTCGCCCGGGCCCATGCGGGGCAGGGGCGGCGCGGCGACGACGAGCATCGCGCGCGTGCAGGTGTGTGTGTTGTGTGGACGAGGAGAGAGAGAGAGGGCCTGTGTCTTTTGTTGCGCGCGCGCGTTGTCGCTGGTGATGGTAATGGTTTGGTGTCAAAGGGTGGATGCTGCAGGGAGGGAAGGAGGAGGCGGCGCGGTCGATGAATTAGGATTGGCGGATGTGCGTGGCCGAGGGCTCGTTTTGTTGTCCAGCGAGCAAGAGACGTCGGCGTCGCGCGCGCCGGCGACGAACGCTGCTCCGGTCTCCGCGCCTCGTCGTCGTCGTCGCCGCTTCGGCCGCCGCCAATGTAGCGCGCCTGCACGGTCGTGCACCTCCCCCCGCGCCACATCGCAGACGCACCCAAACGACGAACACCTCCCGATCCTAACAAATCCGCACGAACTAAGCAATACAGCCACGCCGGCGCACGACACCGAGACGCACGCACCAGCACCAAAACACACCAGAGATGGCGCCCGCCCAGCAACTCCCGCGCTCCGCCTCCTCCAGGTCCGCCGTGACCAGCCAGGCCAGCCGCCCCTTCGCCATCAGCGCGCCGTCGAAGACGCGTCGCGGCGCCCTGACTGCCGTGGCGTCGGCGGCCAATGAGGCGCAGCAGCAGATCGCCGCCGCGCCGCCGCTCCCGCTGTCGCGCCGCTCTGCTCTGCTCTCCTCGTCCGCGGCCAGCCTGCTTCTCCTCCTCTCCCCAAACGCGGCCCTCGCCAACCCGCTCGAGGACGCCACGCGCGCGGTGATCCGCCCGGCCAACGCCCTCACGGACGAGGAGGCCGTCGCCGCCCTCCTGGACGCCCGCGCCACGCTCAAGGACCTCGCGGAGCTCGCCGCCACCCCGGCCGACTCGCAGGCGCGCTTCGAGGGGCGCAGGCTGTGGCCCGCGTTCGCGCGGTGGCTGCGGCCCGCCGGGCCCGCGGCGCCCCGGGTGGTGTCCCTGGCCCTGGGGGGCAAGGACGCGGAGCAGGCGCTGTCGGCGCGGTACGGCGGGGCGGCGGCGGGTGAGGGGGAGGGCACAGACGGGGCGTCGTCGGCGGCGGGGGGGGCGCAGCCGCAGCCGCTGGGCGACGAGCTCTACCGCGCGCTGGGGACCGTGCTGACCATCAGCGGGCGCACGATCCGCGAGGAGGCGCAGGTGTCGCCCGAGCGCGCGCTCAGGGCGGCCGCGGCGATCGACGACGTGCTCGAGCGCGTCCCGGCGGACGTGAAAGAGGGGGCGCAGAGGCTGCGCGTGGCGCGGGCGGGCAAGGGGGGAGCGAAGTGAGTTTTTTTTGCTAGTTTCTCGTCTCTTTTTTTAAGTAGAAACACTTCTAGGATTCGCTGCGGGAATCAACACCACTCCTCCTCGCGGGTCAACCAACGGAAATGGGGTTTCCTCGCGCGTCATGCCTGTCGCAGGCGCGCGCTCGGCGCCGACGCTCCCGCTGCCGACGGCGTGCCCGCTCCCTCTTTCTCCTGCTGCTGCTGCTGCTCCTCCTTCTTCTTGCGCCCGCCGCCGCCGCCTCCCCCGAACGCGCGCCGCGCCCACTCGAGCGCGGGCTCGACGAACCCCAGGCGGTGGAGCAGGCCCAGCAAGAAGGGCACGACGAGGTTGAGCGGGATGCACACGCCGCAGAGGCAGAGGGCCATGAGGCGGAAGGAGCAGTTGGCGGAACAACAAGGCGCGATACTGTTGTTGATGATGATGATGACGATAACGATGTGTGCGCGTGCCGCACGCAGGTGAGAGAGGGGGGGCGAGACGTGAAGTTGCGTGTGTGAGCGGGCTGAACGAGCGCCGCCAAAAGCCCGCTTCGCGCCGCCGCCGCACGAAAAAACCTGCGAACCTCCTTTTCGAACATCATTCTTACACAACAGCCCCTGAACGGATATGAAACATGTGTGCTGCTGCTGCGCCGGACGCCGTGTGCTCTCTCTCCAAACAAGAAATCTGAAAAAAAGCACTCCTTGCGCGCTTACGCGGGCGCGCCGCCGCGGCTCCAGCGCGAGCCCGAGCCCGACACGCGCGCCGCCTTGGCGCCACCGGCCGCGCCGCCGCCGATGAGGCCCTTGTGCTTGGCCGCGTAGTAGGTCCCGCCCGCGATGAGGGCGATGGCCGCGAGCACACCGAACGCGATGCCGAACTTGGCGCCGCCCGACAGGCCCTGGGGCGCCGGGGCGGGCGTGGCGGCGGAGACGGAGGAGCGCTTGGCCAGGTCGGAGGGCTTGACAGCCTCGACGGGGGGCAGCGCCGTCTTCTTCTCCTCGCCATCGGCGACGATGGGGGCCTCGGCGCCCTCGCCGCCGCGCCCGCCCACGGCGGCCGAAGGCTTGACGTCGACGTCGACGGCGGTCTTGGAGGCGGGCTTGTTGCGGTCCTGCTCCTCGCGCTTGGCCTGGGCCTCGTGGCTCTCGCGGTCGCGCTGCTCGCGCGCCAGCTGCTGCTCGCGCGTCTCCTGGCCGCTCGAAGCCTTGCCCTCCTTCTCCTCGCGCTGCTTCTTGACCAGGGCGAGGATCTCCTCGTCCGAGAGGTTCTCCGAGCCGCTGGGGACGTCGACCTCGTACTCGTACGAGTAGGCCTCCTCGGAGCCGGCGTCCTTGGCGCCCGAGAGGATCTTGCCGTCGGTCTGGCGGCCGGCGAAGGCGCCGTCGGGCGAGAAGGACGACGGGTCGGCGCCGCCGGCCTTGGCCGCGACCTGGTCGCCGGTCTGGTCCGAGGTGATCTCGTACTCGTACGTGTCAGCGTCGGTGGTGGTCTTGGCGCCGGCCTCGGGGAGCAGGGCTGTTTTTTTAAAGGGGTGGGGGGAGGGGGGGGGGGGGGGGCGGCGCGGCGCGGCGCGTGAGCGTGAGCGAGAGCGCGCGAGCGAGGGGGGGGAGGAGGATCAACCCACACCCCCGCAGGACGGACGGAAGTGAAGAAAAAGGGGGGAGAGGGCATGACCCAAGACATGCCCGAGAGACGCAGGGCGCAAGAAAAAAAAAGGGGGAGGAAGAAGAAGAGGAGAGAGAGAGCGCAAATGCAAACGAAAAAAGACGACGCAAAACAACTCACCGCCCGCCTTGTCGCCCGCGGCCGCGCCGCCCTTGGCGCTCTCAAACATCTTGGGGTCGTACTCGTACACGACCTCTCCCGGCTGGGGGACGTAGCCCTCGGGCATGACCTCGTACTCGTACTCGGACGGCTCGTACTCGACCGAGCCGTCGGGCGACGTGGCGTCGGTCACAAACTCCCCGGGCACCGTGGCGACGACCTGCTTGGCGCCGTCGGTGGGGGCTGCGGACGCAGAGGCGGCGGCGGCCGACGCGCCCGCGGCGAGCGCGCCGAGCGCAAGCGCCGCGACGAGCGCGAGCGCGGCGGAGGGGCGGCGCATTTTTTTGGTGTTTGCTGTAGTGTGGCGGGCTGTGGGTGTGGGGGTGTGTTTGGTTGGGAGGCTGGGGGTCGTGAGAGGAGAGAGAGAGATGTTGCTGCCGCCGGCGCTAATTATAGCGGGCGCCGTCGACGGGGCGCCGGCTGGCGCGCGGCGGCGCGGCGCGCGCGCACTCGCGCGCCGGGCGGCGGAACTTCTTTCTTTTCGAAAGACCAGAGCATTTGCAGTTGACGGGGGGTTTCTGCGGCTCGACTGCGCGCTACTCTCCCCGCCCCGTCCCCCGGGCAATGCACCGGGGGCGTCGGCTCTGCGTCTGCGCGCGCGCGCGCCGTCGTCTCGCCGAAGGGAGAAGGTGTGGTCTGTTGTTTCCTCCCTCGGAGAGAGAGAGGTGCAGGCGACCCCCCCGCCTCTCTTCCCCCCGTCTCGTCTCTCCCCCAAAACGAGGCAGTTTTCGCGCCCGCCCGGGGTCGGCCGCGCGCGACACGCGCACCCGCCCCGTCCCGGCCGCGCCGCGCGGGCCAGGAAGATGCGAAGACGCGCGGGCGCATCGTCTGTTGTTGCTCCGGGCCCCCGCTTCGCTCTCTCTCGGGTTTTTGGTTGAGAGGGAGAGGGCCCCCTCCTCGTCGGGCGCGCCGAGAGCCGTCGCGCGTCGCTCACCTTGCTCGAGCGCGCGCGCGTGAATGTGTGTACGGGTTGACACTCTGCGTGTGATTGGTGTTGGGGTGCGGGCGGGTTTGGGTCGCGCGCGCTCTTCTCTTTCTCTTCCTCTTCGCCGTCTGTCTGTGTGGTTTCTTTGAGGGGGGGAGGGGCAACAGGCGCGAGCGCGCGGCGCTGGCCAAAGAGGGCGAGCGGAGGTCGGCGTGGACAAGTCCAAGCACCTCGCGTCCTCGAAAGAGTTCGGCAAGCTCATCGAGGCCGCGCTGGCCGCACCCGGGTTCTCGGCCGCCGACGTCGCCGCCGTGGGCACCGCCGCACTACGTGACGGTGGGCCACGGGCGCGAGTTTGTCCTGGGCGCGGCGTCGGCGGTGGTCGCCGCCGCCAAGGAGGGCAAGCTCTCGCACCTGTACTTGGTGGGCGGGTGCGACGGGCCGAGCGCTCGCGCGGCTACTACGACGCGCTCGTGGACGCGCTCCCGCCGAGCGCGGCGGTCATCACGCTCGGGTGCCAGGCGCACCGCATCGTCGGGGGCGCCGGCAAGGACGACGCGATGGGCACGATCCCGGGGACGGGTCTGCCGCGGGTGCTCAACATGGGGCAGTGCTCCGACTCGTACGGCACGATCAGCGTGGCGACGGCGCTTGCCGAGGCCCTTGGGTGCGGCGTGAACGAGCTGCCGCTCTCTCTCGACATAGCGTGGGTGACAAAAGGCTGTTGCCGTCCTTTTGAGCTGCTTATCGCTCGGATTGAAGCGCATCCGGCTCGGCCCGACGCTGCCGGCGTTCCTCGACGCGAGCACCGTCGCGTTCCTCGTCAGGGAATTTGAGCTCACGCCGGCCAACATGAGCGACCCCACGGGCGATCTGCAGGCCATGGCCGCGGGGCACTGAAAAAAGAGAGATCGCGACCCGGCCCGGGGAGCACGTGTTTGTTTGGACGTTTTGGCGGCACACACCATACAACCATCGGCAGTGGTGTGTTGGCGCTCGTCGTCTCCGCCGCCCCCCCGAATGAAAAGAAGAACACGCAACAACAACAACAGCAACAACAACCCAATCCCCGTCGTTCCCCGCATCACGCATCGTACGCTCGCACTCACGCGCGCGCGCAGCAGCAGCCACTACCAACCCAACCCTTGCGCGCCTGCACAAAAAACCCTGACAACCCAACCCTTGCATGAGATTATGCAGCACTCGTAAAAAAAAAAGCGCATTGGCGCGCTGCAGAAACGCGGACGAGAGCGAGCGATAGAGAAGGGGGGGGGGGGGGGGGCGCACGGGGCCTCGCCCTGGCGCGCGATCGTCTCTCTCTCCTCCCTCTATCTCTCTGTCTTTATCGCGCGCGCCTCCACGGCTGCTTGCCCGCCCCACCAACTTGCATTTTTTTCGTCGTCTTGTAATCAACCAAAAGCTGCATTTTTTTTCGGGGAGGGGTCGTGTTTTGCGCGAGAGAGATCGGGGAGAGAGAGCGCGCGCGCGCGCGAATCTCGGGTGCGAATTTATTTACTCGAGACTGCTCAACGTGCACTGCAGTGCATATTGTGTCCCCTTTGTCCGCCACTAGTGGGGTTTTGTGTTCAGGCCGTAGTTTCTTTTGCGGCCCACAATCGTTGATTTTCTTTTCGAGGCTTGCGCCACAACAACAACGCAAACCATTGTTTGGTCGTCCAGAAATCCGGCTCTAGAAACCAAACGCACGGCATGATGTAAATTTGACATGTTTTCTTACCACGCATTGTGGGTTGTGTTGTTTGGGGCGGGTTTTCGGGACGATTAGCGATGGCGGGTCTGATGCGCTAAGCGGCAGAAGGCAGCAGCGCGGTCGACAGACGCTCCGGCCCGCGCTCGACTCTCTCACTCTCTCTATTTCAACCCGATGCCCCCTTCCCAGCCCCTGACCATCATTCTCCCAAACACTCATCACCCAAAAGCAAGCCCAACAAGAACCCACGAGCGACGCACGAGCGACAAAACAACGTGCTCGAGCGACAAAAAAACTCGTCGCCCGACCCCCGTTCGCGCCCCTACCCCACCACCCACAACCCCACAAAAGAACCCCACGGCCCTCCAAACCATGGCGCCTGTCGAGCCGAGGTCCACGGGCCTGAAGGGTGAGTGTTCAGGTTTCTGAGGATGGTGGGGGAGGACTGCTGCGCGCATCGCCCGCGATTTTGCCTAGCCGTTGTGTGTGTGGCGCCACCGAGCCGCTCGCTCACCGCAACGCCGAAAAAAACCCACCCGACCCCCCGACACACCCACAAAAACCCAAATAGTAGAGGACAAGAAGAACGTCGTCTCCGTGGTGGTGAAGGCGCAGCTGGGGGGCGGCCAGCACGGGCAGGAGCAGCTGGGCGCCGGCGCGCCCGCCCCGGCTGCTGCCGCCGGCCCCCCTCCTCCTGCTCCTCCTCCTGACGCCAAGCGCCCGCGGCCCTCAAGCTCGTCGACGCCGGTCAGCGCGCCGATGGGGACCGCCGCCAATACCGCGATGACCGCCGTCTTCAACGCCACTGTGCCCCTCCTGTAGGCCGTGCCTTCCATTCAGGTCGTGATTGGATCGGCGATCAACTCTGCGGCGTACCGCGTCGCCCGCGCGGTGGCGGCGGCGCCCGAGGCGGCCGCGGGCGTGCTCGACGAGCTCGCGTCTCTGAACATGATGCTCGAGTGCCTCGTCGCTCCCAACTCCAGCGCGCACGTGCTTCTCAACTGCTTGCACGCCTGCAGGTTTGCCATCTAGAGCTTGGCCAAGCGCCTGGAGGCGGGGGCGACGTGAGCGCCGGCAGCAGCGGCGACGCGGCGAGGCAGCGCGAGGCGACGCCAAACAGCAACGCGGCCCCCAGGCCACTGCTTGCTGCAGCAATGAAGGTTTGGCTCGCGGTCCCAGGTCCGACGGTGACGATGATCTCCGTCCTGACGCAGGGTCAGCATATGCACACCATATCTATGAGCCCACAAAAGCGCATCCCCCCCCCTTATTTTGCAAAGACCGCAGAATGAGAAGAGCGCGTTATCAAAAGTCGGGCGGCTCGGCGTGCGCACGCTCTCTCCCTTTCCCGCTCTTGAAAAATTGGAATCTGCTTCCTCCTCGACCTTCACGCAGCAGGCAGTGGAAAACTACAAGCCCCGCATCGTGCACGCCAAACCTAAAACAAATAAATTCGCACCCAAGAGTCGCGCGCGCGCGCGCCCCCGGCTGCCAATCCCCTCGCGCGCACGCGCGCTCTCTCTCCCCGATCTCTCTCGCGCAAAACACGACCCCTCCCCGAAAAAAAATGCAGCTTTTGGTTGATTACAAGACGACGAAAAAAATGCAAGTTGGTGGGGCGGGCAAGCAGCCGTGGAGGCGCGCGCGATAAAGACAGAGAGATAGAGGGAGGAGAGAGAGACGATCGCGCGCCAGGGCGAGGCCCCGTGCGCCCACCCCCCCCCTTCTCTATCGCTCGCTCTCGTCCGCGTTTCCGCAGCGCGCCAATGCGCTTTTTTTTTACGAGTGCTGAATAATCTCATGCAAGGGTTGGGTTGTCAGGGTTTTTTGTGCAGGCGCGCAAGGGTTGGGTTGGTAGTGGCTGCTGCTGCGCGCGCGCGTGTGTGCGAGCGTACGATGCATGATGTGGGGAACGACGGGGATTGGGTTGTTGTTGCTGTCGGTGTTGTTGCGTGTTCTTCTTCTTTTCATTCGGGGGGGCGGCGGAGACGACGAGCGCCAACACACCACTGCCGATGGTTGTATGGTGTGTGCCGCCAAAACGTCCAAACAAACACGTGCTCCCCGGGCCGGGTCGCGATCTCTCTTTTTTCAGTGCCCCGCGGCCATGGCCTGCAGATCGCCCGTGGGGTCGCTCATGTTGGCCGGCGTGAGCTCAAATTCCCTGATGAGGAACGCGACGGTGCTCGCGTCGAGGAACGCCGGCAGCGTCGGGCCGAGCCGGATGCGCTTCAATCCGAGCGATAAGCAGCTCAAAAGGACGGCAACAGCCTTTTGCTCAACCCACGCTATGTCGAGAGAGAGCGGCAGCTCGTTCACGCCGCACCCAAGGGCCTCGGCAAGCGCCGTCGCCACGCTGATCGCGCCGTACGAGTCGGAGCACTGCCCCATGTTGAGCACCCGCGGCAGACCCGTCCCCGGGATCGTGCCCATCGCGTCGTCCTTGCCGGCGCCCCCGACGATGCGGTGCGCCTGGCACCCGAGCGTGATGACCGCCGCGCTCGGCGGGAGCGCGTCCACGAGCGCGTCGTAGTAGCCGCGCGAGCGCTCGGGCCCGTCGCACCCGCCCACCAAGTACAGGTGCGAGAGCTTGCCCTCCTTGGCGGCGGCGACCACCGCCGACGCCGCGCCCAGGACAAACTCGCGCCCGTGGCCCACCGTCACGTAGTGCGGCGCGCCCACGGCGGCGACGTCGGCGGCCGAGAACCCGGGTGCGGCCAGCGCGGCCTCGATGAGCTTGCCAAACTCTTTCGGGGACGCGAGGTGCTTGGACTTGTCCACGCCGACCTCGCCCGTCGTGAACAGCCGCTCCGCGTACGAGTCCTTGGGGTCGAGCACGCAGTTGGTCGTCATGAGCACGACGCCATGCCTGCAGAAGGCGTCGAACTCGCTCCGCTGCTTCCACCACGCGCCCCCGTAGTTGCCCGCGAGCGACTTGTGCGCGCGCAGCTTTGGGTAGCCGTGCGCGGGCAGCGTCTCCGAGTGGGTGTACACGTTGACGCCCGCCGCGTCCGCGAGCTCGAGGACGGCCTCGAGGTCGTCGAGGTCGTGCCCGGACACCAGGATGGCCTTGCCCTCGACGGGGGTGAGGCGCACTTGCGCGGGCGAGGGCGCGCCGAAGCGGGCGTTGTGGTTCTTGTCCAGCGCGGCCATGACGCGCAGGTTGACGCGGCCGACCTTTGTTTTTGTTTTGGTGTTTTGGTGGTGGGGGGTTAAAAGGGGGTGGGGAAGATAAGAGGGGTCGTCGTCGTCGTCAGCACACAAAAAAACTGGACAAGGCCAAAAAAAGAACCGCAAAAAAAACCCTCGCTCTCTTATTCTCTTCTCACCTGCAGCGCGTTTGCGAGCGCGGCCTGCGGGTCGGCCGCCTGCGGCGACGGCAAGAAGGCCAGCAGCGCGCACAGGTCGCGCGCGAGCTCGGCGTCCAGCGACGCCTCGCCTAGCTTGGCCGCGTGCGACGCGTACGCGCACGCGCCCTTGGCGCCGTAGGTCGTCAGCTCGTGCAAACCGAGCAAGGCGTTCCCGGCCTCCCCCATCAGCGCGCGGCGATGTTTCAGAGACGCCTGCTCCGCCAGCGGCATCAAGCTCTCCGGGGTCGGCGGCAGGAGCCCGCCGTTGCCGTTGTTGCTGCTGCCGTACTTGTTGCCGACGCCGTGCGCGCGCAGCTCAAAGTGCACGGGCGAGCCCAGGGGCTGGAACCACGCGTGCTCCTCCGAGGCGGGGGAGGGCGGCTCGTCGCCGTGCTGCGCGGCCGCCAAAAACACGCGATCGCGCAGGTCGGCCACGGCCGCGTCCACGCGCGCGCAAAACTCGGCGATGCGCTCGGCGGAGAAGTTGACGTTGGTGAGCGTCGCGAACATGGCGTTGGCGACGAGCAGCTCCTCCGGGGACGCGCCGGCCTGGGCCTCGGCGAAAACGGACGCCTGTCCGCTGCCGGCGCCGGCCTCGGCCTGCTGCTCGTCCATCTGGCGCGCCAGGACGCACCACGACGCCAAGGAGATGCATTGATAGGTCAGGAGGTCCATCAGCAAGGCGACCTCGGGCGTCTTGCCGCACACCCCGCCCGTGGTGCAGCCCGTCTGGTGGGCCGTCTGCTCGCACTGGAAGCAGAGCATGTCGAGGTCGTCGGTGTAGGGGACGGCGTGGCTGCGGGCGGGGGCGGGGGCGGGGGCAGCGGCCGAGGACGCGGCGGCGGCCGCCGCGGGCGGGGGAGCGGGCGAGCGGGGGCGGTCGGCGGGGGAGGGGGCGGCGGCGGCCGAGGCGCGGACGCGCGCGACGAGGAGGCGCGCGCGGGCGGGGGCGGCGGCCGAGGCGGCGCGCGCCGAGGCCGGGGCGCGGCGGGCGAGCGCGAGGCGCATTGTTGCGTGCGTGTCGGAAGAAAACGGCGAGGGTGCGAAAAAGAAGAGGGAGAGGCCTTTCGACGAGATGCTTTCTCTTTCGCCTTTTGTTGTTGTTGCGCGCGCACTGGGGATGTACTGGTGGACGAATACGAGAATGACGGGTTGATTGAGTGTGTGTGTGTGATGACGCGGATTGGGTTGGGTTGTGGCGGGAGGAGAGCGCGGGCGAGCGGGAGAGGCTAAGAGGAAGGCGCGGGCGGTTGCGGCGCGCGCGGCGATGTCGCGAGTGAGCGGGGGCGAAAGGGGTCGCCGCCCGGCAAAGGGTCCGCGCATCGTCATCGCTCTTCTCGCAGTGGGATCGTTGTTGCAGCAGGAAAAAATCCGCTTGCGCTCCTGTCCTCTTCTCTCCCCTGGATCCCTGAGCCCTTCATCCTACTCTGCTACTGCCCCTCCATCGCCTGGCGCACCGAGATGTTGATCCGCACGGCCGACAAGACCGCGGCGGCGGACGCCCTCGCCCTCGAGCTCGCCTCCTCCCCGTCCCCCCGGCCGCCCCCACCCCGCCGACCCAAAGCCCCGGCCTCGGCCAACAGCCCCCCGGGCACGAGCGCGCGCTCCCCGCCAAAGACGCGCGGCACGCCGTGGTGCGCGCGCCGCGCGGGCCCGGCCAGGACCACCACGTCGCCGCTGCGCAGCAGCAGGGGGGTCACGTGCTCGCACGCACGCGTGGGCCCGCCGACGAGGAAGAGGGCGGCGGCGCCGACCGACAGGGTCACTAGCGGCGGGGGCGCGGGGGCAACGGCCGGGGTTGGTTCTCCTTCCCTCTTGCCCCCAAACCCGGCCTCGCTCTCGTCCACGTGCGCAAAGAGGGTGTCGCCCTCGCGGTAGTAGTTGACGAGGGCGGCGTCGGGCCGGAAGGCGGCGGCCGAGGCCGCCGCCGCTGCTGCTGCCGCCGCCCCCGCCCCCTCCCCCTCCCCTTCCACGACGACGAGCGCCTCGCCCGCCAGCGCCGAGAAAAACCGCGCCATCCCGACCAGCTCGGGCGGAAGGGGCAGGTGCGGGGTATGCGGCTCGTACACGCGCTTGGTCCAGTCGTACGGCGGGCCGAGCGTGGCCCAGCGCAGGGCGCGGAGCATGGCCGGGGCGGCAGAGGCGGCGGCGGCAGAGGCGGCGGCGGCTTCGTCGTCGCCTTCGCCCGCTGCCGCCTCCCGCCGTCCTCCCTCCCGCCGCTCCCAGCACAGGGTGCAGGGGTTTTTTGATCCGTCGGGCCTGGGGCTGTGCGGGGTCGGGAGCCGCGCGGACTGGTCGCGGTCGTCGCGCCCGTTGCTGCTGCCGCCGCCGCCGCCGCCGCCATACACAGAGCCCCCCTCATCCTCCTCCTGCTCCTGCTCCTCCTGCTCCTCCCCTGCCTCGTCGCCACGAGGGTGGCGGCGCTGCCCGCCCTCCCGCCGCCGCGGCTGCCACGCACACCGCAAGCCGTCAAAGAAGGCTCCTCTCCCGTCCGCCTCTTGCTGCTGCGCCTGCGCCTTGGCGCGCCGCCCGGCCTCGAGCGCCGCGGCCGCCCGCCCGAGCGCGGCCGTCACTCTCGCGGCCTCCTCGTCCTCGTCCTCCTTTTCGTCATCGTCGTCCTCCTCTTTGTCACCCTCCGCAGCTGCCGCCGCCGCCCTGAGGATGCCGTGCAACCCCCCCGGGTAGAGCGCGTGCAGGTTGGTGCGCCCGAGCGGCGGCTCGGGCCACTCCGCCAGCGCGCGCGCCGCCAGCGAGAGCTGCGCCCGCGCGGGCACGGCCGCGGGAAAGACGACGAGGCCGGGGTGGCCGCGCACGGCGTAGGCGGCGATGGGCAAGGCGTCTTTGGCCCCAGCGGCGCCGCCGCCGCCCCAGAGGCGCCGGCGCGCCGCGGCCAGGTCGGGCCTGCGCGCCAGGGCCGCGGCCGTCGGTAGCGGGGCCAGCGAGGCGGCGGTGGCTGCGCGGTCGCCGCGCGGCGGCGCCCGCTTTTTGCTGCTGCTGCTGCTGCTGCTGCTGCTGGCGGCGGCGGCGGCGGCGGCCGCCGCCTCCTCCTCGCCCTCCTCCTCTTGCTGCTCCAGCAGCAGCAGGTGCCAGTCGACCACGCCCGTCTGCAGGTCGGCGGGGAGCTCGCGCGGCCGCCGCCGGCTGTTGGTCAGGTGGCGCTGGAAGCGCTTCTCCAGCCGGCGGATGAGGGGTTGGTGGTCGGGCGGGGCGGTTGCGGTTGCGGGGGCGGCGGGCGGGGCGGGCGGCGGCGCGGCGGGAGCCGCTTTGGCGGCTGCTTGCTCAGCAGCGGCGGCAACGGCGGTTACCGGGGAGCGGCCGCAGTGGTCGTCGTCGGCGGCCATCGCTTATGTAGGTGTGCGTCTCTGCGTCGTGGGGGGAGGTCTGGATGATCCGAGAGGGCGGCGGGCGCGGCTGTCGCGCTCCTCCTCCTCCTCGTGTCAAATCGCAGCGGCGGCCATCACAGCGCGCAAAAAGAAGGAAACGTCCGAAATTCGGATGGATCAGTGCCGAGGCGGTCTAGTACGAGGAGGATTGTAAGAGAGGCTCGCCCCTCCTCCCAACGACAATAAAAAGGGCGTCTACTCGCCGCCTGCGCGCGCGCGCGCGCGTCGCCGCCGCCGTCGCCGCCCCGCGCCCGCGCCGACGGCCGACCTCGTTCGTCCACCCCCTCTTGCTCCCCCCAAGTCGCCCCCGCGCGCCCCGTCCTCCGACTCTCCCTCCCCCCGCGCACATCAAAGTTCGCACTCATTGACCACGCCCCGAGTTTCGACACCAACCACAACCAAAAACGTACGTTTGGCGGACCGGAGAGGAAAGCGCCAACACAGAGCTCGTTAGCGTTTTTCGCCCCCAGTTGAAGCGTCGCGCCCGCAAACCAAGGGATCGCCGCCCGGCGCCCTGTGCCCCCGGCGCGCCCTCCGCGGCGACCTTTCAGGCCAGGTTCGCCGCACGCGCCCGGCTGCTCGGCGGCAGGGCGCGCGCGGGCGGCCGGGAAAGGGCGCGCTCATCATCGGGCCCCCCCCTCTCCGCCCCCCCGCTCTCTTCCCCCCCCCAGGCCGCGAGCCCCCTCTCTCCCCGCCCGCCCCCTAAAAAAACCATCCAGCGCCTTGTGCGCCACCCCCCCGCCCCGCTAACCAGGACCCGCACCCCCAAACCCACCTCATCCTCCGATCGCACACCGCAGGCGACCCTCAGGCGACCCGCCAGCGACGCAACTTCCGCGACGTTTGGCCTGTTCTTGAAAGCACAGAGCGAGCGAGCAGCACCAACCTCAAACACACACACGCACACACGCGCGCTCTCTTCTTCCCCTTTTGCTAGCACCCGCCCCCCGCTCCACTCCCTTACTCCCCCCCGCGCAGCGCCGCAAGGGATCGCCCCCCTACGCCCTCCCGAGGACCGGCAAGAACACAACCCAACAAACCATGCCCGGCCTCCTCCGACGGCGCGCGGCCGCCGCGCCCGCGTTGACGCCGCCCGCCGACGCCGACGCCGACGCGGCCGCCGCTCAGCAGCCCCTTTGCAAGAAGGACGCGGACGCGGCCAACGCCACGGCCGCCCTCCTGGCGGCGGGGCTGGGCAAGCCCGGCGCCGACATGCGCGCGGCCGTCGTGATCCGCAGCGCTTCCGCCGCCACCAGCGCCAAGGCCGCCTCGCCGCCGCCGCCGCCCGCGCCAGCCTCGCCGCCGGCCGGGCAGCAGCAAACGCAGCCGCACCAGCTCCCCGCGTCGTCGCCCTCGTCCGCCTCCTCGGACCAGGACAACGCGGACGGCGTCCTCGTCGTGGACGACGAGGAGGAGGAGTTTGCGGACGCCGCCGCCGCCGGCGCCAAGTCGGCCCCCTCGGTCCCCCGCTCGCTCTCGTCCCTCGCCAAGCCCGACCCCGCCCTGCTCATCCGCCCGGGGGGCCTCCCGCTCTCCACCGCCCACCCGGCCGTCGCCGCCTGGCGCGCCTTCCTCAACCCGGCCAAGCAGGCCTACCTCCTCGCCGTCACCCAGCGAATGCCCACCAACCACCTCATGCTCACCTTCCGCACCCTGACGCGCGACTTCGGCACGCAGAACGCCAACCGCGACCACCTCGCCGAGCGCCTGCGCGACGCGCTGATGCCCGTGCGCGGCGCCCTGCACCGCTCGCGCTCCCCGCTCGTGCCCCTGGGGCGCTTCCTCCTCGAGTTCCCCGCCTTGGGGATCCCGGGCATCGTCAACTTTGTCGACGCGCGCACGCAGTGGTTCGACGAGCAGGTCAGCAAGGCGGTCGACGACGGCTTTTCGCAGGTGGTCGTCGTTGCCGCGGGCTACGACACCCGCGCCTACCGCCTCGGGAAAAAGGGCGTGCGATTCTTCGAGGTGGACCTCCCGCACGCCTCCGAGACCAAGCGCAGGCTGGTGGACGCGCTCATCTACGGCAAGGGCGAGCCTTACAACGGCGTGGGCGGGGAGGGCGGGGAGTACGGGCACGACGAGGCGGCCAAGGCCGAGCGCCCGGCCTTTGTCGCGGCCGACCTCAGCCGCACCGCCCTGATCGACGCGCTGCTCAGCGACCCGTCGCACGCGTTCGACTCGACGCAGCGCACCCTCTTCATCACCGAGGGTCTCACCTACTACCTCCCGCCCGAGGCCGTCGCGTCCCTCCTGTCGTCCGTCGCCGCCGCCGCCCCCAAGGGCTCGCGCTTTGCGTTCGACTTCATGGAGCGCAGCTGCGCCGAGGGCACCAGCTGGCGCCCCGGTTACGACACCCTCGCGCTCGCCGTGTGGAACAAGGGCGAGCCGTTCCGCTCGGCCCTGGACGAGCGGCCCGAGGCCCTGAAAGCCCTGCTGGGGTCGTTTGGCTTCGAGCTCACGTCGCTGCTGGGTGGCAAGGACCTGCGCGACGCCTACCTGCCCACGCTCACGTGGCTGCCCTTTGCGCCCGCCATCTCGCCCTACTTCCGGTACCTGTCGTGCGAGAAGGTGTGAGAGAGAGGGCTGAGAGCTGAGAGGCTTTTGATGGGGCGTGTGCGATTTTGGATGGAAGGGATGTGGATGGAAGCGCCCGACCGACAACCAACCAAAAAAAACCCGCGCGCCAGCTCCTCCATCCTCCTCCTCCTTCGTCTTCTTCTTCTTTCTCTTGTTGGCACTCAAATGATTGATGACGGTGCCGATGGCGGGAGAGAGAAGACAAGCACGCACGCACGCACCCCGGCAGCGGACACGCACGCACAGCAACGTACACACACGCACACGCAGGAGACGACGACGACCAAAAAAACTGAAGCCCGAGGCGCGCGCCTCGGCTTTTGCCGCCCCCCGCCCCCCCGCCACCTTGCCCTTCCCTTCTAGGCCCCCCTCCCTCCTTCTCCACTGGTTAGGTTTTTTCTCCTTTTGTCGAAGCAGAATCGATACGCAAATATATATATATATTACCACAGACAGACGACCGTAGGCCGCTCCTCCAGCCCCGCCCCCCGCCCCCCGTTTTGTTTTCCAACGTTTTCTTTTTTCGTTTCGCGTTTTTCTCGGTTTTCGCCCGCCGGCCGCGGGCAGTTTCTCTCTCTCTCTCTTTTCCGCGAGAGCGCGCGCGCGCCGCCCAGGCGCCCCCCGCCTCGACGATGACGACGATGATCAGAAGAAAGCGAAAACATCACCCTCCCCCGTCCCGCCCCCCCCCTGGTTTTTTTCTCTTTGGCGGCCGCGCGAGTGCCCCGCGCGCAACACCGACGACGCCGCGCCGCACCGACCCGCCCGCCCCGCGCCAAGAAGCAAAGAAGACGTCGCCACACCTCGCACCTCACCACGCCCCGCCACACAAGACAAGACAACCCGCGCCTCTCACCCACCCCCCACACAACACATACCACCGCCCCCTGCTCTACCCTACCCCCCCACTCTCTTTCGATCTGTGCTCCCAACGCGCGTGTAAAGCCGACGAATCGTTCTTGCCGAGACAAAGCGCGATGGCCGCCCCGGCCTCCGACGTCGTCACTGCGCTGCAGGACGAGGCCAGCGCGATTGGAACGATGCTGTACGACTTTATCGGCACGCTGCAGCGCGACGCGCCGCCGTCCTCGGTCGCGGGCGAGCCCATCGTTGGAGCAGGAGGAGGAGCAGCATCGGCCTCTCACCCGCCGGACAACCCCAACCAGATCCGCGACGTGCCCGCGGCCGCCGCGCAGATGGCCGAGCAGCTGGTCGCGTCCTTCCGGCGCGCGCACGCCCTCGTCGACCGCCTCCCGCCGGACGCCGCGGGGCGCCCCGAGGCCGAGCAGCTGAGCCGCGTTGGCGCGCTGCTGGCCGAGCGCGCGGCCGCCGACGCCGAGCTTCGCGCGGCGGCTGCAGAGGGCGAGAGGGCCCTGCGCGCGCTGCACGCGCTGCACGCGCGGTGCGCCGAGGGGGCGGTGCGGGCGGCGGCGGACGCGGAGGCGGCGCGCGTGCGGCTGCCGGACGCGCTGACGGGGATGGGCGGCGGCGGCGGCGGCGGGAGGAGGAGATGAGGGAGGAAGGGGTTGGTTTGGGGGGGGGGGGGGAGGCAGCGGCGCCCTCGCGCTCGCTCCCCCCCCGTCGACGAAAAGAAAGAAAAAACAAATTGAGGCGTGGAACATGCATACGTTTTTTAAGTACACACCGCCGCAGCAGCAGCATCAGCAGGCAATTGAGGCTCTCTCTCCCCGCCTATCTCAGCGGGGCAAAGCGGCGGCGGAAGAAAGAAAAGGGGGGAGGCGGGGGGGTGTTGCCGAGCGGGGGCGCGAGCGAGAGAGAGGCGCGAGGGCGGCAACGCAAAAAAAACCACAAATCCATCCATCCATCAGAAGCTCCTCGGCGCGTACCGCATCAGCACCTCGGTCAGGTCCCCCTTGTGCAGCGCGTTGCGCGCAAACACAAAGTCCACGTGGTTGTACGTCGGGTAGAGCCGCTCGTAAACCACCACGCCCGGCCGCACGGCCTTTTTCAGCAGCGCCACATCGGCGGCCGTCGCCAGCACGTCGAGCGCCCCCTCGAAGAGCGCGAGCGGCACGGCCACCTTTGTCAGGTCGTACTCCGGGGGGTGCTCCAAGCCCTGGTACTCGACCTGGTTGCAAGACTCGTAAAAGGGGTGGCTGTTGCCTTTCAGTGAAGCGTCGCGCTGCGTACAGTTTGTTCCATAGTCGTACTTGGTGAGGCGCGGCTGGCCGTCGCGGCGCATCATCTGCGCCCAGTGCTCCAGGTTGCGCGAGGCTGTTGTTTGTTTTGTTGTATTTTGGGGGGTGCCGAGGCGGGTGGTGAGTTGAAGATCAAAGAAAAAAACCGCGCGCGCGCGACGGGGAGCAACGCCCCCCCCCCCCCCCAAAAAACCAACAACAAAACCCCAAAAAGAAACTCACCCACGCCCGCGGGCCACACGCTGCCGATCTCGACGTAGTCGTCCGGGGTCATGTGCACCGAGGGACCGTAGAACGAGTAGGCCATGCCCTTGGCGCACGACCCCCCTGTTGGCCAGCGCCGGCACGCGCCCGCCAGCACCGGCGCAGTCACGCGCGTCGGCATGGGGTCGACCCACGCGAGGCGCTTGAGGATCTGGTCCACCTTGTTCGTCACCCCGCCCTTCAAAAAGGGCGCCCGCAGCTCTTTCACAAAGGTCACGGGGCCCATCTGCGCCGCCACCGTCACGCGCTCGTTGTACTCTGGCCGCTCCGCCAGCAGCGCCAGCAGCAGCGTGCACCCCTGCGAGTGGCCCACAAACCCCAGGCGTTTTGTTTGCGTCTTTTCGAGCGCGTAGTCGAGCTGCGCGGGGAGGTCCCGCAGCGCGATGTCGTCCATGCTCACCCGCCAGTAGCGTGGGTCGCGCATGGCCGTGGGGCCGTCGCGGTGCTCCCACGAAAAGGTGTTGCCGCGCGAGTTGGCCATCCACACGTCAAACCCGGCGTCCGCGAGGACGTAGGCGAGCGACTCGTTGGCGTTGAGCACGGCAAAGGAGGCCGAGGAGAGGGTGATGCCGTGGTGGAGCAGGACGGCCGGTTTGGGGGTGGGGGGGGTGGAGGCGTCCGCCTCGGTGGCGGTCGCGCGCGTCGAGTCGAGCACGCCGTGCGGGAGCTCGGTGTGGCGGTAGCGCCCGGCGGGGATGCGGTGCATGGTGAGCACGTAGCCGTCGTCGGTGGTGACCTTGTGCTCCTCGAGCGGGTAGCCTTTTGGGGAGACGACGTCTTTTTTTTGGTTTTTTGGGGTTTTGGTTTTTTTTGGGAGGGTTTTTTTTCGGGGGAGCGGGGGGGGAGGGGGGCGTTTGTTGGTTGTCGTCGTCGTCGTCATTGGGCCGGTGGGAGAAAGAGGCGAGCGCGAGCAGCCAGCACCAAAGCATCACACTCACCCTGCATCGTCGCCGAGTAGCGCGAAAGCGGCGCCATCCCCTCCTCGACGGAAAAGCCGAGCAGTGCGCGGCCGGCGGCGGTTGTGCGGCTGCCGCCAGTTGCCTTGGCCGCCGACGGGTCGAGCCCGAGCAGCGAGGCCAGCAGGACGCGCGCGCGCGCGTCGTCGCGCCCCGAGGACAGGGCGCCCCAGATGGCGTCCGCGACCGCGCCGCTGCTTTCGCCGTTGCTGCTGATGCTGCTGCTGCCGCCAAAGAGGGCCGATGCGAGCGCGAGGCCGGGCTCGTCGCCGCTGGCGTCGGCCGCCGCCGCCGTTGCGCCGCCGACGAGCGCTGCCGCCATCGTCGCCAGCATCACCATCACGAGCGCGGGCCGGCGCCGCCGCCCCATCGTGCTGGTGGGTTGGCGGTCGAAGCAGTGAGAGGGCAGGGGCCCCTCTGACGAGCTTCTGGAGCTGCTGGCGCGCGCTTGTTCCCTCTCCCCACGGCCTGAGAAAAGGAGGCGAAAGCGCAAATGCGGAGAGCAACTCCTCCCCCTCCTTCTCCTCTCTCCCCGCGCGCCGCCCGCCGAAAAGATCCGATGCGGGGCCCTTTTTGCCGCCTCTCCGCCGGCGCGATTGCCTCTTGAGAGATCTTTGCGTCAATATCGGGCGGTTTCTGGGCCAAGCGCGCGTGCGCGCGAGTGGCGCGGGGGCGGGAGGAAGAAAAGGGAGGGGGCCGCGGACCTGGCCTTCGGCTGAGGGCCTGAGGAGCCTGAGGTCTTTTTTTGTTTTGTGGTCGCGTTTTGGGCGCGGAATAAGGCTCGATATGTGTCTGTGTGCGGTGACAAGCGCGGGCGCTGTTTATGTTAGGAGGAGATATGAGGGGCGGGCGGATGAAGAGAAAAAGGGGGGAGGGCGGGGTGGAGCGAGCGGTGACGTCGGCGACGACGGCGGCGACGGCCAGCTCTCGCGCGCGCGCCGCCCGACACAACACACAATCCAGTCCAATCTCCTCTTTTTACAAAAAAATCACGCCACCACCACGAGCGCGGCCGCGGCCATCGCCACGACGGCCGACATCAAAGCCGCCGCCGCCGCAGACTCCGACGACGCCGCCGAGGGAGGCGCATCCGGGCACGACGGCTTGACGATCTGCGCCATCCCGTTTTTGCAATCGCCCTGCCCCTGGGAGATCACGCAAAAGGGCTCGGTTTCGTTGATGACGATGTACCGGTACGACCCGCCCTTTGTGACGGGCGCGAGCATCAGGCCCTCGGGAACGGTCCCGTTGCCGGTCGCGGGGCACGCGCACGCCAGCGGGGCGGTGGCGTTCTTCCTGGTCGGGCGGTTGACAAGGCGCGCAACTCCGTGCGAGGTCGACGGCGTCCACGTGAATACAATCGCATCGCCGCAGCGCGCCTCGATGGGCGCAAACGTTTGGTTCGTCGTCCAGGGGTTCACCTCGATCGTCGTCCTGGGTCCCGAGGGCAGCGGGAGGTTGTCCATCCTGGCGGCGGCCGTGGAGGGGGCGACGGCAAGGACGAGGGCGAGGGTGGCCGCGAGGGCGGCGGCGCGGCGCGACTGTTTGTGGGGGTGCGTTTTTTGCAGTTTTGGGGGAGAGTGGGAGATGCGTTGGCAAGAGGGGCCGGGCGTCGGGAGAGGAAGCGCGTTTTCGCGAGGGCGGCGGTTTCTTTACGCGGGGAGGAAGGAGATGCGTTGGCGAGACGGGGTCCGGCGCCGTCAGAGCGGGGGGCGCGCGCGCGCGAGCGCGCGCTGGCGGGCGGCGGTGGGCGAGCGGCGGCCGAGCAGCGACGGCGGCGGCGTGGGCGTAGAAGACAGCAGGTCCGCGCGAAGGTAAAAGGTCGCGCAATTGTTCGAGCGCCGATCACCCAGGGATCGAATTGCGGGCGGGGGGGCGGGATTGGCGCGCGCGCGAGAGAGAGGAGAGCGCGCAGAAAGGAGAGAGGCAACCCCCCCGTGCCTCCTCCAACCACCACCGACCGCACCATGGTGTTCTTCGTCCGGGGGGGGGCGCGTGCAAATTGCAAGAGTTTTTGTTCGTGCGAGAGGAGAGTCGCCTTGTCGTCCGGAAGAGTTGCTGTGAGAGGAGAAGCGAGCTTACGGGGAGAGAGGGCGATTTTCATTCGTCTCGAGCGCTCGCCAGCGCGCCGGAGCGGCGTGCTCGCCGGCCCACCTAACAACAACCGACGCACTGACGCTCGACTCATCATCCCTCTCAAAACACACACACACGTTGTTGCAAGTGGGGGGAACAAAAAAACGGGTTTGGTTTGGGTGGTAAGCGCGCGACCCTCTTTTGAGAGAGAGGGGCCTCGCGTGTTCTAAAAGGCGCGGTCGGGGTCGGAAAGAGGAGAGAGAAAAAACAAAAAACGACGAAAAACGACGAATGAAACGGCGGCGGACAACTCGGCGCGCGCGTGTGCGTCCAAAAATCCAACCAACCGCTCATCATCATCAACGCAGCACGTCCATGCACGCGCGCAGCTCCGCCTGCTGCTCGGGCCCAGCCGCGGGCACGAGCGCGCGCATGACCTCCTTGCACGCGAGCAGCGCGGGGGCGGCCGCCCCCTTGCCGCCGCCACCCTGCTGCCGCCGGATCGCCCCCACGTGCGCCAGGTAGAGCGCGCCAAAGTCGCGCACGGCGCGCGCCCAGGCGGCCTGCGCCTCGGGCGTGGGGCGGTCGGTCGCCGCGAGCGCGGCCAGCTCGGCCTCCTCGGCGGCGCTGCTGCCCTTGCCGCCGACGCCGCGCGGCCGGCCGTCGCCGGCCTCGCCCGCGGCGCCCAGCCCAAGCTCCTGCCCGCGCAGCAGCAGCGTCGCGATCACGTGCCCGAGCCAGGGCGGGTTGGAGCCCGGGTCGGCCCCGCCCGCCGACGCGTGCAGGGGCAGCAGGGAGGACGAGGAGGACGACGCCGCCGAAGGGCCGCCGCCGCCGCCGGAGGAAGAAAAGCCCTGCAGCAAAAAGGCCACGTCACCGGCGCTCGGCAGGCGGCGCGCGGCCTCGGCGGCCGCCTCGGCCAGCGCGACGGTCGCGTCGACGCGGCGGCGCGCGTCGGCGGCGGCCTCGCCGTCGCCCGAGGTGGCCGAGGCGGAGGGGGCGGGGGAGGAGGCCGAGGCCAACGCCGCCGAGTGCGGGCCGAAGAGGGCGGGGGCGTTGCGGAGCACGGCGAGCAGGAGCTCGACCCCCAGGCCGCGGCCGCCGAGCGACGGCGCGCTTGCGCCGCCGCCCTTCTTCGGCGGCTGCTGCTGCTGCTGCTGCTGCGTGTAGAGCGGCGAGGCCGGGTCGGCGGCGCTGGCGGCGTCGCGCGGCGGGTGCAGCAGGCGCAGGGTGCGCGCGAGCATGGCCCGGCCCTTGCTGAGGGCGCAGACGCGGCGCAGGACCCGGTCCTCGGCGCCAGATGAGGCGGCGGCGGCCGACGAAGCAGCAGCAGGGGGCTTGCTGCCGCCCTTCTTTGCCCCGCCCGCCGCCCCGGCCAGGAACGCCGCGTTCGACTCCTGCACGCGCAGCGACCGGATGATGCCGCACAGCAGCGCCGAGCGCCGCGCGCGCAGCTCCGAGGCGGCGGCGGGCAGCGCGCGCCGCGCCTCGGGCCCCGCCCCGCCCTCGAGGGCCTGGGCCACCGCCTGGGCAAACGTGCGGTCGATGTCGTCGACGTCGAGCAGCAGGCCCACGCAGTCCTCGACCATGATGCGCGCGGCCAGCAAGGGCTCCTGCTGGAGGGGGCGGGGGGCGGCCGGGCCGCCGCCGGAGGACGCCGGCCGGCCGCCGGCGCGCTTGGCGCCGCCAGCCCCGCCAGCAGCGGCCTCGCCCGTCCTGCTGCCGCCGCCCACGTCCATCAGCATGCGCGGCGTGCGGATGTTGTTGAGGACGACCTTGCCCAGGCCCGAGAGGTCGGCGAAGACGCGCGGGGCCGACGCGGAGGCGCCAGCAGCAGCGCCGCCGTTGCCGCCGTTGCCGTTGCCGCTGCCGGCCGCGGCTGCCGCCGCCGCCGCCGCCGCCGCCTCGCCGCCCGCCCCCCCGAGCTCGCGCAGCGCCTCGGGCGCAAACCCGGCCGCGTTGCGCCCGCCCAGGTGGCGGTTGGCCCACGCCTGGTGGTAGTAGTCCTCGCTGTAGGGGTGCCCCCCGTGCGTCGCCGAGTACTGGATGCGCAGGATCTGGTCGATCTCGTACGCGTCCATCATCTTGGCGCCGTGGTGGCGGCGGCGGGGCGCGTGGCGGTAGCCCGCGTGGCCGCCCGTCGCGGGCGAAAAGTTGGTGTTGCTGCCGTAGTGCTGGAACTGGCGCGGCTGCTGCTGCTGCTGGAACTGCGGCTGCTGCTGCGGCTGCTGCTGGGGAGGGGTTGGGCCCTGCTGCTGCTGCTGCTGCTGCTGCATCGGGGGCGGCGGGCCGGCGGCCGGCGGCGCGGCGGCGCGCGGGGCCGGCGGCGGCGGCGCCATCGGCGGGCCGGGCCGCGGCTGCATCTGCTGCTGCTGCAGCTGCATCTGCTGCTGCATTTGCTGCGGCCGCATCAGGTGAGGCGGCGGCATCGCCATAGGCGGGCCCTGCTGCTGCTGCTGCAGCGTCATGTGGGGCGGCGGCGGCGGCGGGCCCTGCTGCTGCGGCGCAAAGTGCGGCGGCGGGGCGCCCGGCGGCGGCGCAAAGCCGGCCGGCGGCGGTGCCGCCTGGCCCCCCGGGCGCGGCTGCTGCAGCAGGGCCAGGAGCCCCGCGCCGCCCCCGTTGGCCTGCTGCGCCTGCTGCTGCTGCGCCTGCCGCTGCGCCTGCTGCTGCCGCATGCGCGCCTCGAGCTCCTCGATCGTCATCGCCCCGCCCACGACCGGCGGCTGCGGCTGCTGCTGCTGCTGCATCGGCGGCGGCGGCGCCGCCATCATCGGCTGCTGCTGCTGCTGCCAAGCCGGCGGCGCGGCCGCGACCGCGCTGTACGCCAGCCCGCCCGGCCGCTGCGCCCCCGCAACTCCCGCGCCTGCGGCGGCGGCGGCTGCCCGCCGCCGCTCGGCCTCCTCAAACGGGTCGCGGTCCACCAAGGGGCCCCGCGTGGGCGAGGGCAGCAGGGTGTCCGGCAGCAGCACGCCCGTGGTCAGCACGGCCATGGGCTGCGCCTGCGGGGGCTCCGGGAACGCCGCCTGCTGCTGCTGCTGCTGCTGCTGGCTGCGCACGCGGCCGAGCATGGCCGACGAGGGGGCGGGCGGCTGCAGGGGGGCCTGCTGCTGCTGCTGCTCCGGCTGCTGCTGCGGCGGCTGCTGCACGGCGGCCTGGCGCGCAAACGCGGCGGCCAGCGACAGGTCCTCCTCGTCGTCGCTCAGGAGCGCCTCGAGCGGCACCTCCTCCTCGTCGCCGCCAAAGCCCGCGACCTCCTCCTCCTCGGGCGGCGCCTCGAGCCCCTCCTCGAGCGCGCCGCCCAGCGCCCCGTCGCCGTCGTCCTCCAAGCCCCCGCCGCCGCCGCCGCCGCCGAAAAAGCCATACTGGCTCGCGTCGAACTGTGGTTGTTTTGGGGGTGTGTTTAGTGGGTGTGGTGTTGGTGTTGGTGTTGGTGCTGGGGAGAGATGCGGACGGAGAGCGGCGGGCGGAGAGAGAGAGCGCGAGACTTTTTCGCTCCCCCGTTTGGGAGTGATGGAGCGTCGTCACTCCTGCGAGTTGTTCTTTTCACCGCCCTCACCTCCCCCATGTCGATTTTCGCGGCGACATAGCCGCTCCCGAGGGCTGTGCGTTTGGTGTGCGTGCGTGTGAACGTGTGGTGGTGGTGTGCGTGGCGTGCGTCAGTCGAGCGGAGCGGGCGCGCGGGGCGAGAGACACGAGAAGGAGGGAGAGGGGGAGGGGAGTGTGTCTCGGCCCACGCCTCTGCGCCGCGTCAACGTGCGCACTCACCAGGCCCCCCGAACGTCTCGTCGTCGTCCATCTCTCCTCTCTCGCGGGGGAGCGCGCGCGCGGGCGCGCGCGCGGTCTCAAGCAGAGAGAGAGAGAGAGAGAGAGGCCGCCTCCTCTCCCGTGAGAAGTTTTGCGTCTCTCTCTCGCTGCGCCCGCTGATCCAACGCGAGGCGGGGAGAGCGGGGTGGCAGTTTGCTGCCGGTGTGTCGAGCGTGTGATCTATGCGCGGTTGCTGTTGCTGTTGTTGTGCGTGTGTGTGTCGTGTGTGTGTGTGTGCGGCGAGACGGAGCCGCGGCTGCGCCGGGCTTTGTCTTCGCCAGGCGGCGGCGGCGAGCAAGCGGCGGCAGAAGCGGCGCCTCCTCGCCGCCGTCGGCGGCGGCCCGCGCCCCAAAAGAAGCCCGCCCCACTCGTCCGACGGCCACCGCAAAGTCTCCAAGGCTCTGTCTCTCTATGCTACACGCCAATATGTGTTGTACGAAACGCACAAACTAAAACCCAGCTCTTTCCCCCCCTCTTAGGCCGCCGCCGCCGCTGCCGGCGCCCCCGCCGCGCCGCCGCCGTCCCCGGCCGAGCAAGCGCGCCCCGCCGCCGCATCCGCCGCCCCCTCCGGCTCCTCCAAACCCCCGCGCGCCAGGTACTCGGCCGCCACGGCCGCGTGCAGCGCCGCGCCCACGGGCAGCACCCCTTCGTCGAGCGAGAAGCGCGGGTTGTGCAGGAGGCCCCCGCCGCCGCCCCCCGCGCCGAGCGGGTCGGCCGCGCCCAGAAACGAAAACGCCGACGGCAGCGCGCGCGCGAAAAAGGAAAAGTCCTCCGCGGGCATCACGGGCTCGGACTCGAGGACGTGCTTGCTCGTCGGGGTGTAGGGGGACACGGCCATGCCGACGGGCGGGAGAGCGGAAGCGGTAGCGGCGCCATTCTTCTGCTTCTTGCCGCTGCCGCTGCCGCTCCCGCCGCCCGCCCCCGCCGCTCCTCCGGCCGCCGCCGCGCCGCCGGCGCCATAAGGCGACGCCTCGACCCACCCGTCCATGAGCGCCTCGGCCACGCGCGCCACCAGGCCCGCCGCGCGCCCGTCGTTGACCGTGGGCGGGTAGTAGGGATGGTCCTCCTCGTGCCAGTCCACGGACGCGGTGCACCCGTGCGCCTGCGCGATGGAGGAAGAGACCTCCTCGATGCGTTTTTTCAGGCGTTGCATGTCGCCGTGCGTCAGCGCGCGCAGCGTGCCGCCGATGCCGGCCTCGTCCGGGATGACGTTGTTGACCGTGCCGCCCCGCATGGTCGTCACGGAGACGACCGCCGACCCCAGGGGGGACATCTCGCGGCTCACGAGCGACTGCAGCGCGCCCACGAGGGACGCGGCGGGGACGACCGGGTCGACGTTTAGGTGCGGCATGGCGGCGTGGCCCCCCTGGCCGCGCACGGTCACGTCCCACGACAGCGCGCCCGCCATGAGCGTTCCCGTGCGCGTGGCCAAGGTCCCCTTGGGCACGGTCGGCCACACGTGCATCCCGAACGCGGCCCCGGCGTCGGCAAAGAGCCTCCCGCCCTCGTGGCGCAGCATCTCGTCGGCGCCGGCCCCGCCCTCCTCGGCGGGCTGGAAGGCGAGGAGGATGGTGCCCCGCCGGGGAAAGTGCGCGCGGCGCTGGCTCAGGATCTTCGCCGCCCCCAGCAGCATCGTGACATGCGCGTCGTGCCCGCACGCGTGCATGACGCCCGGGTTGGCGCTGCGGAAGCCGCCCTTGTCGGCAACCCCTCCGGCGGGCTCGTCGATGGGCAGGGCGTCGATGTCGGCGCGCAGCACGACCGTCGGGGTTTTGGTGGTTTTGGTTTTTTTGTTTGCGGCGGCGGCCTTGGCGTCGCCGTCGCCGGCGCCGCCGCCGTCTGTGCCCGGGCCGACCTCGAGGCGCGCGAGCACGCCCGTGCGCGCGACGGGAAAGTCGTAGGGGATGCCCATGTCGTCGAGCGCCGCGCGGATGTAGGCCGACGTGTTGTGCTCGCGGAACATGAGCTCGGGCATGGCGTGCAGCGCGCGGCGCGTCTGGACCAGCCAGGGCGCAAGCGCGTCGGCGGAGGCGCGCAGCGCGGCGAGGCCGCCGAGCGACGCGGCGCCGCCTTGCTCGGACGAGTTGGTGGTTGCGGCGGCGGCGCTCGCTGCGGCGAGGAGCAGCAGCAGCAGCAGGGGCGCCGCCGCCGCTGGCGCCATCGTCGTCCTCCTTGAGCGCGCCATCATGTCTCTCTCTTTGGTGCGCGCGCGCGCGCGTTTGCTCTCTTTTTTTTTTTTTGAGGGGTGTGGTTGGTGTGATGTGGCGCACACAACACGGGCGCGCGCGCGCGAGAAAACGGTGGTGCTTTGCCTTGGTACTTTGCCGCGACAGGATCGGCGTCGTCGGATTGCGGTATGTGTGTGCGTGCGGGAAGAGGAGGAGGGGAGGGGAGGGGGGGCGGGAAAGGCATGAAGAGGCGGTCGCCGAGTCGGCGCCGTCGCCCTCCCCACCGTCAAACGTAAGAAGACTCTCTCGCCGCCGCCCCTCGCCAAGCCCTCTTCCAACCACAGCCTCTCTATCTCTCCTCCCTCCTCCCCACCGACGCACACACTTTCACACGTCTCGACCCACCCCACAGCTCTATCCACAGCAAGCGCGCGCGCCCGACCCGCCCGCCCACAGCAAGCGCGCGCGCGTCGCGAAAAAGCAGGCAAAAAAACTACACACCAAGCCTTCTCCTTCTTCGCGCCCGCTCGCCGCAGCCATGCGCTCGCGCGCGGCGCGACACTGAAAACCTGAGGTAAGGCATCGGCCTCTTGCGCACGGTCGCGCGCGCCGGACCGGGCCGCGCCGCCGCGGGGCCGAAAACCGACGCGACGAATCAGGAGGGGCGCTTTATCATAACCTTGCTCCCGCTCCCTTCCCCTTCCGCCCGCCCCGCTCATGTCCGACTCGCCCCCCGCCACTCGACCATTGCAGAGACCAGATGGACCCGCTGCCCATCGCCGCGGCGCCAGGCGGCCCGGACCTGGCGTCGCCGCGCGCCGGAGCCGCGATGAAGCCAGAGGAGAAGAAGAAGAAGCACCGGGGAGCCAACGACGCGGACGACTCGCCCCCACTCTTGCTCGGCGGCCCGCGCGCCGGAGCGACCGCCGCCGGTGGCTCCGGGCCGTCCGGCGCCAATGAGGAGAGCGGCGCGCACCTGACGGCCACCCGCCTGGCGCTGCCGCCCAGCAGCAGCGGCGGGCCGGGCGCCACCCAGGAGCCGAAGAAGGACGGCGGCCCCGTCGTCGCCGCGGCCACTGTCGTCCCCGACGGCGGCGAGGCGGCAGCTGCCGTCACCACGACGGCGGCACCGGTGATGATGCCGCCTGCCCGGCCCCAGCACGCGCCGGCCGCCGCGCCGCCAGACCCGTCGGCGCTGCAGCTGCCGACCGCGGCAGCAGCGGCAGCAGACGCAGCACCACTCGCAGCAGCCGCCGCAGCGCCGATGGCCCCGCCCCCCGCCCGCGGAAGCGGCGGCGCCCCTCCTGCTGCTGCTGCTGGCGGGGACGAGAAGAGCGTCAACAGCGACCTCGACGTGCCCGCGCAGCGCCTCCAGGAGCGCATGGACGCCGAGGAAGCCGACGACGCTGAGCAGGCGGCGCCCGCCGGCACCGGCGCCCCCGCTGCGCTCCTCGCCTCTCCCGGCGAGGCAGCAGCAGCAGCCGCCCAGCCGCCGCCGCCGCCGCCACAGCAGCAGCAGCAGCAGCAGTCCCCGCCCCTGCCGAGCTACCGCCACCAGCGCCGCAAACGCGAGCGCGAGGCGTCGGCCGCCCAGCCCCAGCAGCAGCAGTCGCCACAACAACAGCAGCTGCTGCGGGTGTCGTCGGCTGGCGCCGGCGGCGGCGGCGGCGGCGGGGCCGAGGGCGGGGGCAGCTCCTGCCAGCAGCAGCAGCAGCAGCAGCAGCGCCGCAGGATCGGCACGCGCGCCCTGGGCGCCGGCGGCGGCCACCACCACCGCTTCGGCCGCCGCCGCCGAGGCGGCGGTCGCCGCCGCGGCCGAGCAGGAGCAGGAGGCGCGCGAAGCGGCGCGGCGGCCGCCGCCGCGGCCGACGCCCTCCCGCCGCCGGGCCAACAAGCCCCCGACAGCATGCGCCGCCGCCTGGGCCAGCGCGCCTTCTACCTGCTCCGCGCGACCCTCGTCGCGCAGCGCGAGCAGTGGGAGGAGCAGGTCTGGGCGCTGCACCGCCTCACGCGGCGGCAGCAGCAGCTCGAGCGCGAGCTCGACCCAAGCTCGACCGGCACGCGAGCGCGACGCTGGCGGCGGCGCCGATGGCGGCGGCGGCGCTGGCGCGCGCGCGCGGCGGCGGGTCTTCCGGCGGCGGTGGTGGCGGGACCGTGGCTGCCGACGAGGACGATGAGGAGGCGGCGGCGGCGGCTACTGCTACTGCTGCTGCTGCGGCGGCGGCTGTCGCGGCCGCCGCGCCCGCGGACGTCGAGATGGCGCGGGTGGCGGCGGCGGACGAGGGGGAGGCTCATCAAGGGGCGGGGGCGGCGACCGACGCGGCGCCGGCACCACCGCCTCCGCCGCCGCCTGCCCTCGAGCCGGCGGCGTCTTTGTCGGCGGCGGCGTCGCTTCCCTGGCTGGCCGAGCGCGTCCTGGCCATGGTGGGCCTCCCGAGCCGCGTGCGCGAGGCGTTTGGCGACGCGCTCAAGCGGCACAACAACGGGCAGCCGCAGCAGCAGCCGGAGCCGGCGGCAGCGCTTGCCCGCCCCCGCGGCCGCGGCCGCCGCGCCGCCGCGGCCCTCCTCTTTCCCCTCCCGGCCGACGGCCCCCTGGGCCTCGGCCTCGTCACCCCGCTCTTCGCCCACCTGTCCGACCCGGCCGCGCCGCCGCCGCCGCCACAGCAGCAGCAGCAGCAGCAGTCCCCGCCCCTGCCGAGCTACCGCCACCAGCGCCGCAAACGCGAGCGCGAGGCGTCGGCCGCCCAGCCCCAGCAGCAGCAGTCGCCACAACAACAGCAGCTGCTGCGGGTGTCGTCGGCTGGCGCCGGCGGCGGCGGCGGCGGCGGGGCCGAGGGCGGGGGCAGCTCCTGCCAGCAGCAGCAGCAGCAGCAGCAGCGCCGCAGGATCGGCACGCGCGCCCTGGGCGCCGGCGGCGGCCACCACCACCACCACCACCATCGCCACCACCGCTCCACGAGCGAGGGCGCCGCCAACAACACGCCCCAGCTGCGCAGCAGCATGGGCGAGGCCGCGGCGGCCGGCGGCGGCGGTGCCGGCAGCGGCGGCAACGGCGGCGGCGGCGGCGGCGGCAGCGGCAGCGGCGGCCTCGGCGGGCTCGGCACGGTCGGCGGCAGCGGCGCAGCGGCCGGCGGCGGCGCGGACGACTCGCTCCGCCCCGGCAGCGGCGGCGGCAGCTGGGAGCCTGCCCGCGGGGAGGGAGAGGGCGGCGGCGGCGGTGGCGGCGGCGGCGGCGCGCGCCGCGGGCGTGCAGGCGGCTCCAGCGGCCGGGGGTCGCGCGAGGGCGGCGGCGGCGCCAACGCCAACGCCAACGCCAATGCCGCCGCGCCGGCCGGCGGCAGCGGCCAGGGCTCGGGCGACGAGGCGGCGGCGGCGGCGGCGACCGGGCGCGAGGGCAGCCAGGGTAGCGACGGCTCCGGCAACGGCAGCGGCAAGGACAGCAACGCCGCCGCCACGCACCAGCACCAGCACAACAAGCGGCCCGCCGCCGGCAACGCCAACGCCAACGCCGTCCCGCCCCAGCCCCCGCCGCCGCCAGAGCCCCTCCCTCCGCGCCAGCCCCTGTACGTCCCGCGCTTGCCCCCGGCCCCGGCGCACGCGCGCGCCCCGGCCTTTGGCTCCGCGTCGCCTGCGGCCGACGCCCTGCTCGCGCAGCTCTTTGCCAGCCGCGGCGGCAACAACAACAACGGGAGCGGCGGCGCCGGCGCGGGCGCGGGGCACCCGCCGCTCGCGCCCGTCGCCACGGCCGGCCCCACGCTCGCGCGCCTGGCCGTCATGGCCGCCGAGGCCGACGGCGGCGGCGCCGCGCTCGCGGCCGCGGCCGCCGCCGCCGCTTCGGCCGCCGCCGCCGAGGCGGCGGTCGCCGCCGCGGCCGAGCAGGAGCAGGAGGCGCGCGAAGCGGCGGCGGCGGCCGCCGCCGCGGCCGACGCCCTCCCGCCGCCGGGCCAACAAGCCCCCGACAGCATGCGCCGCCGCCTGGGCCAGCGCGCCTTCTACCTGCTCCGCGCGACCCTCGTCGCGCAGCGCGAGCAGTGGGAGGAGCAGGTCTGGGCGCTGCACCGCCTCACGCGGCGGCAGCAGCAGCTCGAGCGCGAGCTCGACCCCAAGCTCGACCGGCACGCGAGCGCGACGCTGGCGGCGGCGCCGATGGCGGCGGCGGCGCTGGCGCGCGCGCGCGGCGGCGGGTCTTCCGGCGGCGGTGGTGGCGGGACCGTGGCTGCCGACGAGGACGATGAGGAGGCGGCGGCGGCGGCTACTGCTACTGCTGCTGCTGCGGCGGCGGCTGTCGCGGCCGCCGCGCCCGCGGACGTCGAGATGGCGCGGGTGGCGGCGGCGGACGAGGGGGAGGCTCATCAAGGGGCGGGGGCGGCGACCGACGCGGCGCCGGCACCACCGCCTCCGCCGCCGCCTGCCCTCGAGCCGGCGGCGTCTTTGTCGGCGGCGGCGTCGCTTCCCTGGCTGGCCGAGCGCGTCCTGGCCATGGTGGGCCTCCCGAGCCGCGTGCGCGAGGCGTTTGGCGACGCGCTCAAGCGGCACAACAACGGGCAGCCGCAGCAGCAGCCGGAGCCGGCGGCAGCGCTTGCCCGCCCCCGCGGCCGCGGCCGCCGCGCCGCCGCGGCCCTCCTCTTTCCCCTCCCGGCCGACGGCCCCCTGGGCCTCGGCCTCGTCACCCCGCTCTTCGCCCACCTGTCCGACCCGGCCGCGGCCGCCGCCGCCGTCGTTGACGCCTCGCTGCAGCCCCACCGCGAGGCCGCGCAGCGCTCGCCGGCCGCGGCCGCGGCCGTCGCCGCGGCGGCCGCGGGCGAGGCCCTCGCCTGCTCGCAGCAGCAGCGCCAGCAGCACGAGCTGCACCGCCGTCTCGCGCGCTACCTCGCCGAGACATCGGCGGCCGTGGCCACGGCGGCGGCCGCCGGCACGGCGTCCGTCGGCTCGCCCGCCGCGTCGCAGCAGCTGCACCACCAGCAGCTGGCGGCGGCGGCCGAGGCGGCGATGGCCATGGCGGCGGCGGCGGCGGCGGCGCACCAGCAGCAGCAGCAGCAACAGCAGGACTACCGCGGCGGCGGCGGCGTTTTCCCCGTGCGCGGCGTCACGGCCGCCATGGCCACGCAGTACTCGGCCGCGTTTGTCGACAACGCCGCGCTGCTCGCCACGCTCGCGGCCGCATCGGGCGGCGGCGCTGGCGGGGGCGGGGGCGCCGCCTCTGCGGGGGCCTCTGGCCTGGCGCTTCTGCGCAGCCTCAACGAGGCCGCCTACCTGCGCAACCAGCAGGCGGCTGCTGCCGCGGCCGCCGCGGCCGCGCAGACCGCCGCGGTGCAGCACCAGCAGGAGCAGCATCAGCATCGGGCGGCGGCGGCGGCGGCGGCGGCGGCGGCCGTGGCGGCGGCGGCAGCGCAGCAACAGCAGCAGCACCAGCACCAGCAGCAGCCGCAGCATTTCGACCCGCACGCCTACTGGTTCGCCCGGCACTACGCCCGCCACGCGTCCGCCACGGAGCAGATGACGCTCAACGACGCGCAGCAGCAGGCCGCGGGCACGATCGCGACCGCCGCGGCGGCGGCGGCGTGAGAGCGAACGCCGCGGCGGCCAGACAGCGACGGGCGCGTCCGCATGCTGCAAACGCCGGCGGCGCGGCGGCACGCCCGCCGGTGGCGGCACGCCCGGCGCCGCCGCCCCTGTGGTCGCCGGGGCGCCCTCGTCGTCGGCGCGCTACGCCGCCGCCTCGCCCATCGCATCGTCCCTGCCCTACTACCAGCCGCCCTCCCAGCAGCACCAGCAGCAGCAGCACCTGTTGTCGGGCTCGCGCGACCTGCTGCTGGTCTCTGGCTCTTTGGGCGCGGCCGGCGGCCCTCGCGCCGGCCGTGCCGGCGCGCCCGCCGCTGCCGCCGGGCCTCGCGCTTTGGGCAGCGGCAGCGGCCCGCTGCTGCCGTCGGTGGTGGCGGCCGCCGCGGCCGGGGGCGTGCCGCCGGGCGTGCCCCCCGCGCGGGCGGCAGCACTGGTGGCAGGACCCGGACGCGCTCGACCCGGCGGCGGATGCTGCGGCGGCCGCTGCTGCGGCCGCTGCGACGGCGGCCGGAGCAGCGGGGGCGCGGGCGCCGCCGCCTCCTGCTGCTGCTGCTGCGCCCGAGGCGCTTGCGGCCGCGCGGCAGGATGAGGAGGCCTGGCGCCCGTTCCCCCCGCCGCCCAAGCGTATGCGCACGGGTGGAGGAGGAGGAGGAGGAGGAGGAGGAGGAGGAGGCGATCGCAAGACCGGCGGGGGTGGCAGTGGTGGTGGTGAGGCGGCCGCCGCCCCCGTGGCCGCTGGTGCCGCCGCCGCGCCGCAGCCGCCGCCGCCGCCGCCCCCGCTCGAGGCGGGGGCGGCGGCGGGCGGCGGCGGCGGCGACGAACACCACCACCACCACCACCACCATCACCACCACCACCACGAGTTGCAGCAGCAGCAGGAGGACGACGACGACCAGCCGCGCGCCGAGTCGATCGGGTCGGACGAGCTGTCTGACAGCGGGGTGCCGGCGGTCGGGCGGGGCGGCGGCGGTGGCGCGGGGCGCGTCAGCGGCGGCAAGCGGGCGGCGCCCGTGTCGTGATCCGATCCCTTTGTTTTTTGTTGTCGCTTCCCTTTTTTGTTTGGTTGAGCCTGATATACTTATTGAAAGCGCGTGCGCGCGCGCACCTTGCCAGAGCAGCCGCACGCCGCGTCCTTTTTTTGCAACATACAGTACCCCGTTCTCGTCTCGCGCGCGCTGTTTGCCGCCGCCCGCCGGCCCGGCGCGCGCTCTCCCGCCCTTGTCGCCCGCTCGCCGCCCTGCGAAACTCTTTCTTTGGCGAGGTTCACGCGAGCGCGCGACAAGCATCAATCGAGCCGGCGACAACCACCAATCATTACGACTCTTCTTCGCACGTGATCCCGAAACCGCAATAAAGAGAGCTCACGGAAGAGGTAGAGAACTCCCCCCCACCCCCAAACTCTCACCCCCTCGCTCTCTTCTCCAATCGCGACCAACAACACATCACCGACAAAACAATGGACGGCGGCGTCGCCACCCCGGCCCCGCCCTGGCAGCGCGCTCTCCGCCGCCTCGCGACCGCCCTGGCCGAGCTGCTCGGCGCGCCGTGGGTGCTCGACGCATTTGACGCCCTCGCCGACCGCCTCGGCGTCGCGGCGGCGCTCGCGCGCGGGCGCGTCGTGGCGCTCGAGCCCTCGGGGCGGCGCCTGGCGGTCGGGCGCGTGATCGGTGAGGGAGGTTACGCTACAGTGTACCTCGCGCGCGACGCCGACGCCGACGCGGGGCAGGGCAAGGTCGGCCGGCGGCGACAGCAGCAGCAGCAGCAGCAGCGGCGGCGGCCCTTCGCGCTGAAGCGCGTCGCCGACGGCGGATCTGTCGCCGCGCAGCGCGAGGAGGCCGCCCTGCGCGACGTGCGCGGCTGCCCCGGGGTGGCCGAGCTGCTCGAGGCGTGCCGGGCGGGGCAGGGCGGCGACCCGGCGGCAGGAGGAGGAGGAGGAGGCGCGGGACCGGCGTCGGCCATCGGCGGCAGCGGCGGCGGCGGCGCCGACGCGCCGCTGCTGCTCCTCTTTCCCGCCTATGCCGGGGGCACGCTTCAGGAGGCGCTGGATCGGCGGCGGCGGCAGCAGGAGCATAAGCAGCAGAAGCAAAAGCAGCAGCGACCGCCCCAAGCCCCACCCCCATCCACGCGCCCCATCCACGTCCCGCACCTCCTGCCGGCGCGGGGCGTGCTGGCCGTCGCCGCGCAGGTCGCGGCCGCGCTGTCGCACGTGCACGCGCACGGGTGGGTCCATCGCGACGTCAAGCCGCACAACGTGATGCTTGTGGAGGCAGTGGGGGCTGACGGGGAGGGCGGGGACGGCGGCGGTTTCGGCGGGTTCGGGGCCGGGGCGGGCGGCGGGAGGGGGCGCTTTTCGGGCTCCCGGGCGCCTGGCGCAGGAGGCGGAGGAAGACAAAGCCTCGCCCTCTTCTCGGCGCGGCGGCGGCGGGCGGGCGGCTACGGCCGCGTCACCGGGAGCGACGACGACGACGACGAGGACGACGAGAACGGGGGCGGCGGCGGCGACGAGGAGGAGGGCGCGGTCGAGCTGGCGCCGATGCGTGGCGCCGCTGCTGCAGCGGCGGCGACGGCGGCAGCAGCAGGAGTAGCCACGACGAATGCGACCGAGCGCCAAGACGCAAACGGTGGCGACAACAACGATCACGCGTGCCCGCACCTCTTGCGCCCGCGCGTCGTCCTCATCGACTTTGGCTCCGCCGCGCGCTGGCCCATCGCCGTCAGGACGCGCCAGGACGCGCGCCTGCTGCAGGAGGAGGCCGAGGCCCACGTCACCGCCACCTACAGGGCGCCGGAGCTCTTCGACCTGCCCCCGCCGCCCTGCGAGGTCGGCCCCGCCGTGGACGTGTGGGCGCTCGGATGCGTGCTGTTCGCGTGCATGCACGGGGCGCCGCCCTTTGAGCCGCAGGCCGGGGGGTCGGTGGCGCTGGCGGCGCTGGCCGGGCGGGTGCCGTGGCCGGCGGCGCCCCCTTGTTACCCGCCCGCGCTCGTCGAGCTCGTTCGATCGTGCCTGGCGACCGACCCGGTGCGCCGGCCGTCGGCCGCGCACGTCGCGCAGAGGGCGCGCGAGCTGCTGCTTGCCGGGTTCGGCGACGATGACGACCAGGCGGCTGCGGGGCCGACGGGCGGCGGCGGCGGCGCCGCTGTGTAAACAGATCGGCGCGCCCTTGATTAATTTTTTCGCGGTGTTACAAATGGTGATCACGCGACGCAACGCGCATCACAGATGGGGTGGGTGGGTGCAAAGAGAAAAGGAGAGAGAGAGAAACAGGACGCAGAGATGCGAAGGCGCAGGGGGGGCCGCCGTCGTCGGTCTTCTCCCGTCGTTTGTCGTCGCGGTCGTCGTCCGAGGGTTCTTCTCGTCGGAACCAAAAAAGGGGGGGTGGGGGGGGGGGGGGGCAGATCAACCCCACGCAATAAGCTGTGGGGGCTGTGGGGGCGGGAATCAACAAAAGAAACAACACCAAAAGAACAACAACCAAGAGGGGAACGAGAGGCCGCTGAGAATCAAGACCGGAACCCCCTTTTTTCACTGCGCTTTCCCGCGGGGCCTTTCGTTGAGTTTTCGCCGCCCGTGCGAGAGAACAAAACGCTGCGTGCGGGCGGCGAAAACGTGGGGGGGCCGATGGCGGGGGAAAAATATAGAGGGAACCGGGCGCCTCCAGATCCGGGCTCTCGGTTGTATGTGCGCGGACACCCTTCATTTGAAGGTTTTGCCTGGGGGGCGGATGCGTCGAAAGATGCGAGAAAAAAGAAAACCAAATCCCCACGTGGTGAATGGTGACGTTGCTTTTTTGTGTTTTTCCGGCGGCGGGAGGGGGCCAAGGGCCGGTGAAAAAGAGGGGGCGGGGGGGTGTCTCGGTCGGGTGTCGGGGTCGATCTAATCTCGGGGAAAGCAGAGCCCAGGAGGCGGCGGGGGGTTGGGGCATACATGGGATCACGTGGCAGCACGCGTTTTTTGTCTTTCTCCGGGGGGCGGGGGGGCGTTGGCGTTGTCGTCATGGTGTGGGCGCTCTCTCTCTCTCTCTGTCTCGTCCTCTCCGCCATCTCTCTCTCTCTCGCTCCGATGATGGTGCGGTGTTTTGTTTTTTGGGAGCGCAACAGGTCGCGCGAGAGACCCGTGTTGGCCCGCTCGTTCGTTGTACAAAGTACGCGCGAAAAAAAAGGGGAGAGAAAGGGGTCGGGGGGCGGGGCGGGGGGGAGGGGGAGAGGGGGGGGGGGGGCGCCCGGCCGACGAGAGAGGACAAGGTGGGGATGGGGGTGGTGGTGGTGGGGGGGACGAGGGACCGCCAGAGAGGCGTCGAAACGGGGGCACAGACGGAGGATGAGGATGAGGAGGAGCGCGAGAGGAGAGAGGAGAGGAGAGAGAGAGAGGCCAGCGACGGCGTCTCCCCCCTTTGGGGAGATCGGGGCCGCGACCGACCGACCGACCGACTTGAGCAGAAATCAGCAATCATCCTCTTCAGCGGCCCGAGTCCAGCAGGTAGTAGCTCGACGCCTTGGCCGCCGACGCGCCGCCCGCCGAGAGCGCCGCGCTCGCCGAGTTGCCGCCCTGCTTGGCCTTGGCGGCCATGGCCGCCGCGCTCAGCTTTTTGCACCCGTTGAACTGCAGCACGGCGTTGCAGTCTTTTCCGCCCTCGCACCCCTCGCCGTCCTGCTCGGTGCAGATGAGCTCGCACATGAAGAGGTTGACAAAGTCGCGCTGCGCGTCCATGGCGCCCAGGCCAAAGGTGTCGAGGGACGTCTGCACGCACGCCCCCACGCGGGCGGGGGGCCCCGCGGAGCGGCGGCACGCGGAGACCTGCTTGAAGAGCGACTCCCACTTGCTCGTCGCGGGGACGGGGAGGCGGCGGAAGCGGCGGGCGGCCGACGGCTCGACGGCGCAGTTGGCAGCGGTCGGGCCCGCGGACGAGGCGTAGTGCTTGAGCATGTCGACGACGACGGTGGCGGCGTCCGCGGGGGACTCGTCCGTCAGGAGGCGCAGGACCATGTTGGTGTATTTCTGCTCGACGGGCGTGAGACCGCTGTGGGCTGAGGCGACGGGGGCGGCCGCGGCCGACTTCGTGGTGGCGGCGGCGAAAGCGGCCGGAAGGAGGAGGAGGGAAAGGAGGGAAAGGAGGAGCGCGAAAAAAAAGGCCGCTGGGGCGCGCGCGAGCGCGCGCGCGGGGAGGAACGCGCGCGCGGCGCGGCGCGCGGCGCGCGCGGCGGGGAGGGGGGCGGAGGGGGCCATGACGTCGGTCGGAGTGTGAGGAGTGGCGGTTGGCTTTGAAAAAGACGATACGCTTTTTGAGCGATGGGTGCGGGGCGCAAAGGGGGCGTGTGTCTGGATGCCTGAAAGGGGGAAGATACCTTTGCTTTGCTTTAGTTTGTGTGTGTGTCCGTTTGGTGGATCGGTTGGCGTGTGTGTTGTGAAGAGGAGGGGCGCGCGCGGGGGCGGTCATGTAGGAGTAGGAGGGGTGGCGGCTAGGGCTGTGTGGGGGGCGCAAGCCCTAAAAAAAAGCGCGTTTCGACGCGCTTTACCGTCGGTGCTTCGGGACGGACGCGGACAAAACGGCCGCCGACCCCGCTCCCTCTTCGCCGTCAAACCCCCAGCCCACCTAGGATCGCTGGGGATCATGCCGTTACACGAGGAGGGGGGAGAGGCGGGGCGGCGCGCGAGAGAGAGAGGAGGGAGGAATAGGCGGGCCGGCGGCTGCTAAAAAGGACAAAGCGGGACGACGACGCGGGGGGGGCGCGGGGACGGCACACGCGCCTTCGTCGTCCCGTCCTCGTCGTCGTCCCGCCCCGTCACCACCTCCCCCGCTAAAAACCGCCCAACCCCCCTACTGCTGCAAGCCCCCCCCACCCCCACCAACACCCCCACCAATCAGCGCCTGCAGCTCCGCCAGCAAGCCCCCCCACAGCCGCGCCCCGTCCGCCGCCAGCGCCGCCTGCTCCTCGGCAAACGCGCGCAGCAGCGCGGCCGTCGCCGCCGCGCGCTCGCGCTGCCACCGCCCGAGCTCGCCGTCCAAGCTCGCCGCCACGCTCCCGCTCGCCGCCACCAGCGCCCTCAGCTTGCGCTCGGCGTCGGCCGTGTCGCGCTCGGCCTCGGCCAGGCGGTCGGCCGGGGTCCCCGGGGTCCCCCTCAGGCGCGCCCACCGCACCTTGCGCGCGTCCAGGTCGTGCTGCGCCTGGTGCGCGGCCGCGGCCGCGGCCGCGCGGTCGGCGCACGCCTCTTGCGCCGCGCGCGCCCCCCGCGCCGCCTCCTTCAGGGGGGCCTCAAAGTCGCGCGCGAGCGCGGCCGTGCGCTGCGCGGACGAAGAGGACAGGGCGGCGGCCTTGCGCGCGAGGGCCGCGAACGCCTCCTGCGCGCCGGGGCCCCCGGCGTCCTCGAGGCGCCCGAGCCGCTCGACCGCGCCCCCAAACGCCGCCACCGCTTCGCCCGCCTCTTGCTCCTTTTTGACCAGCCGCGCCGCCTGCTTGTGCGCCTCGGTCAGGTGCGCCTCCAGGTGGGCGAGGTACTCGCGCACGCGCGCAAAGTCCGGGTCGGAGGCGTCGACAGAGCCTCCAACGGCTGGCGACGACGACGGGGCCGACGACGCGTAGGGCGACGCCCCCACCGCCCCCGCCGTCCCGACGCCCGCGGCGCCGTTGCCCCCGGCCGCGCCGCCGAAGCCCATGGCGTCCGCGTACGCCGACGACCCCGCCGCTCCCGCCGGACCGCCGTAGCCGCCACCGTAAGCGCCACCGCCACCACTCCCGGCACCGCGCCCCGCCCCTCCCCCCCCGCCAGCGCCGAGCGCCGAGCTGGCCGCCGCCGTCAACGACCGCATCCACCCCGCGGCCATGGCGGCCGCGCGCTGCGCCCCCGCGGCCGCCGCCACGCCCGCCGCCGCCGCGCCCCCCGGGCTGCCGCCCGGCCCGGGCCCGCCCGCCGCGGCGCTGCGCGCCACCTCGAGCGCGAACTCGTCCTCGGCCGCCTCCAGAAAGAGGCGCAGCTCGCGGCTGGCGCGCAAGCGCGGGTGCGCGGCGCATCGCCGCAAAAAGACCTCGAGCGCCGCCCGCCTGGCCTCGACAAACCGGGGCGTCATGGCAAACTTCTGCACGGCCGAGCGCTCCGGCAGAGGGGGGATGATGGTGCCGCGGTTGGAGGCGGCCAGGGCGGCGCGCAGCCACGCAAAGTCGCGGAAGCGGCGGACGGCCTCGGCCGCGGGGGCAAAGCCCGCGGCCGAGGCGGCGGCGGCGCTCGTCGCGTGGTGCTGGGTGCGCACCTTGTAGGAGACAAAGGCGCCGACGCCCTCGCCCTGGCGCACGGGGTCGGAGACGGCGATGTCGAGGAGCGGCGGGGAGGGGGTTGTGGGGGGATGCTGCTCGGTTGCGGGGGCGGGGGCGTAGGCCGGCGCCGCTGCCGCCGCCGCGACGGGCGGCGGCGCCGCCGCGACCGGCGCCGCCGCCGCCGCCATCGCCGGGGGGTAGGCCGCCGTCGACGCCATGACCGCGTCGTAGGCCGGCGGCGGGGGCAAGGGGGGCGGCGGGGGCGGCGGGGCGCTGCCCGTCAGCGGCGAGTGCTGCGGCTGCTGCTGCGGCTGCTGTTGGAGCGCCGCAAACGGGTCGCCGCCGCCGCCGCCGGGCTCGCTGACGGCCGGGGGCGCGGCGGCGGCGGCGGCGGGCGCAGCCGAGGCGAGCGGGTCGTGGACTGTGGCTGCTGTTGTTGTTGCTGCTGGAGGGGGCGGCGGCGCCGCCGCGGGCTGCCCGAACGGGCTCAGCGGGTCCTGTGTTGAGGATATTGATTGGGGTTGTTTTGGTTTTTGGAGGGGGGGGCCGAAGCGGTGAGACGAGGCGGCGGGGCTGGCGGGCTGCGCGCGCGCGTTGCGTTGCGTTGGCGAGAGTGAAGGCGCTTGCTCCGTCTTCTCAGCACCTGCAGCTTCCGCCTCAAGCGCGTCGAGCGGTTCGGCGCGTGTGCTGTGTCCGGCAGAACGGGGCTCGATCGGCGTCGATCGCGCGCGCGCGGGAGCGTGCGTGTGCTCTCTCTTGTCGGGACGCTCGAGAGAAAACGCACCATCCTCCTTTCTCCTGCGCCCGCCTCCGCTCGAGAGTTGTTGTCGTTCGGTCTCCGAGGTCCCCCTTATCGTCGTATGCGGCGGTCGGCTCGAGGGGGGGCTCTGATTCTGAGAGTGAGTGAGAGAGAGGGCGTCGAAGCTTGAAAACAAAGGAAGAGCGAGAGTCGAGTCGGCACAACTGCTGCTCAAGTCGAGAGAGAGAGAGAGAGGGCCCTCCATCAAAAGCCCCTCGCCATCGTCGCCTCGCTCCCACAGAAAGATAAACCCCGCGCGGCGCGCCACGCAACAACCACAAACGCCAACGCGCGCGCGCACGAACCAACTCTTCTACCCTCTCCACACGACGGCCCCCGATTTCTGCGCACTCGGCGAACACAGACGAAGAAAAAAAAACCACCACCAACTGCGCGTTCCCCCCGAGACCCTCCCTCTCTCTTCTCGCGCGCGCGTGATCGACCCCCCCACATCTTCACCCACACACAGAGGCGCATGCATCCCCCGAGCGCGGCAGCAGGTGGCGGCGGCGCCGTCGCCACCACCACCAAAGCCGACGATGCCGCCGATGCCGCCGCCGATGCCGCCGCGGCCGCCCCGCTCGCCGGCGCCGCGAGCGCGGGCGCCAACGCCGCCGCCGCCGCCACCTCTCCCCTCGACCCGCAGCCCACGCTCCCCGGCAACGCCTTTTTCCCCGGCGCGGGCGACGCCAAGCCCTGCCCGGCCGACTCGCCCAAGCCCTGGCTCCACTGCTACCCGGTCCCGACCACCGACGGCACGCGCGACGGCCCGCTGCTGACGCTCGCGGGCCACCCGTTGCTGCTCGACGGCGATGGCCGCTCGCTGCGCCGCGCGTCGGGCGCCCCCCTGCTGACGGCGTGGGGGGTGCCCGTGCGCCTGCTCCCGCCCGGCGCGCCCTTCTCCGGCGCGGCAGACGGCGACGGCGACGACCCCTTCGGGGCCGGGGAAGGACAAGGACAAGGGGAGGGGGGCGCCAAGCCGCTGCCGCGCCTGGTGGATGCCACGGGGCGGCCGTGCGGCTTTCTGCACTGCTCGCCCGTCAAGAGGCAGCCGGTGCTCGGCGCCGCGCCCGCCTGCACGGCGGGCGAGGTGCTGGCGCTGGGCCCGCGCCTGGTGGTGGGCCAAGGCGTGGGCGGCGGCGGCTTTTGCGGCCGCGCGCTCGTGCGCCTGCCGCACGCGGCCGCGCGGGCGGGGCAGCTCGTGTGCGCGGAGGACGGGCGGCCGCTGCGGCGCTCCGAGGTGGCAGGGGGCGGCGGCGGGTGGGGGGAGCAGGACGGCGACGGCGACGAGAAGCAGCAGCAGCACGAGGGCGACGGCAGCGCCGCCTCGCCTTCCGCCTCTTCCCCCCTCTCGGCCTCTGGTTCGCTCGCTGTCGGCACGCCCGACGCCGAGGCCGCGGCCGCCGGCGGGTGGGCCAGGGCGGCGGCGGCTGCTGCCGAGGGCGGCGGCGGCGGCGCGGCGGGGCAAAAGAAGCCCAAGCTGCAGGCCGCCGCTCCCTCGCCCTCCTCGTCCTCCTCGTCCTCCTCCTCCTCAGCCCCCGCCTCGTTCTACCTCGGCCCGCCGCCCGACGCCAAGGCCGCCGAGCTCTACGCCCCCCCCGCGACCCGCCGCGGCGCCGGAACCTCTTCCTCCTCGCGCCACCCCCATTCGGGCGGCGCCCGCCGCTCGCGCGTCGCCGCGGCCGCGGCCTCGGTGCTCGTCATGGCGGGCGCCCTCGTCGCGCTGGCGGCGCCCGTCCTGGCAGCGGCGGCGGCGGCCGAGGCGGCGGCGGCTGGCGTCCACCGCCACCACCACGCGGGCGCCATGCTCCACCACCACCCGGTGTTGGGCCTGGCGCGCATGGCCGACGTGGGCGCGGCGGCGGCGGCGGCAGCGGCGGCGAGCAGCGGGAACGGCGGCGGCGACGACCCATCTCTGCTGCTCGCCGCCGACGAGGCGGCGGCGGCGGCGGAGCAGCAGGCCGCCGCCGCCGCCGCCAGGGCCGCGCGGCTCAAGCAGCAGCAGCAGAAGCAGCGCGCGAAGGCGGCGACGACGACCAAGAAGAAGCAAAAGGCTTCGGCCGCCGCCGCCGCCGCCGCCGCCGTCCCTTCCTCGTCGACCCCCGGCCGCCTCTTCTCCTCCTGGCCCCGCGCTCTGGGAGGGCTCGAGGGCGGGGCCCTCCCCGCCCGCGCCTCGTCCGCGCTCCGCTCGGCCGCGGCGCTCGCGCAGGAGCGCGCGAGGGACCTCGTCGCCGCCGCCTCGTCGCCCGCCGCGCTCGAGGCGGCGGTCGAGGCCGCGCTCGCCGCGGCCGCGGCCTCGGCCGCCCGCGTCGTTTCGCGCCCGCTCGCCAGCCTGCTGCTGCTCGCGGCCGCGGTCACGTTTGCCATGGCGCTGCGGTCGGTCGCCGCCGCCTCGACCGACGCGGCGCGCGCCCGGCGGCATCGGGCGGCGGTGGCTGGGGCCGCCGCCGCCGTCCCCCCGCCGGTGGTCGCGGTGGCCGCGGCCGCGGCCGCGGCCGCGGCCGCTCCCGCCGCCCCCCACCGCACCAGCACCCCGGGCAAGGTGCCCCCGCGCCCGCTGCCCCCGACCCCTCCCCCGCCCGCGCGCAAGCGCTCCCTGGCCTCGGCCCCGGCGGCGGCGGCTGCGGCCGCTGCGGCCCCAGGGGCCGGCTCCTCCTCGGCCGCCGCCCACGCCGCCGCTGCCGCGACGCCCCCGCCCGCGCCCCCGGGTGGCGTGCTCGGGCGCGTCGGGGGCCCCTCTGGCCCCGCGACGCCGACCTCCTCCTCGGCCCTGCTGTTCATCCCGCAGCAGCAAGGCGTTTCAGCCGCCTTGTACCCCGCTCACCACCAGCACCACCAGCACCACCACCCCCATCAGCCCCCCCAGCTGTCGTCGCGCGCGCTGCTCATCCTGCTCGTGCGCGCGGCCGACGCCCTGCTGGCCGCCCTCCCCCGCCCCCTCCAGGCGCTCGCCCTCGCCGTCTCCGAGGCGGCCGCCCCGCCCGCCGCCGCCTGCGCGCGCGCCCTCTCGCCCCACGCCTCGCGCGCGGCCGGGTGGGCGCGCCAGCAGCCGCGCTGGCGCCTCGCCCTCCTCGCCGGGGCGTCGGTCGTGGCCGCGACGCCCGCGCTGATTGCCGCGGCCGCGCTCGCGCTCGTGTCCGCCGTGGTCGCGCCCTTTGCCCTCTTCTGGGCCGTGATCCTGCTCGCGCCCCTCGCGCTGCTGCTGGCCGTGCCCGTCGTGTGCGCGGGCGGCGCCGCCGCCGCGGCCGCGGGGACCGTTTACGCCGTCCGCGCCGCCTCGCGCGCCGCCTCGCGCGCGGGGACGACGTTTGCCGCCGCCCGCTCCGGGGGTGCTGTCGGGATCGGGGTGGTGGCCTTGTCCTCGTCGTCTTCTCCCACCGCGGCCGACGCGCGTGCGCGCGCGGCGCCCTTCCTCGGCCTTGGCAAGGCGCAGCAGCAGCAGCCCCCGCTCGCCATGTCGGCGCTGCCGCGCGCGTGCTGAGGAGCGATCGAACGAGCGAAACGAGTGAAGGAACGAACGAAGAAGTTGCCCCCACCTCCTTCCTCCTCCTTTTTTTCCCTTGTATTTTACTCTCTCTCCCTTCTTCTTCTTCTTCTTCTTTTGGAGAAGAGTATTTCGAGGAGGAGGAAAAGACGCGAGGTCTCTCCCCCCCCTCACCTCAACTTGGCACAGACGACGGACCGAAAGGCCGCCTCGGCGAGGCGCCCTCTGCCCCGCGCCCTCCGCGCGCTGCCCCCCGCCCTGCCCCATCGATCTGATCCAAAACAAAGCCCGCTGATGATACGTTGTTGTGGTTGTAAGCATCTCTCTCTCTTGGTTTTTTTTAAACGGTGCGCGTGCGCTCTTTGTTTGCTAGTTCGGGGGGTGGGGGGGGGCTGCGTGTGCGCGTTTCTTTCGTCTCTCTCGCTCGTCGGCAAGGTGGGCGTGCGCGCGACAGGCGCCGCCGCTCACCCGTCCGACGCCAGGTTCACCACGTTCGGGTCCGAGCCCCCGCCCTTGGCCGCCAGTGGCTGGGAGGGCGGGGACGCCGCCGCCGGGGCGCTGCCGCCGCCGCCCTCGTCGTCGCCCTCACCCGCCGCGCGCGACTGCGACGGTGCCGCCTCCCCCTCGTCGCCACCGATGTCGTCGTCATCGAGGTGGGCGGGCGGGGGGCTCGGACGCACGCCGCCGCCGGCCTGCGGGCCGCCGCGCTCGCCGAGCATGGCGCGCACGGCCCCCTCGAACTCGCTGGCCATGGCCATCGCGCCGTGCGCCATGCGCTTGGCCAGCCCGTCGGCCGTGGGCGGGGCGGCGCCGCCGGCAGCCGCGGCCGCCCGAGGCTGCTGCTGCTCCTGCCGCTGCTGCTGCTCCTGCCGCTGCTGCTGCTGCTTGTGGATGCCGTCCGCGATCTTCCGGGCCTGAGCATTCGAAGTCGGCCCGGGCGAGCCGCCCGGCAAGCGCGCCGCGAGGTCTAACTCGCGCGCCTGGGCGGCCTTGGCCCGGCGCATGTGCTCGCTCTCCTGCTCGCGCGCCAGGGCGGCTTGGGCGGCGGCGGCCTTGGCGCACGGCGGCTCCTGCCGCCTCTGGACGACGCCGCCCTTGGTCCGCGGGGCGGGGGCCAGGGCGAGCTGCGGGAGGCCCCGCTCGTCCTCGTCCTCCACCCCGATCAGGTCGATGGGCTCGCTACTGACGCCGCGGCTGCCGCCGCCGCCGCCGCCGCCGCAGCCGCCGCCGCCGCCGCCCGCGCCGCCGCGCCGCGTGCCGCCTCCGCCCGCCGCCGCCGCCGGCTTCTTGCCCGCGCCCTTGTGCTTGCCCTGGGGCCGGGCCGGGTCGTACTCGTCGTCGTCGTCGTCGCCGTCTTCGATGTCGTCCCGGACCCCGCGCGCCGAGCGCCCGGCTCCTGCCGCCCCCGCCGCCGCCGCCGCCGCCGCCGCCGCGGCGCCCGGGCCCTTGTCTCGCTTGGACCGCTCGAGCGCCAGCCGCAGCTGCGCGTCCTCGTCATCCTCGTCGGAAAGCGGGTCGTGCCCGGCCTCGGCCGCGAGCTTGGACTGCTTGCGCGTGCGCACGGGGCGCCCGGCCGCGCCCAAACCCGCCCCCGCGCCGACAAAGCCCTCGAGCGTCCCCTGCTGCTGCCGCTTGGCCGAGCGCGCCGCGCGGGCGCCCGCGGCCGCCGCGCGCGCGCTCTCGCGCGCCTGAGCCTGCGCCGCGAGCGTTTGGGGGAGCTGCGCGTGCCATTCGACGGGGCCGAGGTACTTGACCCCCCACACGCGCTCGCCGCGGCGCTCGTAGCCGGCGACCTCGGACTGCAGGCGCGCGAGGATGGCGTCCGAGACGGCGCCGGCGGGGCCGTGCCTGCCGCGGCGCTTGGGGGCGGGGGGAGCAGGGGCGGGGGGGGCAGCGGGGGCGGGAGCAGAGGCGGCGGCGCCGTCAACGAAGGACACCGCCTCTTGCGGCCGCCGCTGCTGCCGCGCCGCCGCCGCCGCCGCCGCTAGCGCCGCCGCCTCGCTGCCGCCGTCGGCGCCGCCCTCGCCCGCCCGCCCGCGTGCGCGCCGCGCCTGCCAAAGCATCTCGCTGAGGATCAGGTGCCGCACCTCCCCGCGCAGCAGCCCGGCGTTGAGGTCGTCGAACCAGTCGCTGAGCAGCAGGCGCGGGTGTGGGGCCATCAGCGCCCAGAGCGCGCGGCGGTCGCGCTCGCACAGCGCGCCCGAGTCCTGGCTCGAGTTGCGCGGCGCGCGCTGGCCGTTGTTCGAGAGGCGGATGAGGCGGCGGTCGAGGCGCAGGAGCGGCAGGGGCGGGTACTCCGGGTCGTAGGCGGCGGAAGAGGAGGGCGCCGCCTCGCCGCCGCCCCCCCCGCCGCCAGCCGCGGCGTGCAGAAAGGGCGCGAGGCCGCCGACGGCGGCGGCGACGGCGAGGGGCGGGGGCAGCAGGGGCGGCGGCGTCGGCGAGGGCGCGCGCGGCGGCGGCGGTGGAGGGGGCTTGGCGCCGTCGGGCTTGGTGGCGGCCGGGGGAGGGGGCGGGGGCGGCAGCAGGAGCTGCGGGGGCGCTTCGGCGTCGGCGTCCATGTCCTCGGTGGGCTCGGTCGAGGCGGGGGCGGCGTCTCCGCTCACGGGGCCGGCGCTGCCGTTGCCCGCCGCCGCCGCCGCCGCCGCCGCGCCCTCGTCCTCGCCCCCCTCCTCCTCGTCCTCCTCCTCCTCCGTCTCGTCAGACGTCTTGGCGCGCTTCTTCTTGCGCCCGTGCTCCTCCTCCTCCTCCTCCGCCGCCTGCTCATCGCCGCCGTCGCCGTCCACGTCCATCGCGTCAGAGCTGGCCGCCTCGTCGGGGCTGCCGGACACGGGCTCTGTCGCGGCCGGCTGCTGCTGCTTTGACGCGGCGGCGGGCTTGGCGCCGCCGCCGCCCTTGCCGCCGCCGCGGCCGGCGCGCTCCTCTTCCTCCTCCTCCTCCTCCTCCTCCTCCTCCTCCTCCGCCTTGGTCTCGTCCGTCGACTCTGAGGCGGTCGTGTCCTTCATCGTCTCGGGAGCCAGCGCGCCAGGAGGGGAGGTGGCGGCGGCGGCGGCGGCGGCGGCGGCGGCGGCGGTGGCCGCCGCGCGGGAGCGCGTGCTGGGCGAGTGCACGCCGAGGGCGTCGCTGGCCTCGCGCGCCGCCGCCGCCGCCGCCATCGCCGCCGCCCGCGCTGCCCCCGCTGCCTGCTCCTCCTCCTCCTGCTGCTGCTGCTCGTCGGGCTCCTCCGTCGTGTCCGGCAGCTCCACCGGCCCCGAGGGCTCTTGATGCTGCTGCTGCTGCTGCTTCCGGCGCGTCGGCGGGCCGTCGCTCCCCAGTAGCACGACGGCGCTCCCTTCTTTGCCGCCGCCGCCCGACGCGGGGGCCTCGGCCGCGGCCACGGCCGCGGCCGCGGCCTTGTTGCGCAGCCGCCTCTGGTCGGCGGCGGCGCGCTTGGCCGCGCCCTCGGTGGCGAGGCGGCGACCGTCCCACGCGCTCGCCATCGCGCCCAGCAAAAAGTCCGAGTAGGCCAGCACGAACAGGCCGCAGTCGCAGTTGTTGTTCTGCTGCGGCACGCGCACCGAGTGCATCGGCAGTGCGGCGGCCACGCCACCGCCGCCGCCGCGCTCGCCTGACCAGAGCTCTGCCAGCAGCACGCTCGCGGGCTTGTCCTCGTCCTCCCTGCGCGCCCCGGCGTCGGCAGCCTCGTCGTCGTCGAGCGCGTCGCTGTCGGCCAGGACCTCGTCGTCGTCGTCGGTCGCGACGCCGCCCTCCTCGTCCTTTTTTGCAGCAGCCGCCGCGCGCCGCCGGCCCGCGCCCGCCGCCGTCGACCGCCCCTCGCCGCCGCGCTGCTGCAGCAGCCGCCCCTCCTCCTCGTCGTCGTCGTTGTCGTCGTCGTCCTCGCCCGCGCCGTCGAGCGCGATGACCTCGGGCCGCCTGGCCGCCACCGCCGCCGCCGCAGCAGCGGCAGCAGTTTCCGCGCGCTCCCGCAGCCGCTTGCGCCGCACCAGCGCGCGCCGCTCGGCCAGCAGCGCCAGCGCCGCGCGCCGGAAGCGCGCGGGCGCCCAGTGGGCGCAGCGCGGGTCCTTGGCCCTGGCGTCGAGCTCGCGCAGCAGGTAGCCGCGCAGGGCGACGCCGATGGGCGCCGTCGAGTGCCCGCCGGCCATGGAGTCGAGGTGCAGGAGGACGGGCGTGGCGCAGGGGCGGGCGGCGGTCCCGGCGGCCGAGGGGTCGCGGCCGGCGCCGCGCGCAAAGCGGGCCGCCTCGATCGCCGCGGCCTCGGCGTTGGCGCGCGGGTCGCTGCTGGCGGCGTCGTCGTCGGCCGGGGCGCGCAGGATGCTGTTGAGCACGTCCGCGGGCAGGGGCATCAGGTTCGGGAGGGCCGTCTCCCTCACGCCCGACGCCATGGCGGCGAGCAGGCGGGCCTCGCTGTCCGTCGGGAGCGGGGGTGGCGGCCGGGGCGGGGGCGGGCTTGCCGTTGCGGCAACGGCCGCCAAACCGCCGCCGCCCTCGTCCTCGCCCTCCTCGCCCTTGTCCTCCACCGACACCTTGCGCCGCCGGCCCCGCCCCCCGGCCCCAGCCGCCCCCGCCGCCGCCCCCTCCTCCGCCCGAGCCTCGTAATCCTCCCGGCGCAGCGCGTCGTTGCGCGCGCGCAGGGCCAGCAGCGCCCCGCGCAGCAGCTGCGGGAGGTGCGCCGCCAGCGCGAGCGACCAGTGGAGCGAGTCGTGCACTGGGAAGAAGACGAGCTCGCACGACCACAGGTCGGCGTGGCGCGTCCACTTGGCGACGCGGCGGTGGGCGCGCGCCCAGTCGTAGAGGGCCGGGCCGGGCGGGAGCGAGAGGTGGAGGTGGGGGGTGTTGGCGGCGGCGGCGCCGTCGCTGCTGCCGGCGGCGGCGCCCCCTGCGGCGGCGCGCGCGGAGCCGCCGCTAGCGCGGAACGACTCGCGCGGCTCCCCCTCGGTGAGCTTCTTGTAGAAGAACGAGTTGAACTGGTGGACGCGGGCGCGGACGGGCGGGGGGAGGCGGTCGAGCCTCGCGGAGAGCGCGGAGAGCGCGGCGGTGGGCGCGGGCGCGAGGGCGCGGGGGTGGTGGGGGTGGGGAGGAGGAGGAGGAGGGGGCTTGGCGGCGCCGTTGCCGTTGCCGTTGGCGTTGCCGTCCGCCGCTTCTCCTCGGTGCTGCCGCGGCTGCCCCTCCTCCTCCTCCTCTTCCATCTCCTCCTCCTCCTCCTTTTTGTCCCCCTCCTCCTCCTGCCCCGCGGGTCGCCGCCGCCGCTTGCTACCGCGCTTGTGCTGCTGCTGCTGCTGCTGCTGCTGCTGCTGCTGCTGCTGCTGCTGCTCCGACTCCACCTCCTTTTTCGGCGCCGCCGCCGCTTCCGCTTCCGCCGCCTCGGCCGCCGCCACGGCCGCCACGGCCGCCGCGGCCTCGGCCTCCTCGAACGCCTGGGCGAACGCCCGCTCGCTCTGGCCGCAGTGCTGGTCCAGGCAGTAGCGCGCGTAAAAGTCGATGCAGGTGTCGTTGAGGAACTCGAGCTCCTCGAGGCGGTCGAGATCGTCGGCGCGCACGGTCACGCCGCCGCCCTGGGCGCCGCCACCCTGGGCGCCGCCGCAGCCGCCGCCGCCCCCTCCGCCGCCGCGCCGCCGCCGAGGCGCGGGAACGTGCACGTGGCGCCCTCAAAGGCCAGGGCGCCGGGGAGGGCGTGCATCCGGCGCTGCTCGCGCGCCTCGGCCTCGTCGGCGGCGCGCGCGGCGCGCGCGGCGGGGTCGGCCGGCCGCTCGGTCGCGGGCAGGGCGCCCGGCGGCGGCGACCGGGCGGCGCGGGTGGCGGCGGCGGCGCCGCGCTGCGGCCGCGCCTTGCCGTTGGCCGCCGGCGACGGCCCGCCGCCGCCGCCGTCCTCGTCCTCCTCGTCGTCCGAGCTGAGCAGCACCACCGGCCCCCCGCCGCCGCCGCCGCCCCCCTTGCCCCCGCCCTTGCGGCGCGGCGACTCGCGCTGCCGGTGGTGCGCCTCCTGCACCTCGGCGGGCGCCGCCTGCTTGCGCGTGTACTTGATCTCGGAGCCCCCCGGCACCAGCATCCGCGGCCCCTCGCGCGCCTCGAGGGCCGCCACGGCCTCGGCCGCCGAGCTGGGCACCAGCACGGCCGCCGGCACGGCCGCGACGACGTCCCCGGCGACGAGGCGGCCGAGGGTGGGGGCCGAATCCTCCTCGCGCGACCCGCCGAGGCCGTGCTTGGCGAGGCAGGGGGCGCAGACGGCGTAGGGGGCGCCGCGGGGCTGGGGCTGCTGCTGCTGCTGCTGCTGCCGCTGCTGCTGCTGCTGGAGGCGGGGTCCCGCAGCGGCGGCGGCGGCCTTCTCGAGCATCGCGCGGGCCGAGGAGTTGGATTCGATCTTGCGCGCCGATATGGTCAGCAGGCAGGTGTCGACGGATGGGGGGCGGCGGCACAGGTCGCACAGCTGCTGGTGCTGCTGCTGGTGCTGGTGCTGCTGCTGCTGCTGCGGCGGCGCCCCGGCGGCGGCGGCGGCGGCGGACTGCCGCTGCCGCTGCTGCTGCTGCTGCTGCTGCTGCGGCGGCGGCGGCCTCGGGCGCCCCAACTCCCCGCCCTTTGCGATCAGGTTGCTCACCGTGTCCTTGTGTCCCCCAGCCCCCGACATCACGGTGAGGCTGCGGGTCGCGGACTCGACGCCGTAGCGGTTGTTGGGGCGCGAGGAGGAGGCCGGCGCGACGGCGGCGGTGGCGCGGGGCCGGCCCTGGCCCTGGCCTGACTGCATCGCGTTGAGCAGCCGGTCGCTCTGGCGGCCGTTTTTGTTGCCGGCCTGCTGGCCACCACCTCCGCCTGTGTACGCTAAGTGGTTGAAGGGAGCTGCGAACGCGTTGCGGTTGGGGCCGCCGCCGCCGCCGCCGCCGCCGCCGCCGCCGCCGCCGCCGCCCTCCCGCAGCGAGGCCGCGAGGCTGCCGCCAAACGCGTCCAGCTCGGCGCCAAAGGTCGGCCCCTCGTCGCCGCCGTCCTCATCCTCCTCCTCCGAGGGCCGCCTCCCGCCCCCCTGCTGCTGCCGCTGCTTCTCCTCCATGTTGCGGCGCCTCCACCTGACCGCGTTGTCCTTGAGCTGCAGCGCTCGCAGGCGCAGCGCGTGCACGGGCGCCAGCAGCCTGTCCCCGCCGTCCGACAGGGAGGTGGCCGAGGCTAGGGCGCCGATCTGCCCCCTGCACTTGTCGCGCATGATCCGCACGTGCGCCTCGATCTGCTCGACCGAGGACTCCTCTTCGAGCAGCCTCTGCAGCACGTCGCGGCAACCCCCGAGCAGCGCCAGGCGCCGCCACTCGTCCTTTTGCTGCTTGCTCAGCGCGCGCAGCTCGGCGTCCGTAAGCTCGCCGGGGACCATGTCGACGCGGTCCAGGGCCCCGTCGAGCTCGGTCGGGCCGGCCGCGGCCTCGTCGTGGTTGCGGCGGGCGGAGGAGTGGTTGCGGTTGCGGGGGTCGCGCCCGCCGTCGGCGCCGGCACCGCCACCGCCACCCCCGCCATAGCCGCCCGTGCCGCCCCAGCCCGACATGGATTGAACGTGGGGGAGGGCGCGCGCCTCTGTCAGCCGCCGCCCGTCGCCAGCATCGCCGGGAAAAGGGGCAGTAGTAGCGCTACCGGGTCGATGATTGCGGGAGAAGTGGGGGGTTGAGGGAGTGCTTGCTCCTCCTGCTCCTCCCTCTCCCCTTGCGCGCGCGCGCGCGGGCAGCGGGGCCGCCTCAGGCGGATGGACGGGCGGCCTGGGCGAGCTAGGCAGTCGGCTCACGCGCAGCCCTGGCGCGCGCGCGCGGCGATCGGCGGGGATTCCCGGCGGGGGTTTCGTTTGCGGGGCGCGCAAGCTCGTCTGTTTCGTGGCGCTTTCTTTCGTGCGTCGTCGTTCGCTTTGCTGCTTTTGGCTTTCGTTCTCTAGCAAGGGGGGCTATGTTGTCGCTCGCTGCGATGTTTCAGCAGGAGATTGAGTGTGTGTGTGTGTGTGCTCTCGCCGTGGACCAGAGAGCGCCCCGGTGTTAAAGTTCGCTCGCGCCGCGCGCGCTGCGGCTCAAACGCCGACGTCGTCGACGCTGGAAAAGGCTCGGCGCCCGCGCCTCCTCCCATCCCTCGTAAACTCGAAAGCGGCTCTCTCTTGGGCTCCCAAACAGACACACAAACCACCATGATGCAGCAGCAGCGCCGGCGGCGACCTTGACAGAAACAGAGAGTGAATGGAGGAGCAGCAGCAGCAGCGGGCGGGAGCAAAGCGCAAGGCGGGTGACCCGGGGCCGGTCGTCCTCGCGCGCGCGGGCGGCCTCGTGCTCACGCACCGCAGGGGACCGGGGGACGACGCCGAGGAGTTCACGGTCGAGCGCGAGGCCCGGCGGCCAGGCCTCCTCCTGCGGTCGCCGCTCGCCGTCGCCGCGGCGCTCGCCACCGTCGTCGCCGTTGCCGCTGCGCCGCCGTGCTGGCGGTGGTGGCGCGCGGCGCTCGGCGCGCTCGCGCTCGCGGCCCTGGCTCTGTCGACGTCCGCGCTGCTCGCCGTGACGTCCGAGTCGCTGACGGTCGTGCGCGGGGTGGGCGTCGCGCTCGAGACGCGCAGGGGGCGGTGGGCGGCGTTGCTGCGCGCGCTCGGGGGCGTGGGAGGAGGAGGGGGAGGGGGAGGAGGAGGAGGGGCGAGGGCGGGCGCGGGCAGCGGCGGCGGCGGCGGAGGCGGCAACCACACCGGCGACGTCGGCGTCCACCGCGAGTTCCTCGACGTCGAGCGCGTGCGGTCGGCCGTGGTCAACGAGCACGTGACGACGACGGGCGTGCGGTTCTACATGGCGCTCGTCGTGTACAACCGGCCGGACATGGCGGTCGCGTTCCCGGTGAGTTTTTTGTTTTTGCGTTTGGGGGGGGCGGCGGCCGGGGGCGCTCTCGCCTTTTTCTCTCTCTTTTTGTTTGTGTGCTGACGCCCGCCGCTCTCCTGATCCTCCTCGTCCTCACAAACGATCTTAACACGACACCCCCCAAAACAGCACCTCATGCCGCGCCTGGAGATCCTCATCCCGGTATACCGCCGCGTCCACTTTTTATTGACGGGCGAGGGCGGCGACGGCTTGAGCGGTGAGGCGGCGGCAGCCCCTCCCTCCTCCTCCTCCCCCGACCGAACAAACAACGGATAGAAGTCACCTTTTAAACAAACAATATATCAGTCGAAGAATCCTCCTCCGCCATCGCCGCCATCCCCGCTCCCGCCGCCGCCACCTTGACGACCAAACGCGCGCTCGGCCGCCTGCCGCGACGCCTCGGCCGCGGCGCGCTCGGCGCGCGCGCGCATGGCCGGCGGGAGCGGGTGCTCCCTGGCGCGCGCGCCGCGCTCGCCCTTGCGCCGGAACACCACGTAGTCGGCGGGCGGGTACCGCCACTCGACCGCCGTCTCGGCGCGCGGGAGGGGCGGGGGCAGCCAGCCGGCCGGCAGCACTGGCGGCGGGGCCGCCGACGCCGCCGCGCCTCTCCTCCGCCCGCCCCCCCGCCCTCCTCCTCCTCCTCTTTCTCCTCCTTGGTCCCGCCCGCCCGCCGCCGCCGCCGCCGCCCCCTCGACCGCTGACCACCTCAGCACCCGCTCCAGCGCAGGCGCCGTCTCCTCGCGGTAGTGCGCGCAGAACCCCCTCACGCGCCCGAGCACGCCGGACAGCAGCGCGGGGCCGTGCCTCTGGGCGTAGGGGCCGTCGCGGCAGGCGCGCGCCGCCTCGACCAGCGCCCGCAGCCTCGCCTCGGCCGCGCCGCACTCGGACGACAGGTCGGCGACCTCGGCGAGGGCCGTGCGCACCGTGAAGTCGAGGAGGCGCGGGTTGTCGGCGCTCGGAAGGGCGTGGGGGGACGAAGGGGACGACTGGTGATGATGAGGAGAGGCATCGGCGTCGGCGTCAGCGTCGGCGTCGGCGTCGGCGTCAGGCGACGACGACCCCTGGCCTCGTAGCCCGCGCGCCAGGGCGAGCCTGGCCCACGCCTCGGCGCGCTCGCGCTGCCACCGCGCCTCCTCGAGCAGGCGCCGCGCGTCCGTCTCGGCCGCGACGCGCGCGTCCAGGAGGCGCTTGAGCCGCGGGGCCGTGAACTCGGCGTACAGGCTGCTGGCGGGGGGGGGGCCGTCGTCGTCGTCGTCGTCGTCCTCTGCGCTCGCGCTGGCGGCCGCGGTGGCGGACAGCAGCCGCCGGATCTCGGCGCGCTGCCAGGGCCGGCCGCTGTCGCACGCGAGGCCGCGCAGGTGCTCGGGGATGACCGCCGCGGGCGACGCGGAGGGGCGCGCGCGGCGGGCGGGAGGTGGTCGTGCCAAGGCGAGTTGCTGCTGCTGTTGTTGGAATGAGGGCGCCGCCGCCGCCGCCGCCGCCGCCGCCGACGCGAGGGCGACGGCCGCCGCCGCCGCCGCGCGCTCGGCGGCGGGGGCGGCTGCGGCGGCAGAAGGGGCCAGCGGAGGGCTGGGCACGGAGCGGCCCTTGCCGCCCCGGGGGCCTGAGCGGCGGGGGAGGATGTACCCTGGGGGGCTGTCGTCGTCGTCGTCGTCGGGGGGGTCGGCCTTGCCGCCGCCGCCGCCGCCGCCCCTGCCGACGCTCCCCCGCGCCGACGGCGCGGCCGCTGCCAAGACCACGACGGCGGCGAGGCGCGGCGGCGATGGCTGATGCAGCGGCGGCTGCAGGGGTCGTCGGGCAGAAGAAGAGGGCGGCGCGCCCGACACCGCGCGCCGCCAGCGCTCGAGGGTCGGGACGGACGGCATCGAGTGGGGCGTTTCGGGTGTCGCGCCCCGTTTTTTTCTCTCAATCGCGGCTCATGATGGTGGGCGCCGCACTTGAGTCGATGCGCTAGTAACGCGTGATTCGACGTAGTGCCCCGAGAAAGGACGATGTGTGAGACGGATTCGGGAGGGGACGCGATGCATTCTTGTCCCGCGCGCTGCGCGCCGGCACGCTCCGTCGTCGGCGACCGGGCGGCGCGCTCTGCGAGCGGCGCTCGCTTTTCAACACGACTCGCGCGCCCCAAGTCGCGCTCCAGCACACAGACACACAGTCGCTCTCGTGCACAGCACACACACACTCATACACACAAACACCAATTCGAAACGCGCAGCCCAAAGCGACCGTCGCTCGCTCTCTCTCCTTCCCCCACCTCTGCCGCCACCACCACCTCTCCACGCCCGCGCGCCCCACCGAATGGCGCGCCCGGTCGCGTGACCTCGATCCGCGATCGCTTGGCGCTCGAGCGCAGCCTTGCGCCAGTGAAGGGGTCGATTCAGAGGAGCGCCCCCCGCATCCATCTCCCGCGCGCGCGCGAACGATGCAGATTATGATGGGGCAAGCAGGAGCGGGCGCGACGGCCCCCGCGTCTCGCGCGCGCCCAACCAGCAGCAGCAGCAGCAAGCGGATAGCAGCAACACCAGCAGCAGCAGCAACACCAGCAGCACCGTCGTTGTCGCTGCTGCGCGCGTCCCGCTCGTGGTGCCCCCGGCCGGCCAAGGCGCCCCGCCGCACGCTGGCCGCCGCTTCGGCCGACGGCGGCGAGAGCGCCGGCGGCGAGAGCCCCCCCCAACCCGAACAACGCTACCAGCCCAGCAGCCTCAGCCGCGGCGTCCTCGCCAACGTGCCCGACGCCGGCGCCACCGACGCGCCCAAGCCCCTCGGCGCCCCCATCGACCCCACGACGGGCCTCGCAGTCCACCCAGCCCAGCCCGAGGGCTGGTGGGAGGGGCGCATCACCCGCCGCTCGGCGCGCGGCCCGCCGGGGGACGAAGCCCCTTGGGGCGGCGAGCCCCCGCCAAAAGGGCGCGACGCCGCCGGGCGCGCGGGCATGGGCGAGGCCGGCTGGCGCGACTTCCAGACGGCGCGGCGCCTCGAGCGCCAGCGCGCGTGGGACGCGCTGCGGGTGGAGGCGGCGCGGCGCTGGGAGGCCGGGGGGAGGAGGGGCGGGAAGGGGGACGGCTCCCAAGGTGGGTCGCTGCCCCCCGGTTTCCACCCTTCCCTGATCGACAGCGTCATCGAGCACCCGTCCAACACCTTCCTCCGGCAGCTGGGCTTCAAGGACTACCAGGCCGATCCCGAGCGCGCCGAGTGGATCGCGCGGGGGCGCGGGGTTTTCGCGGGCGAGGACGCGCGGGCGGCGGCGGCGGCCGACGCGGCGGCCGACCGGGCGCTCGCAGAGGAGGACGAGGCGGCGACGCCGGACGACGGCGGCGACGACGGGAGCAACAACGGCAACATCAACGGCAACGACGGAAACGGCGCGGGCGGGTGGTTCTGGCGCCGCTGGTGGCGCGAGGACGACCCCTACTGGCCCCTGCGCGACTGGGGCGACCACCCCATGCGCTGGTGGACGGTCGCGTTTGGCCTCTTTTTCCTCGTGGGCGGCCTCACGGCGCCGCTCCAGGGGGGGGACGTCGCCCCCGCCTACCTTGCTGCGTCTGCCCTCCTGACGTGCGGCGCCATGATGTCCGACATGCGCCACCCCTGGGTCGGCCACTTGGGCGTCAAGCTCGCATGGATCGTCTGCGTCCTGATCGCCGGGTGGGACTACGCGTGCGGGTGGCGCCTCGGCCCCTTTTGGCGCTTCCCCTGGGCCCCCGAGCGCCCCTCGCCCTTCCCCTCGCTCCTCGGCTTTTGCTTTGGCTTTGCGCCGTCCGAGCTGCCAGCCTGGCTCGGCGGCAAACCCACCACCCCTCCGCCCCCGCCCTCCGTCAAAGGCGTCCCCGCTTCGGCCCTGAGAAGGCCCCTTGACGGCGGGTGCGATCCGGACCACTTTCCGGACACGTCCGAGGTGCCGCTGGGCCACCGGCCGCCGCAGTTTGGTGGGTTGCCGAGCGCGGGCGCCGCCGCGCTCGCCCTCTGTGGTGGGTACATGCTAACGGACATGGGGGGTTTGTCCTCGGGAGAGCACGGGTCGATCCCGGAGAACCCGGGGGGGGTGTTCAAGGTGGACAGCGTGACGCGCAAGCACAAGGCGTGGCAGACGTGGGGGTACGGGGACGTGCCGATGGCGATCACGACGGTGTAATTTTTCTGATGTTTTTCTCCTTTTTTTTGCGGGGGCGGCGGGAGCGCTCGGTACGAGAGCGAGGGAAAAAATGCGAGCTGCACGCACGGTTCGGAGGCGCAGGTCACACTCACACACCCAAAAAAACGACAGATCGGCACCAAAAACAACAACAGCGACACGAACAACAACGCGAACGAAATGTGGGACGAGTTCATCGACGAGGAGGAGGGTGGTGGAGGAGGAGGCGCGCGGTGCCCGCTGCCGCCGACGGCGCTTTCGCGGCCGCAACCGCCCCCCGCGGCGCACTTGTCCGCGCCTTGGCGCTCGTGGCAGCAGCCTCCACCCGCGGCCCAGACCCACCACGGCGGCTACTACCATCAGTACCAGCAGCAACAGCAGCTCAACTACCGCGCCAGCGTGCACATGCAGCAGCAGCAGCAGCAGGCTGGAAGGTGGGGGGGGATCGGGGCGGCGGCGGCCGACCCTCCCGCGCCCCCGCAAATGCAGTGGCAGCACCGGCACCAGCAGCACCAGCAGCACCAGCAGCACCGGCAGCACCAGCAGCACCGGCAGCACCAGCAGCACCAGCAGCACCAGCAGCACCAGCAGCACCAGCAGCACCAGCAGCACCAGCAGCACCAGCAGCACCAGCAGCACTACTACCAGGCCGCGGCAGCCCCCCCGCCGCCGCAGATCCATTGGCAGCAGCACCAGCACCAGAACCACCACCAGCCCCCGCCGCCGCTCCCGCCGCTCCCGCCGCAGCCGCACTGGCAGCACCAGCATCACCACCACCACCACCAGCAGCCGCCGCCGACCCACCACCACCCCCACGCCCCCGACCTGCGCGACCAGCGCCAGCCCGCGCCCTCCTCCGTGCGCGCGCTCTTCATGGGCTCGGTGGGGGAGCAGATCTTCTCGGTGCCGGCCGCCGCCAGCGCCGCCGCCGCGCCGCCACCGCCGCAGCTCGCTCCTCCGCCACGCCCCCCGGCGCGCCCGACCGTCGCGGCCGTGGCCGTCGAGCGCGCCTTTGCTCCCGCGGCCGCCACCACCGCTGCCGGTCCCTCCAAGAAGCTCCGCCAGACGTCCATCGACGACTGCGCCGCCATCAAGAAGCGCAGGTACGTGGTGACGGGCACGGGGAAAGTGGCGACGGTGGCGCGGTCGGGCGGCGAGCGGGAGGAGGACGAAGAGGCGGCAGCGGCGGCGGCAGAAGAGGAGGGACAGGGCGACAGCGCCGCCGAGGCCGCGGCTGCGGCCGCCCAGCCTCCGCCGCTCCCACCGCCCGCGCGTCGCCCGCGCGCCCCGCCGACTAGCGGCCAGGCACTGGCCGCGGCGGCCGCGGCCATGGGACTCCCGCCATCCCTGCTCGGCGACGGCGGCGGCGCCGTCGCCCGCGGGTCGGCCGCCACGCTCGAGCGCATCCTCGCGCAGAGCGAGCCGGCGCTGTCGTTCTCGGCGGCGGCCAGCAGCGGCGGCGGCGGGCGGGCGCCCGTCGTTGCCCTCGACGGCGCCGAGAGCGCGACGCTCGACGCGCTCGAGGCGGCGCTGCGCGCGTCAGAGGCCGAGGAGGCGGCGGCGGCGGCGGCGGGGCGGGCCAGCGGCGAGGGCTGCTGCGAGGCCAAGGCCAAGGGCCTGCTCCCGCCCTTTGCGCCGTGCTGCTGCCGCTCGTGGGCGTGTGGGGTGCTGTTTGAGGCGACGGCGGCTGTCGGGCGCGACGGCGGGGCGTTTTTCGGGGGCGAGGAGGGCAGCGGCGGCGGCAACGGCAACGACAACGGCAACGGCAACGGCAACGGCAACGGCAACGGCAACGGCAACGGCAACGGCAACGGCAGCGGCAGCGGCAACGGCAGCGGCAACGGCAACGGCAACGGCAACGGCAACGGCAACGGCAACGGCAACGGCAACGGCAACGGCAACGGCAGCGGCAACGGCGGCAAAAACGGCGGCCTGGGGCGCCCGCCGCTGATGTTGCGGCAGTGGACGACGGCGGCGGCTCCCCTGATGCGCTCGCAGGCAAACCTGCTGCGCAAGGCGGCGCGCTTTGGCAGGGGCAGCGCGGGCGGTGGGGGCGGCGGGGGGGCGGCCGCAGCAACGGCGCGCGACGACGACGGCGGCGACCAGCAAGACGATGAGGACGGCGGCGACGACGACGAGGACGAGGCAGAAGGAGCAGCAGGAGGAGGAGGACCGGGCGCGCGCCCGCCGCCCCCGCCCCCGCCCTTCGCCACGCGCGCGGTCGGCCTTGGGCTCCTGCCCCCGCCAGCCGCCAACAGCGACAACAACGGCAGCGCCGGCGCCAGCGCCGCCCCGGCCCCGCCCGTCTTCTTCCTGCCCTTCCCCCTCTCCCCGCGTGCCGCCAGCCTCGCGCGCCGCGCCATGTCGGCCCCACCCGCGCCTACCGCTGCCTCTGCCGCTGCCTCCAGCCCTCCCCCTCCCCCTGCTTGCCCCCTGATCTGCGCCGCCAGCAAGGACGCCCTCGTCGCCCTCGCGCGCTCGTCCCGCAGCCCCCTCTTCTCGCCCCTGCCCCCGCCGCCGGCCGAGCTCTCGCGAGGGCTGGTGGACCCGGGCCTCTTGGGCTGGCTGCTCGAGCCGCACCTCGCCCACCACGCCGACGACGGCGGGGCGGGAGCAGGAGGAGGAGCAGGAGCAGCCTCGCGCGCCATGCTGCCGCCCGAGACAACCCCGGCCTCGGGCGCCGACCCCTTTTTGCTGCGCGAGGTCGCCGATCGCCACCGCGTGGCGAGCGCGGGCGCGTCGGCGGCGGGGGGCGGCCGCGGCTCGGGCCCGCTCGCGCGCCTGCGGCGCGAGCTCGAGCTCTCGCAGCGCGTGGCCCGGCGGCTGTGGCCCCTGCTGCTGCTGCCTCAGGCGCCGCCGACGCCTCAGCCTCAGCCGCAGCAGCAGCAGCACGCCCTGGTCTCCTGGCCCGCCCTCGACCTCGAGATGCGCGCGGCCGCCGCCCTCGCCCGCGTCGAGGCCGCGGGCGTCGCCGTCGATTTGGCGCCCCTGCGCGCGGCCGGGCGCGCCCTGCGCCGCCGCACGGCCAACCTCGAGCGGCGGGCCCACACCTTGGCGGGGGGGCGCGCCTTCAACCTCGCCTCGGCCTCGCAGCTCTCGCACGTGCTCTACGCGCCCGCCAGCGAGGGCGGGCTGGGGCTGCCCCCGCCCCCGCCCAGCGTAAGCCGCGGCGCGGCCAAGACGCACACGCCCACCGACGCGGCGTCGCTGAGGGCCCTGGCCAAGGCTGCTGGTGGCGGCGGCGGCGGCGGCCTGCCCGCGCTCGTGCTCGAGTGGCGCGCGCTGACTAACGCCGCCAACAAGTGGGTGCAGGGGCGCGCGTGGACGCGCGAGGCGGAGCGCGAGGCGGCTGCGGCTGCGGCTGCGGCTGCGGCTGCGGCTGCGGCTGCGGCGGCGGCTGCGGGGGCGGGGGCGGGGGCGGGGGCGGGGGCGGGGGCGGGGGCGGGGGCGGGGGCGGGGGCGGGGGCGGGGGCGGGGGCGGGGGCGGGGACGTTGCTGGCGCGCGCGCGTCCGCGCTGGATGCAGTCGTCCACGGCGACTGGCCGCCTCGCCTCGGCGTCGCCCAACGTGCAGGCCGTCACGCGCTACCGCCTGCCGGCGCTGCTTTTGCCGCCTCCCGCTGGCGGCGCCGCTGGTGCTGCCGCGGTTGCCTCTTCCGCTCCCGCGCCGCCGCAGCAGCAGCAACAGGGCCAGATCGTCGTGCGCGACGCGTTCGTGGCGTCCCCGGGGGCCTGCCTCGTGTCGGCCGACTACCGCCAGGTCGAGCTGCGCCTGCTGGCGCACCTGTCGGGCGACGCGGCGCTTGGACAGTTGTTTGGCGCCGCCGCTGCCATCGGGGAGGGGGAGACAGACGGGGCCGGGGGCGCGGGAGCGGCGGCTCCAGCCGAACCGTTCGAGGCCCTCGCGCGGCGCTGGCTCATGGGCGGGGGATCGGCGGCGGCGTCGAGCACGGCGCCCGTACCCCCGGCCCTGCGCGAGCGCGCCAAGCGCGTCGTCTACTCGGTCGTGTACGGCGTGACGCCCTACGGCCTGGCTCAGCAGCTCGCGGGGGCCGCGGGGGGCGCGAGAGGGGGTGCGGGAGGGGGCGCGGGAGGGGGCGGAGGGGGCGGAGGGGGCGGGACGGCGGCCAACAACAACGGCAGCAGGGGCGGCGGCCTCGCGGCCGACGTGGCCGCGGCGCAGGCGCTGATGGCCTCCTTCCTGCGCGCGCACCCGGGCGTCGGCGCGTTTGTCGAGGCGGCGCCGCTCGAGGCGCGGCGCGCGGGGCGCGTGCCGACGCTCGCAGGCCGGTCGCTTCCCCTGCCGGCCGGCGACGCCGAGGCGGCCGCGCGCAAGGCCGTCAACGCGCGGGTGCAGGGGTCGGCGGCCGACCTGCTCAAGCTCGCCGTCGTGCTTTTCGACAATTGGTGCGCGCGCCTGGAGGACCGCCGCCGCCGCCAACAGGCCCCTTCCTCCGCCGCCGCCGCCGCCGCCGCCCCCGGCGCCGCCGCCGCCGGCCGCGTCCGCGTCGTCGCCACCGTCCACGACGAGCTGCTCCTCGAGGTGTGGCCCCTGACCGGCGCCGCGCTCGAGGCCGCCGCGCGCGAGGCCGCATCCGCCGCGCGCGCCGCGATGGTCGAGGCCGGGCGGCGCCTGGGCGTGACCGTCCCTCTGAGCGTGAGCGCAGCGTGGGGGGCGTCGTGGGGCGCCCTTGCGCCGCTGGCCGACGACTGATTGGGATCGATCGATCGATCGGAAAGCGAGAAGAAGAAGAAGAAAGCCCCGTGATGTGCATATGCCTCGGTCTGTTTTTACAACACAAAACTGCAGAGAGGGAGAGCGAGAGAACAAACAAAAAACACAAGCCTTTGTGTGCAAAAACGGCCAAAATTCGTCGTCGCCAGGCGCTCACTCGCGCAACAGGAAACAGAAACAAGTACTCTCAGGGGGGTGGGAGGGGGGGGTCTCTCTCTCTTTTGTTTTCTCTCAGGAGGTTGGCCAAAAGGGGCACAGTGGTGACAAAATTGGTGGGAGTGGGGGGTTGGTTGGTTTGTTTTGGTTTTGTGTTTTTTCGGCGGGGGAAGCAGACCCCGCGCGACGACGAAGAAAGGTGCGCACGCGCGCTCGCGCCGCCGCGCTCTTGCTCGCTCCTCCTCCTGCTCCTCAAGCCACCGGCCCGTCGCACACCCAGGTGAGGCGCGCGCGCCACACCTCGTTGAGCGCGTCCTTGCCGTCCGGCCCCCGCTCGTGCTTGCGCAGCACGTGCAGGAACTGGCGCGTGGGCAGCGGCGGCGCGTCGGCGTCGCCGCCGTCGGCGGAAGAAGAGGGCGACGACGACGACGACGCCGACGACGACGACGACGACGAGGCCGCGGCCGCGGCTACCGCCTGCGCCTCCTCGGCCGCCGCCGCGGCGGCCGCCGCGACGCCGGCCGGGTCGTCCGCGTCCACGCTCGCGACCAGCGCCGCCGCCGCCGCTCGCCGCTCCTCCTGCTGCGCCGCCGCCGCCACCGCCGCCGCCTCCCCGCCGCGCCCGGCCAGCTCGAGCAGAAGCTGCTTGAGCAGCGCGCGCTTGCGCCCGGGGGCCGCCGCGCGCCCGGCCTTGGCCGCCTCGCGCCGCCCCATGCTGCACGCCGCCGCCGCCGCGCGCGCCCGCCGCGCCGCCGCCGCAGCCGCCACGGGCGCCTCGGCCACCGTCGGCGAGGGCAGCTCCAGGACGCACGCCTCCACGCGGTCGCCCGCCGTGCACTCGGCCTTGAAGTCAATCTCCACCTCTGCCAGGCGCCAGCCCTCGGCCGCGCCCTGCACGCTGACTAATTCGGCGGGGGCGCTCTCGAGCGCCCACTCGAGGTACGTGACGTTGTTGATGTGGCCGTTGGGGTCCATCTCGGAGCGGCGCGCGATCTGGAGGGGGCCGGGGGGGAGAGCGGCGAGGGCCGCGGCCGAGGCCGAGAGGGGTGCAGGCGGCGGCGCGGGGGACGAGGCGCCGTTGCTGCCGGCGTCGGCGGCGGGCGGCGCGGGGGGCAGGTCCGGAAGCTTGCGCCGCGTGTCCCCCGCCGGCAGCGCGTGCCGCGGCGGGCTGGGCGACAGCGGCAGGAAGCGCGTGCGCACGTTCTCCGGCAGGCGCGACAGGCGGCGCGTGGCGTCGTTGATCGTCACCCACGTCGACGTGGCGGCCCCGAGCTCGGCGCCGCTCGCGACGTCGGTGAGCCGCCAGTCGCGGCGCGTGGCCAGCCGGCCGTCCTCCTGAAACCATGTCTCGAGGCGCACGAGGTCCCCCCACTTGGGGTAGTGGTGCATGCGGATCTGCATGCGCGTCGCCACGAAGAGGAGGTGGTCCATCCCGGGCATGGCCGCGAAGCCGCTGTCGGCGCGGCCCCACAGCGCGACGCCGTGGTTGCCGCCGACCTCCTGTTGGTGTTTTTTTTGGGTCGGGGTTTGATGGTGGGGGGGCGGGGGGGGGGGGGCGCAGGCGGGGCGGGGTTTTTTGTGTGTTTTGAGTTGTTGGGGCTTTTTTGGATCCGCGCGGTTTTTCGTTTTTTGTTTGTTTGGAATAGCAAGGCTCGCCCTTGCCCATCCGCCCATCCATCCACTGCACCATCATCATCATCATCAACCAACACCAAAACAAAACTCACCTGCAGCAGGTTGGCGACGGTGACGACGTCGACGCGCTGGTCGGGGCCCGCCTCGTTGCCGCGGATGCGAAACTCCTCGCTAAAGACGGTGCACCCTCCCGGCTCGAACTGGGGCGCGGCGACGCCGGGCAGGGCGCGCGAGAAGACGGCGCCCTGCTGCGCCTGCTCCGAGTCGGAGCCGGACGAGGACGAGTCGGCGCCCGAGTCGGCCGAGGCCGAGGCGGCGGGCGGCGGCGGCGGCGCCGAGGAGGCGGCGGCGGCGCGCGGCGCGGGCGCGGCGGCGGCAAGGATCTCCGTGGCCGCGGCCTGGGGCGGGCGCTGGGCGCGGGAAGGCCCGCCGGAGGCGGCGCCGGGGGCGGCGGCCGCCGCGGCGCGGACCGCGGGGCGGGCGGCGCGGCCTCCGCCGACGGCGCGCGCGCGGTTGGGGAGGGGGAGGGAGGAGAGGGAGAGGGGGGAGGAGAGGGAGGGAGCGCTCCTGCCGCTAGAGGCTGTGGGCATCACCATCGATGCGCCGAGCGAGGACGGCGACGACGCCGCTCCCCTTGGCCGGCCCGCCAGGGCCTGTGGCCGCGCCTGCATCAGGGACAACAGCTAGGCTCCGAGGGGCCAAACGGGCAGAGCGCGAACGCGAGAGGGAGAGAGAGGGGTGTGTTGGGGTTGCTTTTTTTGAGGGGAGGGAGGGAGGAAAAGGGCTCGCGCTCTTTTGTGCTCGTTGCTTCGCTGGAGGGTCTACTGGGGCTCGTACTACAAGAGGTGGCTCGCGCGTTGGTGCGAGTGCGTGCGTGCTGTTGGCGCGCGTCTGGGTTTTGTGCGAGGGGGCGAGCGAGAGAGCGAGGCATTTGTTCTTGTCGGGGGGGGGAAGGGAGAGGAGGGAGAGAGAGCGAGAAAAACTCGAATTGCAAGCCCCGTAACGCCTCATCGAGCGATCGCCCCGCGGGCCCCTTCGACACCCCTTGCACCCGGAGACAATGATCCCGATCACTAGTACCGCCGCGGGCGAGGCGACGCGCGGGCAAAGGGGCCGCAACGCGCGATCGGGAGGGGCACGCATTGCAACCAACCACAAAGCGAGGGCGGGCGGTGCTGCACGCGCGCCTCCCCTCATCGCCCCCCTTTGCCGCCCCCGCCCCCACTCCCTCCTCCTCCTCCCCTTGCCGCAGCCCCCTCCCCGCCGGCCGCCGCCGCCGCCAGTGACGCGCGCGACGAGCTGGCGGCCAGCAGGCCGGAGGATCCGTAGCGCGGCTGGCCGCCGCCGCCGCCGCCGCCGCCGTTGAACAGCGCCTCCCAATCCTCGTCCTCCTCGTCCTCGTCCTCGTCGTCGCCGTCGCCGCTGTCGCCCCCTGCTTTTCCTCTCGGCGGCCGCGCCGGCAGCACCCCCTCCTCGCCCGAGGGGAGCTCGAGCACCCGCCCGCCCACGCGCAGCGCCTGCGCCTCGTCGTGCGTCACCCAGACGAGGGCGGCGGGCGGCGCGGGCGGCGGCAGGCCCCGCTCCAGCTCGGCGAGCCACGCGGGCAGGGGGCGGCGGGGGCGTTGGCGCCCGCTCCCGCTCCCGCTCCCACTCCCGCTCCCGCTCCCGCTCTCGCCCGGCCGCTCGCAGTCGCCGAGCCTCCCGGCCGCCGCGTCCCGCAGCACCCGCTCCACCCGGCGCGCCGACGCCGCGTCGCACGCCGACGTCGGCTCGTCGAGCAGCAGTACCTGGGGCGTCAGCGCCAGCGCGACCGCCAGGCTTGCGCGCTGCGCCTGCCCGCCGCTGAGCTGCGCCCACGGCTGCGCGAGCGTGGTGCGCGGGTCGAGGCCCAGGCGCCGCGCCACGTGCGACAGGAGCGCCTGGGCGCGGTCTTGGTCGTCGTCGGCGTCGTCATCCTTGCGCCGCCGCCGCCGCCGCCGCTGCTGCTGCTGCTCATCCTCGTCCTCCTCCTCATCGCCCCCGGCTTCGCGTCCCCCTCGCCCCAGGAGCCCGGCCTCCGCGTCGTCTCCTGCTCCTTCTTCTGCGCCCGATCCTCCTGTGCGAGCAGCAGCCGCAGCAGCAGCGGGGGCGACGTTGGGCGCGCGCAGAGGGAACAGAAAGGGCAGCAGGGCGGCCAGGGCGCGGCCGAGGGCGCTGCTGCTGTTGCTGCTGTTGCTGCCATCGTCGCCTCCGCTGCCGCCGCAACCGTCGCGGCCTCCTCCTGCTCCTCCCGATCGCCGCGCCCGCTGCGCGCAAAAGGCGCGCGCCTCGCTGAGCAGCTCGCGCGGCGTGCCCGGAAAGTCGACCCGGCCCTGGTGCACGTACGTGACGCGGCTGCGCCACGCGGGCGGGCCGCCGAGCGCGGCCGCGGACCGCCCCTGCAGCAGCAGCCGGGCGCCGCTTGCGCCACCCTCGCCGCCCTCGAGCGGGTCCAGCAGGGCCAGCGCGCGCAGGAGGAGGGTCTTGCCGACGCCCGAGGGCCCGCTAACGAAGAGGACGTCGCCCGGCTGCAGGGCAAAGGAGATGCCGCGCCAGAGCTGGTTTTGGTGGGGGTGGTCGCGTGCGGCTCCTTCCGCTGGCGAGGCGTCTAGGCCGTTGCCGCTGCCGCTGACGCTCGCCGGTCGATTCGCCGCCGCTGGCCCGTCTGCTGCTGCTCCATCGGGGGAGCCGTGTGCTGCCGCTGCCGCCGACGCCACCGCGCGCACCGAGCGCGAGAGGCTGATGGCCTCGAGAAGCGGGGGGCGGGCGGGGCCTGTCGTCGTCGGTCGCGGGGGAAGGGTGGTGGGGTCGGGAGATGCGGCGCCCGCCGGACTCATGGCGTACTAGTGAGGGTGGATGTTGGTGTTAGCTGGCCATGGCGCTGTTTCTCGCGCGCGCCTCGAACTCTGCGATTGATTCGCTCTCTCGCGGCGACGGCGCTTTTGTGCGCGCGCGCGCGCGCTCGGCGAGCGCCGCCCTCGTCTTGCTGGACGGCGGCATCCAGCACGATCGCACGCGTCCTTCTCTCTCTCCCGCGCCCGATGCTGATCACCCGCCCGCCCTCTCGCACGAACACACCCCTCCTCCCTCTTACACACACACGCACACACACTCGCTCTCTCTCTCCTCAAGCCGCGCAAACACACTCCCTCTCAAGGGTCACTCCTCCCTCAACACCCCGAAAAACAACCGCCATGGCGAACCCCAAGGTCTTCTTCGACATCACCGCCGGCGGCTCGCCGCTCGGCCGCATCACGATGGAGCTCCGCGCCGACGTCGTGCCCAAGACGGCGGAGAACTTCCGCGCCCTCTGCACGGGTGAGTTTTTCTTTCTGTTGTGTTTTCTCCCCCTCATTTCGAACGTTCTCTCTCGGAGAGGGCGGCTCCTCCACAATAAACGCCCCGTGTTTCTCCGCCGACCTTCTCTCCGCCCCCCGCAGCGGCGGCGGCGGGCGTACTACCGCCCGAGGGACCGTGATCGCGCGCGCGCGGGGCGCGCAGGGGCAGGGATCACGGCGCAGGGGTTGCGGGTGTGTGTGTGTGTGGAGCCGCCCCTCCTGCCGCCGCCGACCGCCGAGCGCGCTGCCGTGCTGATCCTCTCTCTCACACTCTCTTCCGACTCGAATCCCACCACACACAAACAACAGGCGAGAAGGGGATCGGCAAGGCCGGCAAGCCCCTGCACTTCAAGGGCTCGGCCTTCCACCGCGGTACGTGTCTGTGCCGGCGCTTGCGCGCTGCTGCTCCCGACGACGCTCCTCCCCCCCCGCCGCTCACCCCCCCCCCCCCCCCGCCAATCCAAACCAACACGACCGACCCCCGCAGTCATCAACGACTTCATGTGCCAGGTGCGTCAGCATGATGACGTTCATCCGTGCTACGGTCCCCTCCCCCCGGCCCTCCGCTGACGCACAACATCCCCCCCCCCCTAAAAAAAACACAAAAAAAAACAGGGCGGCGACTTCACCGCGGGCAACGGCACGGGCGGCGAGTCGATCTACGGCATGAAGTTCGCCGACGAGAACTTCACGCTCAAGCACACGGGCCCGGGCATCCTCTCGATGGCCAACGCCGGCCCCAACACCAACGGCAGCCAGTTCGTGAGTGGGATGAGCGTTCCGCGAGCGCCCCCGCGCGCCTGCTGCGGGGCGCAAGCCGAAAGCGCTCTCGTCCCACGCGCCCCCCCCCCCCCCCGCCTTCCTCACCTCCCCTCATCCCCCCCCCCCCCACCACGCACAGTTCCTCTGCACGGTCAAGACCGCGTGGCTCGGTGAGTCGTCAGAGGCCTGGAGCGGTTGCCTGCTTTCTCTCCACCCGAAAGCAGTGGCGCACCGTCCGACGCTGACGCTCCGCCTCTCCCCCCCCCTCCCCCAAAAAACAACAAAACATAAAACAGACGGCAAGCACGTCGTTTTCGGCAGCGTCGTCGACGGCATGGATGTCGTCAAGAAGATCGAGTCGTACGGCTCGAGCTCGGGCCGCACGAGCGCGCCCATCATCATCGCCGAGTGTGGCCAGCTGGCGTAAGGAGGCGGAGGTGCTTTTTCTCTTTCAGAGAGAGGCGGGCGGTTGAACGAGGAGGGCGCGCGTGCGCGCGCGCGGGGGTTAACGACGAAGCACACACCCTGCTGCACCTCTTGTGGCTTGTCCATGATGAGAGCGCTGGTTTTTGGTTTCGCCGCAGCGCCGCAGCGCCGCAAGCCACCCCGCCCCGCCCCGCTCCCCGCTCCCAGAACAAAAGGAGGAAGAATCGAACGAGCCACGCATATCCACTGCCTGTGTGTGCATGCAGCGAGGGGCTAGAGCCAACCTAAAAACAACACAACCACCCTCAAACAACCGTTGTAAACCCGAACCGGCGGTCTTGGCGAAAAACAAAGAAATCGTAAGAGCGGGGCGCGGCGGCGGCCTTCCGGGCGGGGCGCGCGCGCGTTGGCGGCGGCGCTCTCTCTCATAGCCTCGTTGCGCCCTGGGCAACTAGCGCCCCTCGACGCATACTCTCCGATCCAAGCGATAGATCCATCGCGACCCCCTCTACATCGAATCTCAGATTCCCTCGTATCTCCGCGAGCGAACACCACCCGCCAAACAGGCCTAGTCGGCGCGCGACCCCCCCTTTTCGCGCCGCGCGCGCCTGCAGGCCATCGATCCAATCCCTACCAATCCCCATCTCTCTGCATCGACCATCCAGACCACCACCACCACCACCACCCTCCGCCATGGCGACCGCGACCGCGCCCCCAAGCGCGGCAGCACCAGCCGCACCCCCCCAACCCCCCCAAAACCCAAACGCGCTCCAAGCCATCCTGTACTCGCGCGAGGCCGGCCTGCAGCTGCTCGACCAGCGCCTCCTCCCCTTTGAGCAGAAGTACCTCCCCGTTCCCACCGTCCAGGACGCGTGGCAGCAGATCCGCGACATGGTCGTCCGGGGTGCACCGGCCATTGGCGTCGCGGGCGCGCTCGCGCTCGCCGCGCACGTGAACCGCGGCGGCCAGCTCGGCGCGCAGTACCCGTCCGCGCGCGCGGCCGCCGACGACGTGCGCGACACCATGGCCTACCTCGTGACGTCCCGCCCCACGGCGGTCAACCTGGCCGACTCGGCCGCGCGCCTCACGCGCGTCGCGGCCGAGGCCGCGGAGAAGCAAGGCGCCACGCCCGAGTCGGTCGCGCTTGCCGTCGTCGCCGACGCCGAGGCCACGCTCGCCGAGGACGTGGCCGCCAACCGCGCCATCGGGGCGCACGGGGCGCGCGCTTTGCTGGACGCCGTGGGGGCGCGGAAGGGGGGCGAGAGGGGCGGGGCCGGGGGGAAACCCGTGCGCGTCCTCACGCACTGCAACACGGGCTCGCTCGCCACGGCGGGTTTTGGCACCGCGCTAGGCGTCGTGCGCGCGCTGCACGAGTCGGGGCGCCTCGAGCACGCCTACTGCACCGAGACGCGCCCTTACAACCAGGGCGCGCGCCTGACGGCCTTTGAGCTCGCGCACGACGGCCTTCCCGCAACGCTGATCTGCGACAGCGCCGCGGCCGCGGCCATGGCGCTGGGCAAGATCGACGCGGTGGTCGTCGGCGCCGATCGCGTGGCCGCCAACGGCGACACCGCCAACAAGGTCGGCACCTACAGCCTGGCCATCGCCGCGCGCCACCACGGCGTGCCTTTTTTCGTCGCGGCCCCCACGACGACGCTCGACCCGCAGTGCCCCGATGGCCAGTCGATCGAGATCGAGCAGAGGCCCGCGGAGGAGATTACGCATTTTAAAGGGCAGCGGGTGGCGGCCGAAGGCGTCGGCATCTGGAACCCCTGCTTTGACGCAACGCCGGGCGCACTGATCGACGCGGTCGTCACGGAGCTCGGGGTGGTGCCGCGCAGGATGGTGGCGGTTGGCGGCGGGGGTGGGGTTCAGGGCGGGGCCGATACCTCGACGGGCTTTGCGCACGACGTGCCCGGGTTCCTGGCGCGCCACGGCGTGCCGCTCCGGGCGCCGCGCTGCGGCAGCAACGGGGCGGCTGCTCCTGGTGCTGCTTCTTCTGGTGCCACTGCCCCCGACGCCGCCGCTTCGCCCTCCTCCAAGCAGGCGGACGAGGAGGATCACGACGCGGCGGGCCTGTCCGCCGACGCCCTGCGCGCCTACGTGGCCGCGCGGCCGGAGCTCGCCGCCGAGATGGGCGGGGCGGAGGAGCACCCGCCGTCGTCGTGGCGCGTGCGCGAGGTCGGCGACGGCAACCTCAACTTTGTCTACCTGGTGACCGCCGGAGAGGACACAGATGCCGCCGCCACCGCCACCAACTCTCCTCAAAGGGGCCTCGCCATCAAGCACTCGGTCCCCTACGTGCGCGTCGTCGGCGAGGGCTGGCCCCTCTCGCAGGAGCGCGCGCGCGTCGAGGCCGACGCGCTGCGCCTGCATGGGTCGCTCGCCCCCCGCGGCATGGTCCCGCGCGTCCTCGCCTACGACCCGACGGCCGCCATCCTGGCGCTCGAGCTGATTCCCCCGCCCGCCGTGGTGCTGCGGCGGGCCATCGAGCGCGGGGCGGTGCTGCCCGGGTTGGCCGCGCCCGTGGCGTCCTACCTGGCCCGCACGCTCTTTGGCACCTCGGCCTTTGCCATGGACACCCCCTCCTTCCGCGCCCTCGCCGCGCGCTTCGCCAACCCGGACCTGTGCGCCCTGAGCGAGCGCGTCGTGTTCACCGAGCCCCTGTGCGTGGGCCACCCGAATAACCGGCACACCCCGGGCAGCGCCGCGCTCGAGGCCGAGGTCGCGGCGCTCAGGGCGGACCCGGCGGCGCGCGCGGCCGCGCTGGCGCTCAAGCGCAAGTTCATCACCGAGGCGCAGGCGGTGCTGCACGGGGACCTGCACACGGGGTCGTTCATGGTGTCGATGTTGCCGTCGCTGGGGTCTTCTTCTGGCGGCAACGGCGGCGGCGGCGGCAACAACAACAACAACTCCTCCCCCCCCTCGCCCTCCTCCCTCCGCGTCGTCGCGATCGACCCCGAGTTTGCGTTCGTGGGCCCGATCGCCTTTGACGTGGCCAAGGTCGTCGGCGAGCTGCTGATCAGCTACTTTGCGTCCGACGGGCGCGAGCACCAGGACAAGAAGCAGCAGCAGCAGGAGCAGGAGGAGGAGAAAGCCAAGGCGACGACGACGACGGCGGCGGCGCCCCCTCAACTGCCGGACCGCGCGTCGCAGCGCCGCTGGCTGCTGCGCTGCGCGGCCGACGTGTGGGAGGGCTTCGCGAGCGAGTTTGACGCGCTGTGGGCCGCGCGCGCCAACCGCACCCCGTCCGCCGACGAGAAGCACGGCGGCGCGGCCGTCGCTACGGCCGGCACCGACCTGGCCCCGCCCGCGCTGCTCGGCGGCGACCCTGCCGTGGCGGGCGCCGCGGGCCCCGCCGCCCTGGCCGCCGCGCAGGCTGCGTGGCGCCGCGCGCTGCTGGCCGACGTGCTGGCCTTTGCGGGCGCCATCATCGTGCGGCGCCTCGTGGGCATCGCGCACACCTCGGACATGGACGGCATCGAGGACGCCGAGGTGCGCGCGGCGTGCGAGGCGCGCGCGCTCAGGCACGGCAGGGGGCTTTTGGTGGCTGGGGGGGCGGCGGGGGCGGCGGGCGGCGGCGGGCAGGGGCAGCAGCAGCAGCAGCACGCGACGCTGCGGTCGGCGCTGCGGGCGGCCGCGGCGGCGCGCCTGGCCGACGGCCTGGCGGACGACGGAAGCGGGGCTCTGGTGGAAGAGGGGGTTTCGGGAGGCGTGGCTGAGGCGACGTTTATGCCCCCGTTGCTTTGATTGACCGCCCCCCCCCCCCCCCCAACCCCAACCATGAGGTTGTGGTTTGTTGTTTGGTGGGGGCGGAGGCCGACAGCGGTAGCGGCCGCGCGGGCGTGCGCCCCCTGTCCTCGGTCAGTTTTCTTTTTTATTCTTGTTCAACTCTGCATCAAACCTAGCTTGGATCGATCGAGAGGACTCTTCGTTTGCGGGACTCTTTGCGAAGGAGAGTAATCGTAGTGGGAGGGGAGCGGTGCAATGGAGGTGGAGTGGGGGGGGGGAGTGGGGGGGAGGCGGGCGCGAACATCGCGGCGGCGACGAGGCGCACGCATCGGGGTCAAGGCGGCGGGCTCGGGAAGGGTCAACGGCAGAGCGGTAGGGGACAGAGAGCCCGGCTCGGGCTCCGATGGCCTGGATGCAGGGGCCCCTTGTCAGGGGCGTGCGCCCCCCTGTTTGCTGGGGTGCCCCCAACGGGCCGAAAGAGGGGGCTTTTCCGAGGTGTGTGGGGCGATGAGAAATAAATGGGGGGGTGAAGCGAAGGCATCGCTCCCGGCCCTCTCCCGAAAGAGGGCGCCCCCACCTGCGCTCAGCGGCGTCCTTACCTCGCCGAGCTTGTCACTCCTCTTTCCAACGCATGTCCTTCACGCTTCTGTCCGGACTCCCTGTTTTACTCATCGGTGAGCGGACCGGGCACGTCACACCCGAAAAAAAAGAGGGGGAGATAGCCTCCGCCGCTCCCACGTGGGCGCGCGTGCTCGCAGCTCCCGACGAGCGCATCGCAGCCACTGTCCGATGCTGTCCCTCCCGCTGCACCGGCCTCCGCCGCGCGCGGCCGCCGGCAACGGGGGCCGCCGCCCAACTCTCCTCTTGACTGACGCGCCTCCGCCGCCGCCGCCGTTCCTCCCGCCACCCGCTGCCCCCGACAACAAAAACAGTGATTCTTCTTTTTTTGTTGTTGGCGCAGCTGTTCGCGCGTCCCTTCACTTGAAAAGAACACAAAGAAAACCCCGCAGCCAGATCAATGCGTCGCGCCGGCCGGTGGGGCCTCGCGGCGCGGCGCCAGCGCCCGGCGCTGGCGCCACTTGCGACCCTCGCCGCCCTCGCCGCCCTCGCCGCCCTCGCCGCCCTCGCCACCACCACCATCGCCGCTGCCGCCACCGCCTCCCCTACTGTCCGCGGCCGCTCCCTGCTGATCGCGGACGACGACCCGGGTACCTCGAAAGCCTACCCCATGGACGACCCGCAGTATGAGTTTAGCCGCGACATCCCCCTCTCCGACCCGCACCTGCGCAAGCCCGGCGGAAGAGGGTGCGACGCCGAGGCCGACGGCCTGCGATTGTCCCGATGGGGCCCTGGGGCTGTTCTGGTCACCTTCTCGACGTGCGACCCGGTCATCTTCCCGCCGGCACCCGGCCGCCCGGCTGTGGAGGGCCCCTCGCCGGAGAGCAAGCCCCCGCCCCCGCCGCGGCCGATCGGCAAGGGCGAGTGGGCCGTCGAGCTGCTTTCGATGGCGGCGGGAGGGCGCGTGCTCAAGCGCGTCCTTGTCGACCCGCGGTTCACGGTACAATACGAATCGCACTTTCCCGACCGCGCCAAAGGCAACACGTACGCAGGGGGGTACCGCTCGGGCCGCCTCTCGCACGTGCTGCTCGACGGGCTCACGCCCGGTCGCCAGTACGATTATCGCGTCGTGCGGCGCAACAGCACCCAACCGGCCCCTCGAACGTGGGAGCCCAAGTCGCCCGTGCGGTCGTTCGAGGCGCCGTGGCCGGCCGACGCTCTGAAGCTCGCCGCCGCCACTAACAACAACAACACGGGCCGCTTTTACCGCATCGGCATCATCGGCGACCCGGGCCAGACCCCGGACTCGGCGCGCACGATCGCCGCCCTGGCCGAGGCCGACGCTAGAACTATCGTTATCGCCGGCGACATCTCTTACGCGGACGATTTTTTGGCCGACGGCCGGCCGATGGCCGGCGGCGAGGTTCCGTTTCCAGACTGGTACAAGCAGAAGGGCAACGGCGAACAGACCTTTGAATACAAGTGGGACACGAGCGCGCGGCTTTGGTCCCCGTTGGCGTCGACGGTCCCCCTGCTGACCACCCCGGGCAACCACGATTTCCTCTCGCACAACTTTTCCGACCGCCACGCCAACGTCAACGACGGCTACTTCATGGCCTACAACGCCCGCTTCCCCGTGCCCGACGGCGGCGGGCACTGGTCGTTTAATCAATTCGGCACCAAGCTGCCCCCTCCGGACGCCGCGCCGCCCATGCTGCCGCGCGAGCAGCTCGACCCTGTGCCCACGTCGACTGCCCACCTGCTGCCCCTCGGGGCGCCCACCAACTTGTTCTACTCAACCGAGGTCCCCGGCGCCACGCTGCTCTTCTTGACACCTTACATCCCCGCTGACTACGGCCCCGGCACGGCGCAGTGGGAGTTTGCCAAGCGCGTGCTTGAGCGCGTGGACCGAAAGCGTACCCCTTTTGTCGTCGTTGTGACACATGGAAATATCGTGTCGTCTCTCGTCGGTCACTTCAAGGAATTGGAGTGTTTCCGCCTTGAGTACGAGCCCCTGTTCCTCAAGCACGGCGTTGATCTGCTCTTCAACGGCCATACCCACGCGTACGAACGGTTTCACCCATCGGCCAACTACAAGCTCGACCCGTGCGGCATCGTGCACGTGACCGTCGGCGACGGCGGTAATATCGAGGGCCTCGACGGGACCGAGGGGATCGAGGCCAACCCGGACGACCAGACGCAGGGCAAGTGGAATTGGAAGTGTGCGACAGCCGCAGCCGGCGAGCGACCCGCCCCCAACCCGGGAGGGGGGGGGAGGAAGAAGAACTGCGTCTCGCTCCAGCCGGAATACAGCACCGCCCCGACCGCCTACTGCTGGACGATGCGGCCGCCGATCTCGGCCTTCCGCAAGCCCTCGTTCGGGTTTGGCACCTTGGACATCTACAACGCCACGACCGCCAAGTGGACGTGGCGCGCAAACTCGAAACAAGGCGGGCGCGACGCGCCCGCGCGCGCGCCCGTGCGCGACGAGGTCTGGTTCACGCGCGGGGCCGAGGCGGACGCCAAGGCCGGGTGCGTGCGCGCTGGGTAATAAAAAGACGACGACAACCAAGACGCTGCCCCGTTGTTCCTTTTTTTCATTTTGACCTGTTTGCCTTTTTACATCCCCAATGCGTTCTGTGTGTCAATGTGTTGCCGTTTGGCGTGCGAGATGGAAAAGGAGCGTGGGGGTGGGGGTGGGGCATTGCCGTTGTGCGTGTTTGCGATTTTTCGGGGCGACGGCGCCCGCGGTCGGTCGCGTGGGATCGGGGGGGCGAGAGAGGATTGGGGCTGTAAGGGGGGGCAAAAGCCCCCCGCGCGCGCGCGCGCGTCAAGTCCAAGACCGGGGCAAAAACGGCGAGGCGATGATGATGAGCTGGAAAAAGGGGGGGGGGGGCGGGGGGCGAGAGAGAGAGAGAGAAAACGGGGGCCCCGAGGCTGCGACGAGAAGGGGAAAAAAAACGCGCGCCCCTTGGGGTTGCGGTCGCGTTGTTGTTGTTGCTCCTCTCCTCCTTCCTCCTTCCCCTCCTCACGACTCGAGTCCGTTCGCGTCCATCTGCTGCACCACCTCGTACCCGACCCCCTGCGCCGGGAACGGCAGCGACGCCTCCGCGGCGGGCGCCAGCAGGTGCGTGCGGTCGAGCAGCGCGTCGAGCGTCGCCTCGGTGACGGCGCCCGACTGGGGCACGTCGTCCATGGCGTAGTCCTGCCGCAGCATCTGCGCGAGCTCCTGCGCCGACAGGCCCGCCCCGCCTCCCGCGGACGACGCGTTGGGGTCGTCGACGACCTCCTTGAACGCCCCGCGCTTGATGACGACGCGCTCCAGGGCGCGCTTGCTCGCCGCGCGCCGCAGCATCGCGCCCTCGACGCTGTGCGCGGTGGCCAGGCGCAGCACGAGCACGGGCCTCGTCTGGCCGATGCGGTGGCAGCGGTCCATGGCCTGCAGGTCCTGGTGGGGGTTCCAGTCGCTGTTGTTTGGGTGGTGGTGGTGGTGGTTTTTTTTGGGGGGGGGGGGGGTGAGAGGAGGAGTTGAAGGTGCGGGGCGTCGAGAGAGCGAGCGCGAGCGAGCGCCAAAGAGAGGGAGAGACAGAGCGCGGCGCGCCCGTCCTTCTTCTTTCCGCCGTCGTCCCTGATCAACCTAACGTTCAACCCACCTGTCGTAGATGATGACCGTGTCCGCCGCCGTCAGGTTGATGCCCAGCCCGCCCGCCCGCGTCGACAACAAGAAAATCCACGCCTCGTCGTCCTCGTTGAACGCGCGGATGGCCTCCTGCCGCTGCTGCCACGGCACCCCCCCGTCCAACCGCAGTGGCTTCTCCCCCTGCGCGTCAAAGTAGGCATCCATGAGGTCGAGCATGCGCGTCATCTGGCTGAAGATGAGCACCTTGTGCCGGCGGTCGCGCGCGCGCAGCTTGGCCAGCACGCGCTCCAGCAAAGCGAGCTTGCCGCACTCCTGCCGCAGCTGCTCCGGCGACGGGAACACCACGCTGCCGTCCAGGCCCCCCGTGATCAGGTCGGGGTGGTTGCAGTTCTTGCGCATCTGCATCAGCACGTTGTTGAGCTTGGCCGCCTGCGCCGCGGCGGGGGCCCGCCCGCCGGCGGCCTCGGCCATCGACCGCAGCTCCTCCCCAAAGCTGCCCTCGAGCAGCTGGGCGTTGAGCCGGCGCTGCGCCGCGGCCATGGGCGCGTAAAGCAACACCTCGATCTTGCGCGGCAGGTCGATCTCCACGTCGGCCTTGATGCGGCGGAGCATAAAGGGGCGCAGCAAGGCGTGCAGCTTGGACACCACGCGGTCGCGCTGCTCGGCCGCGACGATCTCGGCGGTGGAGGCGGCCTGGGCGGCGGCCTGGGCGGCCTGGGCGGCCTGCGCGGCGGCGTCGCCGGCCTTGGCCTTGGCGGCGGCGGCCTCGCCGGGCGCGCCCTCCTCACCGCCCTCGGCCTCTGCCGCGGCCTTCTCCGCCGCCGCGCCCGCCGCCGCCGTCATGCCCTCTCCCGGCCCGCCCGTCGCCGCCACCGCGCCCGAAAAGTCGAACCACGACTCAAAGTCGGCGAGCGAGCCGAAGATGTCGGGCAGCAAAAAGTTGAGGAGGGACCAGAGCTCGGCCAGGTTGTTCTGCAAGGGGGTGCCCGTCAGCAGCAGCTTGTTCTCCGCGGGGATCATCTTCAGCTCGCGCAGCAGCCTGCACCCGCTGTTCTTCAGGCGGTGGCCCTCGTCAACGATGACGTACTTCCAGCGGTAGCGCCCCAGGAAGCGGCTGTCGGCCATGACGATCTCGAACGACGTGACGACGACGGGGAAGGACGGCGAGACGGCCGTGCTGGCGCCCCCGGCCGCGGACGCCCCGCTCCGCCTCTCCACCTGCGAGTCCAGGCGGCTCGCGCGCAGGGCCGCGCGCTCGTCGCGCGAGCCGTGGTACAGGAGCGCGTCCATGCTCGGGCACCAGCGCTTGACCTCGCTCACCCAGTTGGGGAGGGTCGAGAGGGGGCCGATCACGAGAAAGGGTCCCGAAATGCCCTTGGAGCGCAGGTGCGACAGAAAGGCCACGGTCTGGACGGTCTTGCCGAGGCCCATCTGGTCGGCGAGGATGCCGTTGAGGCCGTTCTGCCACAGCGAGACCATCCAGCGCACCCCCTTGAGCTGGTAGTCGCGGAGCTCGCCCTCGACGAGCGGGCAGAGGGCCTGGGTGGCGGCGCGGTCGTCGGCGGCCTTGCCGGTCGAGGGGCCTGCGCCGCCGCCCTTGCCACCCTTGCCCTTGCCGTCCTTGGCCGAGGCGGCGGCAGAGGCGGCGGCGGCGGCGGCGAGGGCGCCCGCGCCGCGCGCGCGCTTGCCGGCCGCGGCGGCCGCGGCGACGGCGGCGCCCTTCTTCTTGCGCTTGCTGCCGGCGGCCGCCTCGTCCTCGTCCTCTGCCGCCTGCGCCTGCTCCGCCGCCTGCGCCGCCTGCGCCGCCTGCTCCCCGTCCTCGTGCATCGCGCGCATCTGCTCCGTGAGGAACTGCGTGTACAGCCCGGCCTTGTCCAGCAGCTTATCCAGCTGCTGGAAGCGCGCGGCGCTCAGGTCGCGCGCCGACGGCCCCTGCTGCGCTGCGGCCGCCGCCGCCGCCTCCTCGCGCTCGCGCTGCAGGCGCGCCTCCTCCTCGACGGCGGCCTCGGGCGCGAGCGCGTGCGCGACCTCCTCCTCGGTGACGGGCGGGGCGTTGTTGACGACGGACGCGACGCGGTCGAGGTTGGGCTTGGGGTTGGCGGCGGGGTTGCCGGCGGCCTCAGCGGCGGCGGCGGGGGCGACGGGCTCGTCCGCGCAGCCGCGCGCGCGGCGGAGCGCCGACGCCGGGGCCGGGGGCGCGGGCGCGGGCTCGGCGCCGGGGGCCTCGGTGCCGCCGCTCTGGTCGACGGCGCTGCCGCGCAGGTCGCCCGAGGCCGGGCGCTTGCTGGCGGCGTTGGCCTCGTTGGCGTTGGCGTTGGCGGCGCCGGCCTTGGTGGGCGTCGCCGTTGCGTTGGCGGCGTTGGCGGCGCCGGCGGCGCCCGACGCGGGGCGCGACTGTTGTGGTTGTTTTGTTTTGGTGTGTGGGTTTGTTTTGGAGGGGCCGGCCGCGAGAGAGGGGAGAGTTCAGCGGGTCGGGCGGGTCCAGCGCGAGCGCCGTCGGGGGGAGCCACGCGTGTGTGTGCGTTCGCGTGCGGGGGAGAGCCACACAAAAAACGGGTCTCTCGATTTCAAACGAGGAGGAGGAAGGAGAAGTCTCTCGCTGGAACGGTCGCGCGCGCGCGCGCCCAACTTGGCGCGTGTCTACTCGCTCGTGTGTCTGTTCTCACCCTAGTGGCGCGCATTTCGGCGCGCGCGCTTGGGGTCCGCGCGGGGAGAAGAGATGAGGAGGAGTCGAGTGTGTGTGTCTCTCTCTCTCGCTTCGTTTCGGTTGTGCGTTTCGGGGTTCGTTGATGTGGTAGTTTGCGAAAGGGACCGAGCTTCCCGAAGAGGAAGAGAAAGAGGCGTGTGCGTGCTTGCGGTGGTGCGCGCGTGGGCGTGGCGTGTTTTGTGCTCGGAGAGAGAGAGCGACAGGTGGATCACACGCTCACGCTCGCTCAACCCGCCCGCCCGCAACCCCCGGCCATCGCACGAACTAGACTACTGCTCCGCCCGATGCGTCACCCCCAGGTGTCCAATTACACAAACAGCAACCGCGCCCCGTCACGGCGGCGATTGTCCTTCGCTTCCTTGCCCTCCCTCTCGCCGCCGGCCGCCGCGGCCGCGCCACCACCCCCACCACCCCCCCGCTTGCTGCTGCTGCTCCCTCTCGTCCTGATGGCAACGACTCCCGCGCTGCGAGGCCGCTGCGGCTGCGGCGGCGGCGAGGGCGGTAGCAGTCGCAGCAGCCCCCTCATTGTTCTCATACCCCGCAGCAGAGGACGACGACGCCGCCGCGTCGTCGTTGCCGCCGCCCCTGCCCTCGCGCCGCCGCCACGCGGCCGACAGGGCGTCGAGCGTCGACCCGTCGCCGCTCTTGCCTCCTCCTCGCAGCACCGACCACGCCTCAGCCGCGGAGGGCAGGGGGGTGGGCGCGTCGCGCACCGCGCCCAGCTCGCGCAGCAGCCAAAACCCGCCCGCGGCCGCCGCCGCCGTGAGCGCGAGGCTCCCCACGGCGGCGCGCAGCGCGACCGGCAGGACGGCGCGCCGCGCGCGCGGGTCGATGCCGTCGGCGCGCAGGCGCTTGCCGGCCTCCTTGTAGGCGATGGTCGCGGTGACGGCGGCGCCTGTTTCGTTTGGTTGAAGGGGGGTGGTGGGCGTAGGTCAGCGGCGTCGGCGTCGGCGGCGCGTCGGCGGGGCGCGTTGGCGCTGGCACACTACCTACCCGACCCGAGCGCCGCCCCGCCGAGCAGCAGCACGTGCAGGGGGCTGACCGAGCGCGGTCCTGTGCCAGGGCTGTCGTCCGCGGCGTCCTCCTCTCGGCGACCAGAGGAGGGCGCCATCAGTGCTTCTGGTTTGACGCGCTGCGCGCGCGCCCCCCCCTCTTTTGTCAGTGGCCGCGAGCCATCGTCGTCGGAGAGCTGCTTGCTTGGTTGGACGTAGTGCTGCAGTAGTACGGCGTCCGATTGCCGATTGGAGTGAGAGGCGTTCAAGAGAGGGTGAGAGCGATGGCTCTTCTGCTTTCGTGGTTTGGTGCTCTTGTTCTCCTCTTCTCCTCTTCTCCTCCCTTGTCCGCCCCCGATCGCACAACCTCCACACGTCACAACCAGAAAACTCTCGACCCCTAACGCGACTGCCCCCTTTGTCCCCTCAAGCGCGCGCGCGTGTCGAAACAACGCACAAACAACGCACAAACAACAACACCAGCAAAAACTTGGTCTCGAAACCGCTCAAGCTCCTCCTCTGCTCCCTCCCGCCCCGATCACCTGTGTTTCCCACTGATGGCCGTCGCGCCGTCGCCGATGACCCCGGGCGTGCGGACGCGCCGCGCGGCCGCGGCGGAAGCGGAGGAGCCGGCGGCCACGACAAGTGGCGGACGCCGCGCCGCCGCCGCCAATCGCACCAACGGCGCCAGCGGCAGCGCCAACGAAAGCAACGCCGGCCCCTTTCTCTTTCCCGCGCTCAAGCCGCTGCTGCGCCTAGGGGCGCGCGCCCTCGTCGTCTCTTGGCTGGCGGTCGTGTGGCTGTGGCACCTCACCCCGGCCGCGGCCCTGCTGCCGGGCGCGTCTGGGTACCTCTGGTTCTGCCGCTACCTCACGTTCTACTCGTTCAGCCTGCAGCTGCTCGCGCAGGCGCTGGCGCTCGCGCACGACGCCGCCAGGAGCCACCACCACCACCGCCACACGCGCAGCGGCAGCAACGGCAAGGGCCACCGTCACCCCCCAACCCCGCCTTCGTCGCTCGCCGCCCTCGCGCGCTGGGCCGACGACCTCGGGTGCGCCGTATTTTGCTTCGCGCACGTCGTGACGCTGATGTTCCACATCATCCAGTCGGCCACGGGGGGAAAGGCGGTCGAGGGGGCGCACATCGACAGGCCCCCTTGGTTGGACGCGTCCGTGCACCGCCTCAACGCCGCGGCCGCGTGGTTTGACGTCGCGCTGCTCACACCCCGGGGGGGGCGGTCGTTCTCGCGGTCGGGCGAGCGGCTGTCGGCTTTGCTGGTGGCGCTTTACTGCAGCGTGCTTGCGGCGTCGCGTTTTTTGAACGGCTCCTTCCCTTACCCCTTCATGAACGCCATGCGCCAGCCGCACGGCTACCTGGTGGTGTGCGGCGGGGGGATGATCATCTTCGGGTCGGCGTTCAAGCTTGGGAGGGCGATCGCGGGCGGGATCCGGGCGGCGGAGGACTGGGCGGTGGGGAGGGTGGAGGAGGCGGCGGCGGCGGTAGCGGTAGCGGGAGATCGAAAAAAATAAATCCGAAATTTAATCCTATCAAATCGCCGAGAGCAGCTTGTTGTGCACCCACGCGAGCAGCGCGCCGTCGTCGTCGTCGTCGTCGTCGTGTGCCCCCGCATCATCATCATCATCCCCCGCTTCAGCGCGCGCGCGCCGCAGCGCCGCCGCCGACGAGCCGCCGCTACGTAGCCGCACACCAAGCCCTGCGCCCGCTGCTCCTGCACCCCGCTCTCCCGCCAGAACCGCCTCCCACTCAAACCACGGCACCCGCACGACGGCGCTCCAGCCCAGGCGCTCCATCAGCACGCGCGAGTCCGCCTCGGCCGCGCCCAGCAGCACGTGCGGGGCGTTGGACGCGCGGCGGCGCCAGGGCGACAGCGCCCGCGGCTGCTCCTGCTCGTCGAGCAGCAGCGCAACGAGGCGGGGGGCGGGGGGGGAGCGGCCGCCGCCCTCGCCCTCCTCATCGTTCTCCGCCCCCTGATCCTCCTCCAGCACGACGGCCACGTCCACGGGGACGGCCCCGCCGTCGGCCCCGCCCGCTCCGACGATGGGGTCGACCCCCGCCTCGGCCAGCAGGTCGCAGAGGTGCTGCAGGCGCGGCGAGGAAGGAGAGGGGGACGAGGAGGAGGAGGGTTGTTCGCGGCCAAAGCGGCGGCGCGCGGCCTGCGCGGCTGCGCGGACGAGGCGCGCGGGCCAGCGCTGTTCAGAGCCGCCGCTGCCGTCGTGGTCTTGCTCTTCTTCTCCTCCTTGCCCCCCCTTGTCGTCGCCCTTCTCCTTCTCGAACATCCAAGACTCGGTCAGCAGGCGGTGCGCTTGGTAGAGGCGGTGCATCTCGAGCAGCGAGAGCGGCGGGCCCGGGTCGCCGCCGACTTTTTGGTGCATTCCCCTCCTCGACAGCGCGCGCAACGGCACGTCGAGCGGAGACGGCGGCGCGCCGCCCCGCTCCACGTCCTTCTCCTCTTCCTCCTCGGGCCTTCCCACTCCTCCTCCTTGCCGCCGCCGCTCCTCCTCCAGCTCCAGCAGCTCGTCGCCCCACACCATCGCGTACGCCCAGAGCAGGCGCGCCGCTGCCCCGGCCGACAGGCCCTCGGGGCCCGCGCGGTCGACCTCGGCGCGCACGGCGGCGGCGGCGAGCGAGAGCGCCCCCTGCGCCGCCTCTTGCTCGGCCTTGGCCCCACCGCCTCCTCCTCCGCCTCCTGCTTTTCCTCCGGCCACCTCGACCCCGCCTCCGCGGGATGAGCGGCGGCCGAGGCCCAGGTCCACGAGAGCCTCGAGCGCCCGGGCCAGCGCCTCGGGCGCCAGGTGGGGGGCGGCCGCGGGCAGCGCGCGCGCGCACGCGAGCAGCGCGGGGGGGTCGCTGTGCGCGAGGCGCCGCGCGGCCAACAGGTAGCCGGCGACGTCGGCCGGGACCCACCCGCCGCGCAGGCAGGCGGTGAGGAGGGAGGAGGAGGAGCGCTCGAACGAAGAGGAGGAGGAGGAAGGGCCGGCGGCGGGGGACGAGCGGGGATCGCCCGCCGCCGCGAAAGAAGCAGAGGATGACGAGGACGAGGACGAGGGCGACGAGGGCCGCAGCCGCGATGCCACCATGGCGCCGACGGCGCCCGCCGCTCCCGGGTGGGGCACGCCCGCGCGCGCGAGCGCGGTCAGGCACCCCACGAGCTGCGAGGGCGGGTAGAAGGCGGCCTTGAGCTGGGCGACGCGGTCGGCGAGCGCGGCGGCGAGCTCGCGCTGGGCGCGCGGCAGGCGCGGGGCGGGGGGCGTAGAGGCCGAGGCCGAGGCCGAGGCCGCCGGTGCCGCCGCGAGCGAGAGGGCTTCGAGCAGCCGCGCGACGGTGGTCGGGTCCGTGAGCGTGTGCTGGCGCATCAGGAGCGACCGAGACAGGGCCGTCAGGAGGTTGAGGGGCTCCTGCTGCCGGCGGCGGCTGTTACTGGTGCTGCTGGTGCTGCTGCCGGCGGCGTCGTCCTCCTCCTCCTCGTCCTCTTCCTCTTCCTCGCCGCGAAGGCCGCTGCTCCTGTTGTTGTGGTGGTTGCTGCAGCGCCCCGTGACCGCAAACGCCCACGCCAGCGCCGCAGCGTGGTCGGGCGCAAAGTTGTGCACGAGCGCGCGGGAGCGCGCCTCGAGGTAGCCCCACAGGGCCTCGATCGCGGGCGCCTGCTGCGCGGCGGGAGCGAGGGCGAGGGCGGCGGTGGCGTTGTTGCTTGCGGCGACGGCGGCGGCATTGGCGGCCGTCGGCGGCAGCGGCGGGAGCGCCGGCGGAAGCGGCGCGGCGCCGCGGCCGCGCGGGGGCACCGGGGGCGGCTCCGGCACGGGCAGGCTCGCGATGAGCGCCGAGGTGAGCTGGGCGTTGGCCTCGTCGTCGTCGTCGTCCTCGTCGTGTTGGTCGCTCGCTTCGAGTGAAAGGGGGGCGAGGGCCGCGGGCGGGGGCGGCGGCGGCGGCCCCGCCAAGGCCGCAACAGCCGCGCCTGCTCCTCCTCCTTCTGTGCTGCCGCCGCCCTCGATCGAACGCAAATGCAACCCTCCACCATCACCGCCGCCCAAGCGCGCCTCCCCCTCCCCCGCTTCCTCGACCCACCACCCGCCCCCCTGCCGCCGCTCGATCACCGCAAGCGCCCACGCCGCCGCCGCCAGCTCGCGCGGCAGCAGCAGCCCCACCGCAAACCCTTCGCGCTCGCCCAGCCGCCCCGCCAAGGCCTCTACAGCCCGGGAAGGGGCACAGCGCAGGCGCGCCATGGTCCTCAGGCACGCGGCCGCGTCGGAGCCGCCCAGGCGCGCGGCGGCGCCGCCGAGCGCGAGGCCGCGCGCGGCGAGCAGGTGGGCGAGGCGGTGCGCGCGCGCGCGGCGGTTGGGCTCGGCGGTAGGGGCTGCTGCTGTTGCGCCGCCACTGCCGAGCATGAGCGGCGGGAGGGCGATCAGCGCTGCGGCCACGTGCACGGGCTGGAAGCTCGCGGCATGGCGCGCGACCAGGAGCTCGAGCTCGCCGAGCGAGCGCGCGGCGCGGATGCGCGCAGAGAGGTCCCCCGCGGGGAGGAGGGGGAGGCGGCGTCGGGACGGCGGCTTGGCGTCGGCTGGTTCGACGACGGCGGGTTGGCTGCTGCTGCTGCTGCTGCTGCTGCTTTGTGCTGCTGCTGCTGCTACTGCTGAAGACGACGGGCCGTCCTCCTGCAGCAGCAGCGGGGAGGAGGAAGGGCGGCTCCTGCTCTTGCTCCTGCTGCTGCTGCGGCGAGGAGGGGGGCGCTCGTTGGCGGCCTCTTTGTCGGCGGCGGCGGCGGGCACGGCAGCGGCCGACGAAAAGGCGCGCGGCAGCAGCGCGGCCACCGACGACGTCGATGATTGCAGGCCGCCATACCGCTGCTGCTCGTGTCGAGCGAGCAGATCCCGCAGCGCGCGCACCTGCCGCTGCAGCAGGCGCGCGGGCGGGAGCACGAAGGTGGTCGACGGCATTCGATTGTCTCTTTCGCCCGCGCTCCCTCTCTCTTTGGCGACCGGGATAGATGCGGCGTCTGATGCCGCGTCAGAGATGCAATCATGTCATGATGAAGTACCTGCGATTCGGGGGCGTTTGTGGATTGGTGCGGCGGCGGGGGGCGCGAGGGGCGTTTTGTTGTTTGCGGGCGCCGCCGCCGAGCGGATTGGGCGCCGTCGGCGGCGAGCGACGCGAACGAGCGGGCGCGTTGGGGGAGGGTGGACCGGCTTCGCCCTCACGGCGCCCGCCCCACAGCAGTCTCTCTCTCTCTCTCTTCACCACATCAGCGCTCGCGCCCTCTGCTCCCTTGCGGCGGCGCACGACGAGATTCGACCGTAAAAAAAACCCTTCGAATCGAGAGCCCGTGCTTTTTCCGAGGACGAGAACGACAGCGGGAGAGGGCAAGAGAGCCAGCCATGCGCGCGCGGTCGAGCCGGGCGGTGCGGCGGCGCTGCACGAGCCGGCCCCTCCTCGCGGCGCTCGTCGCCGCGTCGATCGCCGCCGCAGCAGCAGCATCAGCGGCGCGACCGCCGCTGCAATCGAGCGCCATCGCCGCTGGCGCCCTTCGCGACGACGACCCGCCGACCCCTCCTCCGCCCCCCACCCCCGCCCCCTCCCTCCAGCTCGCCGCGCGCCAGCGCCTCCTCGACTACGCCGTGTCCCAGGCCCTCGACGCCCTCGACGCCCGCGCCCGAGCTCTTACGTTGCCGGACTACGAGTCGTCGTTCCACCTCCCGCTCGTGGGGCAGGTGCGCGTCGCCGCGCGCCGCCTCAACGTCACGCGGCTGCTGGTCCCGCGGGAAGCCACCCGTGTTTCCATCGAGGCGGGGTACTACCACGCGTCGGCGTCCAACGTGACGGCCGTGGTGGAGTTTGAGTGGGCGTGGTCCCGGGGGGAGCGCCTCTCCGGACAAGGGTACGCCGAGCTGGCGCTCGAGGGGGGGATGCTCGACGACGTGTTTGCCGTCCGCAACGCGCGGCGGGCGCCTGCGCCTCCAAGCGCGGACGGGCAGGGCGGCAGCGAGCGGGAGGAACGGGATTGGGGGCGGGCGACGACGAGGGCGGCGACGACGGGGGCGGCGGCGGCGGCGGCGGCGGGGAGCAGGAGCGAGGGGTATTTCGGCGCAAGAGGAAAAGGAGGAGGAGGAGAGCGGGCGGGAGGAGCAGAAACAAGAAGAGAAACAGGAGGAGAAGCGAAAGGAGCGGGCGCGGAGTCGTCGGGCGCCAGCGTGCCGCAGATCGTCACCGTCTCGTCGGCGCTGGCGTTCGCGTCGATCCGCCTGACCGTGCGCTCCTCCTCCGCCGACTGGCTCTACCAGGCGCTCCTCTACCTGTTCGGGCGGGCCGCGCGCGCGGGGATCGAGGGCGCCCTCGACCGGGCGCTGAGGGAGGACGTCCCCGCAGCGGCCAACGCGGCGCTCGCCACGCTGCCGACGTCGGCGGCGATTGGCGGCGGGGGAGGGGGCGGCGGCGGGAGCCCCGCCGGCGGCGTGCCGCTCGAGGCGGTGTTCACGTTCGCCGTCTACACGCTCAACTACGTGCTGGTGAGCGGGTACACGCAGGTGGCCGGGGAGGGGCCCGACGACGGCGGCAGACGCGGCGACCCCCCTCCCCCTCCTCCTCCCCCTCGCCCCCCGCCGCCCCTCGGCCCCTGCCCCTTTGAACCCACCCCCCAGCCCCTCACCCCCTCGCAGATCGGCGCCGACCCGGCCATGACCACCCTCTACGTCCACGACGCCGCCCTCTCGTGCCTCTCGTGGGCCGCGCACGCCTCGGGCGCCATGCCGCGCACCGTGGCCATCACCGACGGCTCCTTGCCGGGCGTTCCCCGCCTGCTGGCCGACGTGTTTGGCGCGCTCGTCCCCGCGCTGCCCGTTTGGTACCGGGGCCGCAGCCTGCGGCTCGACGTCGAGGTCCTCGAGGCGCCCAGCGTGCGGTTTTTGGGCGGCGGCGACGGGGGGGGCGGGAGCGCCGAGGTGGCGGTGCGGTACCTCACAAACGTGACAGTGCTGCCCCCTGCTTTTGCTCCTCCTCCTGCTTTTTTGGCGGGGGCGCAGGAACAACGGGGGGCGGCGACGGCGGCGGGGTTGGCGGCGGCGGCGCCGCCGCCGAGGCCCCTGCCCAGCGCCGACCCGCGCGAGGCGCTCGTCGCCGTGCTCGACGCCAACCTCACGCTCGTCGTCAAGCCCGGGTGGGAGGCCACCACCCTCGTCTCTGCCAAGGCGTCCTACGGCGCCGTGGCCTCGTCCCTGCCCGTCGACGTGCTCGGGTGGCAGCAGGCGGCCGAGTGGGGCGCGCGCGCGGCGGCCGCGTCGGGCGGGGGCGCGCGGCGCCTGGGCCTGCGCGCGCTTTGGGAGGCGTACGCGGCGACGCCCGTGCGGCCGTGGTTCGGCCTGAGGGACGCGCGCGTGCAGGTGCTGGACCGGTGGGCGGGGCTGAGCGCCGACGTCGAGGTGGAGGTGCCGGAGCCGCCAGAGCCGTCGCCAGAGCCGTCGCCAGGGCCGTCGCCAGAGCCGCCGCCAGAGCCGTCGCCAGAGCCGTCGCCAGAGCCGTCGCCAGAGCCGTCGCCAGAGCCGTCGCCAGAGCCGTCGCCCGCGTCGCCCCCGCTCCCGCCGCTGCCGCCCTCCGTGGCAGCGGTCTGAAGCCACCGATCAAACGAATAGGAAACTTTCGAAATTGAAACCACTGATTACAAAAAAACGACAAACGTACACCAGGGCGGAAGGAGGCGAAAAAAGGAGGGGGAGAGAGAAGGAAGAGAAGAAGAGGACGCGAGCGGCGAGGACGACGCCGCACGCCCACTCCCCAAATCCCCCCCAACCCCCCCCCCCTTTTTCCACCCCCCAACCCCCCCCTGGCGAAGTTGCTACATCGCCTCCATCTGCCGCGGTTGATTAAGACGCCTGCAGCCCCTCCTTGACGATGTCGTAGGGGATGGCCGTGATCGTCTCCATCTTGACGCCCGTCAGCGTGAAGCCCTCGGTGCGGGGCCCCTTAACCTTGCGCTTGGTGTTGGGCGCGGGCTGCCCGGCCGCCTTGGCCTCGTGGCGCGCCTTGTCGTTCTCCGCGCGGCGCTTCAGGAACTCCTCGCGGCAGCGCGAGGGGACCACGTGCTCGACACGCACGTGCAGGCGCTTCTTGAGCACCTTGCCGTTGACGGCCTTGAAGACCTCCACGCCCAGAGCGCGCTTGGTGACGTTCCACACGACGCCCGTCTTGCCGTGGTACCACTTGAAGGGCATGCCCTTGTGCACGGCGGCGTTGGCCTTGATGTCGACGTAGTCGCCGAGCTTGTACTGGCGCAGGTAGACGCCCAGGGGGATGTACCCGCGCTGCCGGAAGCCGCGCTGGAAGAGGTCGCGCGTGCGGTGGCGCAGTCCCTGCCCGCCGGGCATGGTGCTCCCAGCTGCTCTTCTTTCGGGTTTGTTCTGTGTTGTTCACACACTCCGCTCCTCGAGAGCAGAGGGGTAGTAGGCAAGGCGGGGTGCTCTGTTGTGTGTTGGTTTTGGATTTGGGGGTGGGTTTTGGAGGGGGAGAGGGGTGAGCGGCGGGCGGGGGCGGCGGGGTCGGCGGCGCGGTCGGCGGCGGCTTGCTGCTGCTGCTGCTCCCTCTCTCTCTGGATCCGCGCTCTCCCCCGGCTGCTCCGATGGGGCTGCACGGCAGTCCGCGGAAACGGCGGGATGAGACTCCCGGCAGAGTCGCGCGACCGTTCGACGGGGATAGTACGCCCGGCGGCGGCGGCTGATAAGCGTAGGAAGAGCGGGGGCGGCGCGGAGAGCAGTAGTTTTTTGCCCCTCCTCCTCCTCCCCCTCGCCTCCTCTTCGATCGGGGGCGCCCCCCGCCGCTCCCTCGCGTCCGTGGGGAGGGGCGATCACGCGCCGGCCGGCGGCCTGAGCGCGAGTGCTAAGCCTAGAGCGTCAGAGTTCGGCGCGTGGGCGGGGAGGCGGGGCACACAGGCGGAGGGAGAGAGAGAGGGGGCGGGAGAGAGAGCAGCAGAGAGAGCAGCAGCACACAGAGCGGCGGCACATGCGTCGAGCGGGGAGACGGGGGGGATCCGTGGCTTGGCTGCGACCGTACCTCGCGAGTTTGATAGCACGACTTCTTGCAAAGTGTGCCACGCGCGATTCGGGAAAGAGGGAGAGGTAAGGTGGCTGTGGGGGCGGGGGGGCTTTCACTGGGGGGCTCGCTCGCTCTCTCTCTCTCTCCTCTCCTCCCTCCTCTTCTCTTTCCCCCCCGCCCTCCCCGTCTGTCGCCCGCGTAAACAAACCAAACCGCGATCCCAACAGATAGTCCTCACACACCGATCTCCTCCTGAGACGAACAAGGCGGTGGGCGTGTGCGCGCGCGCCACACACACAAACAGGGGCTTGTTCAACCCCACAGCGCGCGCGCGCAAGAGACAGGTCCGTTTATCGAGCGTCGCCATGTTGACCCCGCCGCTACACGCGCGGCCACGCACAAGCCGGCGTGTGCGCCCCTGCTGTCGAGGATCTAGCGGGGCCCTCGGTCGCCGACAGGCGGTCGGGCCGCAGGCGGGCGCGAGAGGCACAACCCCATCGCCAACCCGCTGCTTTCGAAAGGGCGGCGTCTGTCGGCCGGAGGCGAGAGCTGCGTCGGGCGCCGCGCGAGCAGCAGCAACCAGCAGCAGCTCCTCTCTTCCAAGCTCACAGAACACCCCATCCCCACCCAACACACAAACCGCAGGCGGCGCCCATTGAAATCAAAACCAAAACCCAAAAAGATGGCCACTTACGAGCAGTCCCCGCCGCCGCCGCAGCCGCGCTTTGATGACGCCGCTGACGCCGCCAACGACGACAACGACGACCCCTCGTGGCGCTTCGCGGCCGCGCCCTCCTTGGCCGGCACCCCGCCGCCCGCCTCGGCGGCCGCGGCGGCCCGGACGCGCGGCGGCCGCGGCGGCGGCGGCGGCGCCAGCAACCCCCTCGCCGGCCTCGCCGGGCACGAGGCCGACTTTCAGCTGCCACCCTCCGCCGCCGGCGCTAGCACCGCCGCCGGCGCGCTGCCGCCGCCGCCGGCCTCGGCTGCCGCCACCCCGCGCCTCTCCGGCCTCTTCTCGCGCAGCAAGGCGGCGGCCGCGGCCGGGGCGCGCTCGGGCGCGGCCAGCCCGGCCCTCAGCACGCCCGGCGGTGGCGGCGGCGGGGCGTTGGGGGCCGCCTACGCTGCGGCGTCGCCGGCGCCCGCGGGGGGGCCCGGGGCTTTTTCCTCCTCCGCCGCCACCGCCGCCGCCACCTCTGCGATCGACGACATGCTGACGTGGTCGCCCGAGCCGATCCAGGCGTCGCTGCTGCGCCTGGCCCCGGAGCACCAATCCCGCGCAGTCAAGCTCTTCCAGGCCGTGCTCAAGTTTTGCGGCGACAGCGGCACCGGCAGCGAGGGCGGGGGCGGGGTCGGCGGCGGTGGCGCGGCGGCCGCGGCCCCCCAAACCGCCGCCGCCGCCGCCGCCACCGCCGCCGCGCGCGCCGAGCTCGCCCAGAAGCTCCTGCACCAGGCTCTCAAGCGCCCGGAGCTGCGCGACGAGCTGTACGTCCAGCTCGTCAAGCAGACGCGCGCCAACCTGAGGCCGGCCTCGCGCCTGCGCGCATGGGCGCTTCTGTCGCTGCTGGCCGCGACCGCGCCCCCCTCGCGCGCGTTCGTGGGCTTGGTGGGCGAGTACGTGCACCACAGCGCCGCGGCGGCAGGCGGGGCTGGGGCCGGTACCGTCGTCGCCAATCGGGGCGGAAGGCAGCGGCGCCGCACGGGCGACGCGAGCCCCGAGCCCGACGGCCGCGGGGGGCGGTCGCCCGCGCCGCCGACGCCCGGCGGCGGCGAGGATGAGGACGACAGGGCCGCCTCAGCCGCCGCCGCCGACCTCGACGTCGCGCTCACGGACGACCCGCAATTCCTCGCGAGCCTCGTCGGTGGCGAGCACGAGGCGGAGGAGGAGGACGGCGGCGGCGGCGGCGGCGGGGCCCGCCTGGAGGCGATCGCGCGCGCCGCCGCGCGCCGCGCGGGCGCCGCGCTGCGCCGCTCGGCGCGCGCGGGCGCGCGCCGCTGCCTGCCCTCGCGCGACGACGTCGCGTGCTGGCTGGCCGCCCGCCCGCGGGGGGCCGTCGTCTTCTTCCTCGACGAGACGTTCGAGGAGGTCGCGTACGATGTCGCGACGACCGTGGCCGAGGCGAGCGAGCAGATCGCCGGCATCATCCGCCTCGACAACCACCAGACGTTTTCGCTCTTTGAGGCGCGGCGGCTGACGGCCGCGGGCGCCGCCGCTGCCGGCGGGGCCGGGGCCGAGGCCGCGGCCGCTGCGGCCGGAGGAAGCAGCGGCGGCGGCGGCGGCGACACCAACAACATCAACGCCGCCCTCGCCCCGCCGGCCACCGAGGGCGGCCCCGTCCCCGAGGAGTACCTCCCCTTGGAGGACACGCGCTACCTGGCGGACGTGCTGGCCGAGATGCGCGCCTCTCGCGCTGCTGCTGCGGCCGCTGCCGCTGCTGCTGCCTCCGCCAACGCCGCCGCCAACGGCAACAGCGCCGCGGCCAACGACGACCCCGCCCCCGCTCCCCCTGCCGCCCCCCTCCCCTCCCGCCTCGTCTTCAAGAAGCGCCTCTTCCGCGAGACCGACGAGCAGGTGGCCGAGCCCCAGTTCTTAGCCTTGTGCTACGTCCAGGCGCGCCACGATTTCCTGTCGGGGCGGTACCCCGTCGGAAAGGACGACGCGGCGCAGCTGGCGGCGCTGCAGGCGCAGGCCGACTTTGGCCCCGTGCTTCTGACGCCGACGCCGACGGCTGCTGCTGTCGAGGAGGATGGGACGAGGGGCGAGGAGGGGGGAGGAGGAGGACTTGCGGCGGCGGCGGCGGGCGGCGACGGCGGAGGCAGGGGCGGCGGCAAGCAAGGGCGCTCGTCGGCGGCCGACGGCGAGGAGGGCGACGGCGAGGGCGACGAGGCCGCCGCCGCCGCCGCCCAGCCCGCGCTCTCCCCCGCCGCGACGGCCCCCTCGTCCGACGACGGCTGCAGCGAGGCGCTCGCCGCGGCCATCCCCCGCTTCGTGCCCCGCGACACCCTCGCCTCCAGGCCCTGGCCCGAGTGGCGCGCCGAGGTCGCGCGCCGCTACGGCGCGCTGTCGCGCCTGTCGCGCGAGGACGCCCGCGCCGCGCTGCTGCGCCTCCTTCGCTCCCTGCCCTACGGGGGGAGCGCCTTTTTCGCCGCGCGCCGCATCGAGGACCCCATCGGCCTCCTGCCCGCGAGGGTCGTCCTGGGGGTCAACCGCCGCGGCGTCCACTTCTTCCGGCCTTTCCCGTTGGAGTACCTCCACTCGGCGGAGCTCCGCGACATCATGCAGTTTGGCTCCTCCTCGGTGGCCGTCTTTTTCAAGATGCGCGTCGCCGGGGTGCTGCACGTGTTCCAGTTCGAGACGCGCAGGGGGGAGGACGTGTGCCTGGCGCTGCAGACACACATCAGCGACGTGATGGTCAAGCGCTACTCGCGCGCCAAGCAGCAGCAGCAGAACGACAAGTTGGGGGCGTCGTTGCAGCGTGGCGGCGGGGGAGGCGGCAGCGCGGCTGGTGGCGGCGACGGCGACGGTGCAGCAGCGGCAGGTTCGTCGTCGTCTGCCGCCGCGGCCGCCGAGGCCGCGGAGCTGCGCCGCCGCTGCGAGGCGCTGCAGCGCGAGCTCGAGGCCAGTCGGCGCGAGGCCGAGGAGCAGCAGCAGCAGGCGCGCCGCGAGAGCGACGCGGCCGCGGGCGCCCTGGCCGACGCTAAGGCCGCGCTGTCCGCCCGCGCGGCGGCGGCCGAGGACCTGGCGTCGCGCCTGGCGCAGGCGGAGCGCGAGGCGTCGGACGCGCGCGCGGACGCGGGCGCGGCCCGCGCGGCCCTGGCGCAGGCGCAGGCGGACGCCGCGCAGGCGCAGGCGCAGGCGAGGGAGGCTGCGGCGGCGGCTTCGGCTTTGGCGGCGGCCGACGGTGGCGGCGGCCCCAACTCCACCTCCACCATCAACAACAACGCCAAGGACATCGAGGAGGCTGAGGCCCTGCAGCGCCAGGCCGAGGCCGAGGCCGAGGCGTGCCGCGCCCGCGCCGCCGAGGCCGAGGCGCTCGCCGCCTCCAGGCAGGCCGAGGCGGCCGCGCTGGCGTCGCGCCTGTCGGCGGCCGAGGCCTCCCTGCGCGCCGCCGAGGAGGCGCGCGATCTCGCCGAGCGCCGCGCGCAGCGCGCCGAGGCCGCGCGCGAGTGCGCCGAGCGCGACGCCCAGCGCCTCGCGTCCGAGGCGCGCGGCCGCGCCGAGGAGGCCGAGCGCCGCGCCGAGGCCGCCGAGGACGAGGCGCGCCAGTGCCGCGCCACGGCCGACGCCGCCGCGCGCGAGCGCTCCGAGCTCGGCGCCGAGCTCGAGGAGCTGCGCGATCTGCGCGCAGACGTCGAGCGCCGCGAGGCCGCGCAGGCCGCCGTCGTGTCCCGCCAGGCCGCGCGCCTCGAGGAGCTCGAGCGGCTCTACAGGGAGGAGGCGCTGGCGCGGAAAAAAGCGCACAACGCGGCGGCTGACCTGCGCGGCGCGATCCGGGTGTTTGCGCGCGTGCGGCCCGTGCTGCCCTCGGAGTCGCGGGCGGGAGGGGCAGCGAGCGAGGTGGTGCTGTCCAACCCGGACGCGCTCACGCTGGTGCACGGTGGTGGGGGGGCTTCGGCTTCGGCGGCGGCGGCGGCGGCAGGCTCGGGAGGGACGACGCCCGCGGCCGCGGCCTCTTGTTCTGCCGCCGCGGCCACCCCGCCGCCCGGCGGCGGCGGCGCCTCCCTGATCCCGCCCCCTCCCGGCGCCACGCCCCCGCAAGGCCCCTCTGCCCCCACCCCGTCCACCCCCGCCACCGCCAACGCCAACGCCGCCAACGCCAACAACACCACCACCAATGGCGACAACAAGGGGCGTGAGTTCGACTTCGACGCCGTCTTTGGCCCCCGCTGCTCGCAGGCCGACGTGTTCGAGGACGTGCGCCCGCTCGTGCGCTCGGCCATGGACGGGTACAACGCGTGCGTGTTCGCGTACGGGCAGACGGGCTCGGGCAAGACGCACACGATGATGGGGACGGTGGCCTCCTCGGGGTCGGAGGGCGGCGGCGGCGGCGACGAGGCGGCGGCGGCGCTGGCCGCGGCGGCGGGCTTTTCGATCGCCGACGGCCCCGCGGCCGAGGGCGACGGCCTGTGCCCGCGGGGCGTGCGCGAGCTGTTCGCGCTGGCGGCGCGCGACGCGGGCAAGGCGTCGTACACCTTCTCGCTGACGATGCTCGAGCTGTACCAGGACGCGCTCGTCGACCTGCTGCTGCCCGCTGCTGGCGGGGCTTCTTCTGCGGCCGGCGGCGGCCTGCGCGGCGCCGCCGCCGCGCCCTCGGCGCTGCCGTCCTTCTCCTCCGGCGGCGGCGGCGGCGGCCTCGGCCGCGGCGCGGCGCCCACCGCCGCCCAGCGCCAGCATACCCAGCAGCAGCAGCAGATGCAGCAGGCACCCCAGCACCAACCGCCCAAGCTCGAGATCAAGCGCGACCCCAGGGGGGTCGTGACCGTGCAGGGCGCCTCGTGCCTGCCCCTGCCGTCGGCCGCGGCCGCGCTCGCCGCCATCTCGCGCGCGCTCGCGCGCCGCCGCACGAGCGCCACGCTCATCAACGTCGCCTCGAGCCGCTCGCACCTGGTCGTGTCGCTCTCAGTCGAGGCCGTCAACCTCCAGACGCAGGCGGTGGCGCGCGGGAAGCTGAGCTTTGTCGACCTGGCCGGCAGCGAGCGCGTGAAAAAATCGGGCGCCTCTGGCGACCGGCTCGCCGAGGCCACCGCGATCAACCGCTCGCTCTCGGCGCTCGCCGACGTCGTCTCAGCCCTCTCCTCCTCTGCGCCCCACGTCCCCTACCGCAACCACAAGCTTACGATGCTCATGTCCGACAGCGTGGGCGGGAACGCCAAGACGCTCATGTTTGTCAACGTTGCGCCCACGCGCCACCACGCGGACGAGACGCTCTGCTCGCTCGGGTACGCGGGGCGCGTCAGGGGGGTGGTCAACGCGGCGCGGCGCGACGAGGCGTCGAAAGAGGTGGCGCGGCTGCGGCGGCAGGTCGAGGTGTGGAAGGAGCGGGCGGGGCTGGCGACGGCGGAGGCGCGGCGGGACGCGGACCTGGTGGAGGTGACGGACCGCGGCGGGGAGGTGAAGGCGGGTGGGGGGGGTGCGGAGCAGGAGTGATGAGGGCGGGTGAGGGCGGCGGCCGCGGCACCGCCCGACGGTGTCGGCGCGCCGCTGCTGCTTTTTTGTTTGGTCTTGCGTCGTGGTCCGTCGTGCCCCGCCGCACCCCCCAAGTCGCCGACTCGAAGGATCAGCCTCGCGGCCGGATGTCCCGTAGACGTAGAAAGCCAAGGCTTGAGAGGAAGAGCACGCGTGCTTTGAAACCAGCGAGTGGCCCGTGTTTCTCGATTTGGGAGCAAGAGTCCCCCCTCTCCCCCCCCCCCTTCTTCCAACCACCCTCATTCGCAAACGCAACAAAAACCACTCGAACGCGCCGTGAAACACGAACCCCAAACGCACCGCAGCGCGCCAGAGCCCTCTCTCCTCAACTTGTCACGTCGAACACGCGCGCGCGCATTGCTATCTATTGACGCGCGGACGATTGAGAGAGAGAGACAACCGAATCGAACCCCCCTCCCCCCTCCCTCTCTCTCTCCGCAACAACACAATGGTCCGCTCCTGAGCCCCGCCACCGCTCGATACCACATAGACCAATCGACCTTTCCCTCGTGTCGTCGTGCCAATGGTGGCGCCCCTGCGGACTCGGGGGCGGCGGCGGCCGCGCGCCGGCCGCGTGACGCTCGCCGCGGTTGTCGCTCTCGTCGTCGTCGCCGTCGCTGCGTCGGCGTCGTCGGCGCCCGTCCCGAAGGCCGCCGCAGCCCCACAGCACCACCAGCAGCAGCTGCCCTACTACGACGAGGACGAGCTCGCCGCCAGCCTCGAGGCCTCGGGAGGCCTCGCGGGCCGCGGCTCGGGCGACCTGTTCTCATTTGTCGGCGCCGCCGCGCACGCGGCCGTCCCGGCGGCGGCAGCGGCGGCGGCGGCGGCAGCCGGCGGCGCCGCCTCGCCCCTCGCGGCCGCCGCCGCCCCCCCGCCGCCGCCGCCCCAGCTGAAGCCCCTGACGCCGGCCAAGGTCCTGTGGCCGTGGGCCGACGGCACCATCCTCCGCACGCGCCTCAAAGTGCTCAACGCGACCCTCCCGCCCTCGCTCAAGCCCGCGCTGAAAGACTACTTCGTGCGGCTGCCCGGAAAAATGTGCGCCGCCGCCTCGGCGTCGGCCGCCGCGCTCGCCGCGCTGCCGACGTCGCCGCACCACCCGGCCGCCGCGCTCTCGCCGTCGTCTTCTTCGTCTTCGGCCGCCGGCAAATCCCCCTTTTCCTCGGCGGGGGGAAAAACCGTCGGCTCCCCTCCCTTGCCCAAGCTCGTGCCGGACATCATCTCGGACAACCTCTGCCCGTACAAGGTGATGCAGATGCCGCTCAACGGAATCGTCGGCCCGAGCACCTGGGGGGTGGTGGCGATGGAGTGGGCGGGGGGCCCTTATTTCGCGATGCAGCGCGCGCTCGACTTTTGCGAGATCCTCTACGCCCCCGAGCTCGCGTGTGACCGGGAGCTGGCCGTGCGGCTGGCGGGGCGGGACACCATGGGAGCAGGGGGGCCAAGGGGCGCGCAGGCGGGCGGCAGCGGCGGCGGGGGAGGGAAGATCGCGGCCGCCGCCGGATCCCCAAAGCCGCCCAACCCGCGCTCCACCCCCCTGCGCCTGTGCTCGCTGCTCGCGACGCCCGAGTTTCCGGGCGGGCGCGAGGGGTGCAAGGACCCGTGGGCCGACGCCGACCCCACGCTCTACTGGAAGTACGTGCAGCGCAAGCTGGCGGACAGGTTCCCGGGGCTCGGCGCCGTGGCGGCGGCGAAAAAACTCCACGCCCCCGCCGAGGGCTTTTTGGCCAAGGCCACGGGCCGCGCCGCGGCCGGGTCCGACGCCCTGAGAAAGCTCCCGCACGCCATCCGCGCGGCGCCGGACTTTTTGTTCGACGACCTCAAGGCGCTGTGGGCCACGCCCGCGGCCATGGACGCCGCGGTGGCGGCGGCCAACAGCCGCAGCGACAACGGCAACAACGGCAACGGAAGCGGCAACGGTGGCGAGGCGGCCGGGCCCGGGGGCAACCTCTGGCCCGATGGTCCCTTGGGGGTGCTTCTCTGTCCGCCCAGCCCCGTGCACCACGCCTCGGGCGCCGGGTACCCCAACGTCGGGCCCCTGGTCTCCATCGCGCGGCTGATGTGGCGCCTCGACGCGCCTCAGGCCGCGATCGCCGCGCTCGCCGACGACGAGGCCGAGGCGGCGGCGGCCAACCGCGCGCTGTGCTCGGCCATCACGCAGCGCCTGGCCAAGGACGTGGCGACCGTGGCGCTCTACCCGGCGCAAGGGATGGGGCCCGAGTGCGTGGCGGCGTCGGCGGCGGCGGAGGCGGCAGCAGGGACGGCGGGGCCCGGTGCGGGAGCGGGGTTGGTGTGGGGGGCAGGCGCCGCCGATGCGGCAGCGCCTGCCCCGTCGTCGTCGTCGCCGGTGCTCCTGCCGGGCGGGCAGCGCGACCTGACGGCGGGCGACCCGGCGGCGTGCGCCCCGCAGGGCACGACGGTGCCGCGCCCGGCGTCGCCCGACAGCGCGCGCGGGCGCGTGGCGGCGGCCGCGCACCTCTCCATCACGGTCGACGCCGCGTCGCTTCGTCGCACGCGGGTGCAGCGGTGGGCCGTCGGGCAGCAACCGCTGCTGATGTTGCTGCGCCAGAAACAGCAGCATCAGAAGCATCTGAGGCAAGAAGGCTCCTCCTCCTCCTCCGCCACGTCGCCGCCCCCCATGCTGCTGCCCCCGGCGCTGCTGCTGCAGAGCGCGACGGTCGAGGGCGGCGGCGCGCCGGCGGCCTTCTCCGTCGCCGTCTCGCGCGACGGGCCCGAGTCCCTCGTGCGCGCGCTGCGCGGCACCTTCACCCTGCGCAATCGCGACGCGACCCTGCCGATCTCCGCGACCAAGTTCATCGCCGAGATTACCGACGCCGGGCCCGGCGCGGCGGCCGCCGCCCTGGCCGCGCCCCCTGCCCCGCTCGGCGGCAGCAGGGCCGCCGAGGGCGCCTCGGCCACCACCACGACCTACCACGACCTGAGCCTCTCGAGCGGCCCCTGCGGCATCTACCGCCCTTTGGCCCCTGGCAAGAGCCTCACGTGCCCCTACGAGCTCGTGCTCCCCCCAGGCGCCCCCGACCGCGCGGCCGTGCGGCTGCTGGCGGTCGTGGCGCCCGCGACGGCGGCCGACCTGGCGGCGGCCGCCCCGCTCGAGCCCCCCCCCGGGCCCACCGCGGACGCTGCTGCTGCTGCTGCTGCTGCTGCTGGTGGTGGTGGTGGTGCCTCGCCGGCCCCGGCGTCCCAAGAGGCCGAGGACAAGGATGAGGAGGGCAGCAACGACGACGACGGCGGCGACACGGAGCGGGAGGAGCGGGAGGAGCGCGCGCTGCTGGCGCGGCAGCAGCGCGACGCCGAGGCCGCGGCCGAGGCCGCGCGCCCTGCCCCGCTCGGCGGCGGCGAGGCCGCCGCCGCCGCCTCGGCGGTGGGCTCGATGCTCGCGGCCGCCAAGTCCCCGCAGGCCATCGCGGCCAGGGCGCAGGACGCCCTGCGGTCCTTGGGCGTGAAATTGCAGGACGCGCAGATCAAGGCGCGCGTGCTCAAGCGAGGGGGGGTGGGCGGGGGCGCCCCGCAGCTGGCGCGGCAGGGCGGCACGTGGGTCCTTGGCGACGGCAGCAGCGAGGCCTGGAAGTCTGAGGCGGTGGCTGCGGAGGCGGGGGCAGCCATGGACGCCGCAAAGGCCAAGTCGAACAAGGGGGCGGCGGCGGCGGGCGTCCTTGCGGGCCTGAAGATCGGCGGGCGCGACCGGGGGGCCGAGCGCGACGAGTTGCCGTCCTCGGCGGCCGCGCGGCGCGCGGCGGCCGAGGAGGCGCCGCCGGCGGCGTACGACTTTTCGGGCGTGCCGGCCGAGGCCGCGGGCGTGTGCGCGCGCCTGCGCCTGGACGGGGTCGGGGAGGGGACCGGGGTTGAAGTCTCGTCTGCCTCTGCGGCCTCCGCCTCATTGTCCTCGTCCTCCTCGCTGACGCCGCGCCGCATCGCGCTTCGGGCGCTGCGGCCGCTCGGCGGCGGCGCATCCTCCTCCCTTGTCGCCTCGGCGGAGGAGCTCGGCGCCCTGGCCGGCAACTTCACCTCGTCCCAAGGCCTGAGGCTGTGCCAGCCGGCTGTAGTGAGCTACAGCCTCGCGTACGACGTGCCCGCGGGCGTGTTCGTCAAGAAGCGGCCGGGGGCGTCGGCGTCGGCGGGCGACGGCAGCGACGACGCGGGCTGCGACCCGTCGCGCCCGGCGCGCGCCCCCCTCCAGCAGGTCTTCGAGGCGTCGCACATGGTCTCCGTGGCCCCCGAGCGCGCGGACCTGGCGTCGACCTCCTCCTCTTCATCGTCGTCTTCCCCGCCCGCCGCCGCCGCGACGGCGACGGCGACGCCGACGCGCGGCAAGACCCTTGCAGAGGCCATGGCGGCGATGGCGGCGTCTGAGAACGAGGCGCAGAACGAGGAGGAAGACCCCGCCGTGGGCCTGCTTCCCAGGGCCTACAGCGCCGGGCCGTTCCTGGTGCGCGTGGTCGCGACGCCGCCGCCGCCCTGCGCCGGGTCGGCGGCGGCGGTGGCGGCGGCGGCCGCGGCCGCGGGGCCTGCGGACGCGGCCGCGGACGCCGCCGTCGCGAGCGCGAGAGCCAGCGGCGCCAGCAGCGCGACGGGCACGCGCGCCGCCATGCTGGCCGCCTCGCTTCAGAACCTGCGCGCCGTGCCGCAGGCCCCGCGCCTCACGCTCAAGCATGGCGTGGCCCTGCCCGCGCGCAAGAACCAGGCCGCGCTCATCGCCACGACGCCCTGGGCGGTCTCGCGCGGCCTCAAGGAGGCGGCGCAGCGCGCGGCCGACGCCGAGGCCGACCGCGCCGAGGCGGCGGCGGCGGCGGCGGCGGCGGCCGAGGGCAGCGGCGGCGGCGGTGGCAGCAGGCAGCAACAAGAAGAGGAGGAGCAGGCGGCGGCACCCTCCGTCCGCGGGCGCGGCCGCGAGCTGCAGCAGATGCCGGGCCTGCCCGCGCCGCTGCAGGGCCTCGCGCAGGGCTTGGGGGCTCGGGCGGCGGCGGCAGCAGCCGGGGGGGGCGGCCTCCTCGGCGCGCCTCCCTCCACCTCGTCGTCCGCGCCACCGCCGCCCCCGGCCCGCCGCTCTCCGCCGGCCGACGTCCGCCGCAGCCCCGCCGCCGCCGCCGTCCTCTCGTCCCCGCAGCCCACCGCCCTCGTCCGCGTCACCAAGCAGCGCCTCGTCGACACGCTCAACCTGCGCTCGGCCGTCATGGGGGGAATAGGGGGCGGGCCCGTCTTTGTGCGGCTCGACGTCACTGTGGGGGCGGCGGCTGCGGCGCCGCAGGGCGGCACCTTCACCTTGCTGGGCCAGCCGGCCCTCAAAGTGCGCACGTCCAACCCGCGCGTGGCCGCGGCCGCTCCCGGGAACGTGTGGCGCGTGCGCGGGGCCAACGTGTCGGTGTTTGCGACCGAGGAGGACGCGGCGGCGCGGCGCGCGAGCGCGGTCGTGCCCGCGCGCTTTGCGGTGGGCCCGGGCGTGGCGGCGCCCTCGGTGCGCGGGAGAACGGCGGTGGGGGCGTCTTCTTCCTCCTCCTCCTCCTCCCCGCTGAGGCCGCAGCTGCTGATCCCGCCCTACATTGACGAGGCCACAGGCCAGTCGCTGGCCGAGGTGATCGTTTGGGGCGGCGGGGAGGAGGACGCCGAGGACGGGGGCGCGGGAAGTGGGGCGGACGCGGCCGAGCCGCCGCTCGCCCGGCCGCTGCCGCGCTTCGCGCAGCTGACCGTCTCCGTCGACCGCCTCACGGACGAGCGCGTCACGTCCGAGGTCAGGGGTTCGGCCGAGCGCGACGGCTTTCCCTCGCCCGACGCCGTCTGGAGGCTGCTTGGAGGCGGCATCAAGGGCAGCGGCGGCGGCAACAACTCTGCCGGAGCAGCGGGGGTGCTCGCCACGCCCCCTGCGACCGTTGAGGGCCCCGTGCAGCCGCTCCTGCCCTACACCCCAGACGAGCTCGCGGCCGTCGCCGCCGCGGGCGGGGCTGAGGCCCCCTGCCTCACCCTCCACGCCCCTGCGCCCTTTGTCCGCGTGCTCTCGGCCGAGGACGACGCGGCCCCGCAGGGGCCGTTCGACGCGGCCGCGCGCGCCGTCGTCGGCGTCGCCACGCCCGGCGGCCGCCGCCGCCGCGCCGCCATGCGCTCGGGGACCGCCCCCGCGGTCAAGCTCGTCAACCCGGCCCTCGAGGCGGGCGCCGGGGCGGGCGGCAACATGGGCGGCATGGCCGCGCTCGCCCCCATCTTTGGGTGGACCAACCGCACGGCGGCCAAGGCGGCCGCGCTGGCCGAGAAGCAGCGGCGCGCGCTGGCGCTCGCGTCCGAGGCCGTCAGCAGCGTGCCGCTCGAGGTCGCGAGCGCCCTGATCTCGCAGAGCGGGGTCGACGGCGTCGGTGGCGGGGGTGGCTTGCGGGACGCTTCGGGGTCGAAAGCCGCGCAGGCCAGGGGAGGGGTGGCGGGCGCAAACGACAGCACGGGCGTCGGCGGCGGCGGCGGCTCGCCGACGGGGCTGGCCGAGGCGCCCGACGGATTCGCCGACCCCGACCCCGTCGCGCGCTCGCTCGCCGAGTCCGGCACCGCCGTCGTGTGCCCCCGGGCGGGGGCCCCGCCCCTGGCGTGGACGATGCCGTACCGCATCGGGCCCTTTGAGCGGTGCGGCGTGTACGACGTGGTCGTCAGCGCGTTTGGCGCGCCGGGCGCGAAAGCGTCGGCCGCGGCCGTGGCGCCCAGCGAGCGCGTCGTGCGCGTGGTCGTCGAGGGGTGCGGGACTTGATCTGAAAAACGACTTGAAAAGCGGGGTAAAGGGGGAATAAATAAACACGGCAAGACAACGCTAGTTTTCACGGCCCCGCCGAAAATGAAAAAACAAAAGAAAGGAATCGCCGTCGTCTTTACACGCGCGCGGCCGGCCGCTCCTACAGCGCTGTTGCGGTCGGTCCTGATGAGCAGGGACAATCCTAATCTACCTAAAAAACCAACTAGCGAGCGCGCGCGCTGTCCGTCGGGCGTGTGTGTGTGCTGTGCGTGTGTGTGAGATCTTTTTTCGTTGCGAAGGTGCGTGCGTGCGGTGCGGGTGGGTGGGGGGGGGGAGAGGTCTTGTCGTCAAGTCGGTTTTGGGTGCGGCGCCCGCGCGTGGCGGCGACGGGCGCTCAAAAGGGGTGGGTGGTCGTTTGTTTCTGCGTGCTGCTGCTGCTGCTGCTGTTGCTGGGGCTGCGGGCGAGGTTCAGAGGGAGGGGGGCGCGCAGCTCGGTGGGCGGCGCCCCGCGCGGCCTGTACCCCCCTCACTGCTGCACAGCGGGCGCCGCCGCGGGGCGCGTCGCCTCTGCCGCCGCTGCCTTGGCGCCGCCGCCCGCCGCCGACGCCATCGCCTCTGCCGCCGCCGCCTTGCCCCCCGTCGCCTGCACGCCGCCGGGCTTGCCACTGCCGGCCGACGTTGCAGCAGCAGCATCAGGCTTCGCGGCCGCCGCCGTCGTCGTCGCAGGCGTCGTTGTCGGCGCCTTTGCCGCCACCGCCGCCGGCAGCGCCGCCGCCGCCGCCGCCGGCCGCCGCGCCGACGAGGGCGAAAAGACGTCGCACGTCTGCTCCGCCGGGCCCGCTTTCCCCGGCGCGGGAACCCCGGCCTGCGCCATCACCGCGAGCAGCCCTTTTTCCGCCGCGTCCATCGAGTAAAAGTCGCGGATGTTGTCCTTCCCGCCCTCGACGAGGCGCTCCCAGAGGGGGCAGTCGGTGTACGCCTTCAGCGTGCGCTCTGCAAACTCTTGTGGGGTCGCGGCCACGAGGGCGTTGACGCCGTCGGCCAGGTGCATCCCCTCGGCGGCGACAGGGGTGGCGACCACAGGCACACCATAAAGCATGGCCTGGTTGATCTTGCCCTTGACGCCCGCCCCCGAAAGCAAGGGCGCAACGACCACTTTCACCGAGCCATAGAGCAGGCGCAGGTGGGCGTCGCTCAGCCAGCCGTGGAAGATGGTCGTGACGCGCGCCCCGGCGAGCGCGGCGTCGGGCGCGCGGTTGCTGCCGACGATGTGGAGCACCAAGGAGGAGCGCTCGTGGGGCGGGAGGACGTCGGCCACGGCCGGTAAGACGTCGTCCAGCAAGGTGCGCACGGCCTGCTGGTTGGGGAGGTGGTTGAAGTTGCCGACGAAGAGGACGCCGGAGCGCTCGGCGCAGGCGCGGCCCTCGCGGTGGTGGTGCGGGGTCTTGGCGGCCGGCAGCAGCGGCGTGATGGCCGGGGTCGTTGTCGCCGTCGTCGTCGTCGCCGTCGTCGCCTCTTCCTCCGCCTTGGCGACGGCTGCCGTGGCCGCCGCGATCCACTCCTCGCTGGAAGTCTTGGCTGTGGCAGCGGCGGTGGAGGAGGGCGAGGACGACGAGGAGGCGACCTCGCTCTTCCCCGCCGCCGCGCCGATCGCCGCCGCCACCGCCTCGGCCATGGCCGCCTCCTTGCCCTCGCCCCGCGCCTCGGCCGCCGCAAGCGCCGCCTCGATCGCGCGCCGCTGCCTCTGCGCCCGCCCCTCCCCCTTCTTCTCCTCCTCCTCCTCATCTTCGTCGTCCTCCCCCTCGATTGCCTCGATGTCGTGCACGTTGGACACGACCGCCAGGCGGGCCCCCGGGGCGTAGTGCCGCAGCACGGGCAGCTCCACCTCGCTCACGACGACCGTGACCGTGGAGGCGCGGACGAGGGCGATCTCGCGGTCGCGCGTGCGCCTGGCGGCGGCGGCGGCGGGGGACTTGCCGTCGAGCCAGGAGACGACGGCGAGGGCGTCGGTGTGGTCAAAGTTCCACGAGGCGGAGGAGGACGGGGCGGCGGCGGGCGCGGCGAGGCCGGCCTCGGCCGCGACGGGGGCGCGCATGACCGCGCCGGGCGCGACGATGACGGACGCCGAGTTGTCGTCGGCGGCGGCAGCGGCGGCGGTGGAGATGGCACCGCCCGCCCCCCCGGAGAGCTCGCGCGCGGCGGCGGCCGACGCCTCGCGGCGCGCGGCCAGGCGCGCGGCGGCCGCGGCCTCGGCGCTGATGGCCATGCGCGCCTCGCGCAGGAAGTGCACGTCGACCGTGTCGAAGACGACGGGGGTGTTGGGGCAGGCGGCGCGGAGGGCGGCGGCGGCGCGCTCGTACACGTAGAACCGCGCGACGACGATCACGTCGTAGAGGCAGGCGTTCGAGGAGGAGGAGGAGGAGGAGGAAGGGTTGCCGCCGTTGCCGTTGCCGTTGCCGTTACCGCCGGCCGCCGCCGCGCGCGCCGCGGCGGCCGCGGCCCCGCCGTCCGCCCTCAGCCGCCACTGGTCCGCGGGGAGGAGCGGCAGCACGTCCACCCCCAAGTTGCGCGCGGCCACCAGGTACCGCGCGTCCCGGCCACCCGCCGTCGGCTGGTACGACACGCGAAACCCGCTCCCGATCAGCAGCCGCAGCGCGTTGAGCGTGCGGATGCTGCCGCTGTCGCGGTCGGGCTCCGGAACAATGTCGTCGACCCACAGGAGCCGGCCTTTGCCCCCGCCTCGGTCGGCGGCGATCGACAGGGGGACCCCCAGGGGGCAGTGGTGCGCCTGCAGCCGCCCTCTCCACTTGTCGACAAACTTGCGGCGGTTGGCCTCCATCAGCGCCTGCTTGTCGGCGCTCAGGGAGCCCCCCTCGTCGTGGAGGACGACGGCCGCGGGCACGTACCGCACCTCGTACCCCGCCGCGGCGTAGGACATGGCCAGGTCGGTGTCCTCCCTGTTTGTTGGTTGTTATGGTTGGGTTTTTTTTGGGGGGGGGGGGGGGGGGGGAGGAGGAGGAGGATTGCGATTGTCGGCGCCGTGTTTTATTGGGGGGTTCCTCCTCTGCGTTTTGCCCGAGAAACCAAAGAAGAAGACTCACCAATAGCCCTTGCCGTAGCGCGGGTCGAACCCGCCGATCTCCCCCATGAACACCTCGCGCCGCACCAGCACGCACGCCGCGCTCATGTAGTCGGCCCGGCGCGCGTAAAGGTGCTCGTGCCGGGGGCTGGGATCGCGCCGGCCGAAGTTGGCCGCCGTGGCGTCCGACCAGACCACCCCCCCGGCCTCCATGACGTGCCCCGTGGAGTTGAGGAACAAAGGGCCGGCCATGCCGACGCCCTTGGAGCGCGGGCGGGCGAGGGCCTCTGGGGCCGAGGTGGAGGAGGACAAGCGCGAATTCGCGCCGGCGTTGTTGTTGCCGTTTCCGCCGCGCTCGCCGTCGCTCTCGTCGCCCTCGCCGCCCTCGCGGTGCGCGGCGAGCAGCGCTGCCAGCCACCCCCTCGTCACCAGCGCGTCGCTGTTGATCAGCGCCAAAAACTCCCCCCGCGCGGCCCTGGCCGCCTGGGTGTTGGCCTCCCCGAACCCGACCGACCGGCCGTTGCGGATCATGCGGAAGGGCACGCGGAAGTGGCGCTCGATCACCTCCCCCGCGAGGGCCAGCTCGGCCATGTCTTGCGTCGAGCCGTCGTCGACGACGACGAACTCGGCCGAGCGCGCCTCGCGGCTCGTGCGGAAGAGCTCGAGGACCGTCTCGACGACCATGGCCGGGTTGTTGTGGACCGTCAGGAGGAAGGAGACCTCCGGGGGCGGGGGGACCCAGTCGGCGGTATCGTTGGCGTCGGCGGTATCGTTGGCGTTGTTGGCGTTGGCGTCTTCGCTCGCCGCCGCCGCCTCGCCGCGCCGCTCCCTCTCCACCTGCCGCCGCCACGCCGCCGTGCCCGAGGCCATCCGCCTGCCCGGCGGGGGCTCCGGCCCGGCCTGCCCCCGCAGAGGCAGGCCGCACGCCGCGTCGGCCTCGGCCTCGCTCGAGAACTCGAGGCGCGTGAAGGCCGAGAACGCCAGGTCGACGAACACGGGCTCGTCGTTCTCGCTCTCGCTCTCGCCGGCCGTCGCCGCTGCGCGCAGGCAAAAGAGGGGCTCGCAAAACGCCGCCTGCACCGACGGCAGCGACGGGCTGCGCCCCGTGCACGCGGCCGGGGGCACGGCGCTCGAGGCCGCGGCCGCCCCGGGCCCGCGGCCGCCCGTGGGCGCGGACGACGCGGCGGCCTCCCAGCGCGCGGCCTTGATGCTGCGGGGCACACCGCGCGGCCACTGCTGCAAGGAGGGGGCCCCTCCCTCCGGCCGCTCCTCCTTTGGCGCGGGCGCGGGCGTCGGCGCGGGCGCCGCCGGCGCGGGCTCCGTCCCTTGCTGCTGCTGCTGCTCGGGCTGTGGCTGCGACGCCGCCGCAAGGAGCGACGCGTCCGAGGCGCCTCCTGCGCGAGGCGCGCGCGCGAGGAGGGCGGCGGCCGCGGCCGGGCGCGTGGCGCCGGGCGGCCCTCCCGCCCCGGAGCTCAAGCTGCCCCTGAGCTGGAGCCCGAGCAGGGCGAGCAGAACTCCAGCGAGCAGGAGCGTGGCCGCCCGCTCCCTCCTGAGCCACGCGCCCGCGCCCCCGCCGCTGCCGCCGCGCCCGCCGCTGCCGGAGCCGAGCCTCCCCGGCCGGCTGATCCGCCGGTAGGGGCCGCTGCCCGACTCCATGCGGCTAGGCGCTCACGAGGGGCGCGCGCGAGGGCTCTCTCGCCTCTCTCCCCCTTCTCTCTCTTCCCCCACTGAAAAAGCAACAAAAGGCCGACTTTCAAGAGTCCCTATGGTTTTGTTGTCGCGCTTGCTGCAAGGGGCCTAATCGCGCTTGGGGGGCACGCGCGCGGAGGGCCTAATGAGGGCGCCCAGTCCAAAAAGTCAAAAGTCTACTGTAGCGTTTGGGGGGCGCGAATGGCTGAAAGGGGAGCGCCGTGAAATAATGGGGCGGCGGCGGCGGCGGCGAACAAACCGCCAGGGTCGGCCGACGGCCGCGAGCTCTGAACGAAAGCCAGTCGCCCGTTCGCCCACAAGGGCCGCCACACACACGTTCTCAGCAGAAGCGCCGCTCTCCTCCTCATAATCAGATCCACGCGCGCGCGCCACTCCAACGCACAAGCCCTTCCCGCCGTTCGCGATTGTTTCAAGAGAGAGAGATAGGCTGGGGCACGAAGAGCCTTCCAAAAAAAGAGCGTCGCCCCGATAGAGGAGCAAAGGAGCCATGCAGCTGCGGCGAAGTCGCGCGGCGTGGCTGGCGCTGCTGCTCGCGCTGGTGGCGGGCCTCCTGCTCGCGCGCGCCTGCGCCGCGCGCGAGTTCCCCGCCGCTGCGAGCGGCAATGGCGCGGCGGCTCTCGACGCCGCCAACGCCGCCGTCGCCGACGCCGCCGACGCCGACGACGACGGCGCCGGCGACGCAGGCGGCGCGGCCGCGGCCGCCGCCTCGCCCGCGGACGGCGCCTCGTACGCCGAGCGGTACGCGGCCGACCCGGCCGGCGGGGTCATCAGCGTCCCGCCCGCGCCCCTGGACTCGTCGTTTCTGCCCAACTTCAACTGCCGCAAGATCGCGGTGAGTCTTTTTTTTTTGGTGGTTTGACGGGCCGTCGACCGACCGCCGCCCAAAGCAAAAAACTAATCATCCTCAATCAACGCCACCCAAAAAAACCAAACAACAGCTCATCAAGACGCACAAGACGGGCTCCACCACCCTCGGCAGCGTCCTCTTCCGCGCCGCCGCCCAGCAGGGCCTGCGCGTGCACCCGGGCCCCCACGTCGACTCGTCCCAAGCCGTGCCCCCCGAAAAGCGCGGCGCCTTTGATGTCGTGCTCCAGCACAACCGCCGCGGGTGCCTCGTGCCCGGTGAATTGCCGCGCCTTCTCGCCCACTACGCCTCCCTGCTGGGCACCGACGACTTTAGCGTCGTCACGACCGTGCGCCACCCGGTCGCCCGGTTCCTGTCGCACTTTTATTTTTTCGCCGCTGACGAGCTCGAGCGGGCGGCCGCCGACGGCAAGCCCGCCGATTTAGCCGCCCTTGTGCACCAGAGGGGTTACAACAACCTCACGGCGTGCGTGTTCGGGGTGCAGCAGCTGGAGGAGGCGGTCGCGCTGGTCAACAGCCCCATGTTTCGGCGCGTCTTCTTCATCCCCGTGGAGTACCTGCACGAGGGCGTGGCGATGCTGTCGCGGAGGTGCGGGTGGGGGAGCGGCGGCGGCAACGGGGCCGGCGACGCCGCTCTTTCGCCCGCTTCGTCGTCGTCCGCACTCGTCCCCGCCTCCGCCTCCGCCATCGCCACCCCCCCCTACTCCCCCGTCTTCCTCAACGTCAACGAGAACAACGGCGCCAGGGGCGACCACGTCCGCCCGGCCCTGCGCATGGACCACTTCGCCAGGTCCAACCCCTCGCTCCTGCGCGACATGGCCGAGATCAACAGCGTCGACCTCTTCCTGTATGGCGCCGCGCTCGCGTCCTTCCGCGCGCAGCTCGCGGCCGACGCCGGCGCGTCGCTGGCGGTGGCCGCGCACGTCCGCGCGGCGCAGAGGCGCCTGGGTTCCCGCTGCTCGGGCGCGCCGAGGGACTGGAAGGCCGCGCCCTCGCTCTGCAGCTGGCTGTCTCTGTACGACACGGTCTACCTCGACACGGTCGACCCGCAAACGGGGTTGGTGAGGTGGGACTCGGTCGTGGCGGGGAGGCCGCTGAGCATCCTGCGGGAGGAGGCCGAGCGCGACGTGGCGGTACTTCTGCCCGCGCCGCGGCCGTTTTTCGTCGTCGCGGGGGCGGCGGTCGTGTCGGCGCCGCAAACGGCTGGCGGTGGGGGGGGCATGGCAAACACGCTCCTCGGGGGGGCGTCGTCGCCGAGCGCGTTCGCGGACGGGGCCGAGGCGACGCCCGAGGCCATCGAGGCGTGGTCCGAGGCGCTGCTCAAGGCCGGGGTGCAGCGCGTGTACCTGGCGCACGCGACGGCGGCGGCGGCCCCTCCCGTTGCTGCTGCTGCTGCTGCTGCCGAGGGTGGGCGCAAGACGAGCGGCGGCACGAGCGACGCGGACGCCGACGCGCCCCCGTTCGTCGGCGGCCTTTCCGAGGAGGCGTCGTCGTCGATGCCCCCCCCGCCGCCGCCACCCGTGCCCCCGCTGGCGCTGTCCCCGCGCACGCAGGCGCGCGCGGCCTCGGGAGAGGTCGTCGTCCTCGAGCTCGGGGCGCACGGCGACGGCGGCGGCTTTGGCGCGTCGGCATCGGCGGCATCGGCGGCAACGGGCAACGGCGCCGCCACCGCCCCCGGCAGCCCCGCAACCGACACCACCGAAACCACCACCACCGGCCCCCTGATCACCCTCGACGACGACTCGGCGAGCTCTCGCGCCTCCGAAGCCCGCCGCGCTGCCGCCAGCCGCCGCGCCGCCGCCGCCTCGGCCGAGGCGGCCGCCTATGCCGCCCTGACCGCCGCCATGCGCAGGGCCGCGTCGTGGGGATTGGTCATCGGCCTGGACGAGCGCGTGGTGCTGCCCCCCGGGGTGGGGGGGCTGCCGTGGGCGCTGGCGGACGCGGAGCGCGAGTCCCCGCTCGTGGCGCAGGCGTGCGCGCCCGTGCTGCTCGCGACGGACCGCGAAGACGCGGCCGCGCTCGTCGCGGGCGGCTCGGCGGTGGGGGCGGCGGCGACGGCGCTCCGGCCCGCAGCCGCGCGGCTGTCGCGCGGCGTGCGGTGCGCCGCGCGCCTCGCCAACGTGCGCGCGCTGCGCCCGCACGTGCACGCGCCCGTGCAGGACCGCGCGCAGGCGCTGTGTGCCAACCCCCCGGCCTTCTGGGGCGAGGGCGGGGGGGGCGGCGCGCAGGACGACGAGCAGGAGCCCACGGCGGACGCCGCCGCGTCGCTGCACCCCTTCCGCAGCGGCGGCGGCGGCGGCAACGGCGGCGGCGGCGCGACGACCGCGGCGGCGGCGGCCGCGCTGGGGGCCTACGTCGAGGGCTACTCGGACAAGGGCGGCGGCGGCGGCGCGCCGTCAGCCTCCTCCTCCTCGGTTGCCTCCTCGTCGAGGGGGGTGTCGCGCGAGGCCGCCGCCGCCGTCCACAGCCTCAAGCTGTACGGATTCGGCACCAACTGCGTGGCGCGCTCGCTGCCCTTTTCCGTCGCGACTGCCGACGCACTGCTCGCGGGCGGGGGCGGCGGGGACGGTGGGGGCGGGGAGGAGGGGGCGGCGGCGGCAGATGCGGCGGCGGTCGGCGAGGTCGCGGGCGAGATCCTCGAGGCGCAGCGGGACGAGCAGCAGCTGCGCCTGCTGCAGCGGCAGCGCCACGGCGGCAGCAGCAGCAGCAGCAGCAGCAGCAGCGCAGACCCTCCCTCGATCACCCGCCGCCGCTGAGAGCCGCAACACGCGCCCGCGCGCGCGCTGCTCTTTTCTTCCCCTGCCTCTTCCCCTTCTCTCCGCCCTTTTCCCCCCAAAACCCCCAACCTCCTGCGAGAGCGAACGCCTTCTCCCCCTTCTTCTGCTTGCCTCACGCGCCATTCTTTATCTTCCAACCCGGGGTTTCCAGCCTTTTCTCTCTTCCGCCCGCCATCGCGCGCGCGCGCGCGCCCCGCCCCCGACGCAACGACGACACGACAACCACACAGCCGCACGCACACACACGCACGCAGAGACTCAGACAGAGAGACAACGTGGAACCCGGGGGGAACAGGGATCACTGCCAGTAATAGTGCTCGATCATCTCTTTGTTTCAGAGAGACCCGGTGCGCGCGTGGTTTTTCAAGACCCATGAATCCGCCAACCGCCGCCGCCGCTGCCCAGCCCGAACCAAAAAAAAACACCCTCCTCCTCCTCTTCCGCGCGCTCTCAAAAAGACCTACGACGACGGAGACGGCGACGACGCGGGCAGGTTGAGCGTGCCGAGGCGCGCGGCGACCGTGGCGATCGTCTCGGACACCTCGGGCAGCGGCGGCGGCAGCGAAGAAGGACAGGCCGCCCAGCCGCCCGCTCCCGTCGCCGCTGCTGCGCGCCGCTCGCCGTCCGCCTCGACCTCCGCGACCACCGCGTCCGCGCGCGCGCCCGGCCCGCCCTTGACCGACTCGGCGCCGTCCCCGCCGCCGCCCGGCTCGGCGTACTGGCGCGCCAGGCGGTCGCGCAGGGCCCGCAGGCTCGTGCGCCACGCCGCGGGGGGAGGGGCCGCGGGCGCGGGCGCGGGCAGCAGCAGCCACCCCTCGACGAGCGCGACGAACGCGTCCGGGTCGGGCGACAGGATGGCCTCCCAGTCCATCTGCGTGTCCGGGGGGATCGGAGCCAACAGTTCCGTGGGCAGGCCGCGCACGGCGAACAGCGAGTCGTCGCCCTCTTCTTCTTCCTCCCCCGCTCCGCCGCCGCCGCCGCCAAGCTCCGCAGCGGCCGCCCACAGCGCGCCGAGCACAAACGTGTGGCCGCACGCGGCCGTGCCGCGCGCGAGGGGCATGAAGTTGTACCAGTAGTAGGCAAAGGTGAGCGCGGCGCGCGCCACGGCGTACAGCGGACCGCCCTGGCCGCTGCCGCCTTCGACGTCCTTATTCTTCTTGCCGCCGTTGTCGCTCGCCGCCCCTCCCGCCCCCTTGACCGCGGCCAGCGCGTCGAGCAGGCCCTCCCACGCGTGCTCGAGCTCGGCGCCAAAGGCGGCCCAGCGCGCCGGGGTGACGGGTGTGCGGATGGAGAACTCATACCCGTCGGGCTGGTCGCGCACGCGCACGAGCGTCAGGCGCGTGCCCTCGAGGACGGGGGAGCCCCCGCCGCCGCCAGCGCCGGCCTCGGCGGCGGCGGCGCGCCGGCTCGCCAGCGGCAGCACCACCCACGCGTCCGCCCCCCCCAGCGCCGCGTACATGTCCCCCAGCGTCCTGGCGGACGCGATCGCCTCCCGCGCGGCCGCGGAGCCCAGGGGCACGCGCCGCCCCGCCGCGTCCCAGACCGCCGGCCCCGCGGCCACGGGCGAGTCGCCCTGCGCCAGCGCCGCCGGCGCGCTCGCCCCCGCCGCCGCCGCCGCCTCGAGCGCCGCCGCGCGCAGGCGCTCCATCGCCCTCCCCCTGTTCATCGCGTACCGCACGCACCCCGTCTGCCCGCTGTGCATGGGCGTGTGGCTGCCGAACCCGCACTCGAACTCGCGCCGCGTGAGGCGGTCGACCCACACCGCCTGGTCCCCTGGTTCGCTGAGCTGGCGCCAGCGCACGAGCGCGTCCAGGGCGTCGCGCCAGCCGTACGGGTGGACGTGGCCTTGGCTTTGGTTTTGGGGCTGGTCGCGCTTGGAGCTGGCGCTGGTGGGGGCGGCGGCGGAGGTGGCCCTGGGGAAGGACGCGCCGGAGGAGGAGGAGCGGCGGCGGCCGGCGACGAGGGCGGACGAGGAGGAGGAGGAGGAGGAGGATGCGTGGCGGGACGACGGCGCCGCAGCCGCAGCCGCAGCCACAGCGGCGGCCGCGGCCGCCGCCGCAGCAGCGGCGTCGGCCTGGACTCCCGCCGCCCACGCGCCCACCACGTAGGGGTTGTACCGCGCCGCGCTCGAGCCGCCGTCCGGCACCGTGACCTGCGGCGGCGCCGCCGGCCCCCCCTCGCCCCCGCCGCCGCCCCCGCCCCCGCCGCGGCGCGCCGCCGCCGCGCGCCGCAGCGTCTGCGCCAGCTCGAGCGCCGCCAGGCCCGCCGCGCGCTGCTGCCGCGCGTTGCTCAAAAAGCCCCGGTGGCGGTTCTGCAGGAGGCTGCCCGCGGCGTCGGCCGCGCGCGCGAGGACCCTGGCCTGCGGCAGCAGGGCCGAGGGCAGAGGCGGGGGGAGCGGGGGGCCGCCGGCCGACTCGGCCGGCGGCGGGGGCTGCGGAGTGAAGGTGCTTGCGAGCGAGGGGGTCACGGGGCCCTTTTTGCACCAGGACTCCTTCAGCAAGGGGGGCGCCTCGGCGTCGAGGGAGAAGGCGTCGCACCGGCGGTGCAGGCGGCGCCAGAAGAGGTAGATGGCGAGCTCGCGCTGGTAGAAGGCGAGGTTGCGGCACGCGAGGGCCTCCTCAGAGAGGTGGGGCGGGACGGGGGCTGAGGGCGCTGTGCCGCCGCCGTCCTTGCCGCTGTCGCGGCCGTCGTCTTGGTCCGCGGGCGGGCTCCACACGAGGCACGCGTCGTAGTCGCGGATCGCCTCGCGCACGCGCCCGCGCGCGTGGTGGCACGCCGCGCGCAGGAACAGCGACTCGAGCAGCGCCGGGTCCGAGGGGCGCGCGAGCAGCGAGGCCGCGTCGAGCAGCGCAGCCGCGCCGTCGTGGTCGCCAAGCAGCGCGCGCATGTGCGCGCGCAGGCGCCAGGGGGCGATGGAGGGCGGGTGGAAGTTGATGGGGCGGCGGGGGCCGCGCGCGAGGGCTCCCGCGGAAGAGGCGGCCTGCTCCTTCTGCTGCTGCTGCTTTTCGTCGCCGCCGCCGTCCTTGGCACCGCTGGCCGCCGCCGCTCCTGCTGCCGCCGCCGCCGCCGCCGCCTCGCGGTCGAGCCTCTCGACCTGCGCAAACGCCCCCTCGGCCTCCTCCACGCGGCCCCACTCCTTCAGGCACTGCGCCAGGTTGGCCCACGCCTCCCGTAGACCCGGACGCAAGGCCACGGCCCGGCGGTAGGCCTCGGCCCCGGCCCGCAGCTCGCCCAGGGACGTGCGGCAAAGGCCGAGGTGGTTCCACGCAGAGGGGGAGCGGGGGGCGCTCTGCGCGGCCCTTTCGAAGGCCTCGGCCGCGCGCCCGTAGTCGCGCGCGCGCTGCAGCAGGACGCCGCGCTCCATGTGGCACTCGGCGATCTGGGCGGACAGCGGGTCGGGCGCGCCGAGGAGGGCGGCGCGCTCGAGGTCCTCGTCGTCGCCTTCGGCTTCGGCCTCGGCATCGCCCGTGGCGCAGGAGGGGCCGCCGCCGCCGCCGCGGCCGCCGCCGCCGGGCGGGCCTCGGGGCGGCGCCCCGGCGCCGCCGCGGCCGCGGCCGCGGCCGCCACCGCCGGGCAGGCCCAGGCCTCGCCCCTCCTCCTCGGCCTCGTCGTATTCGTAGTCCGAGGACGACGCGCCCGGCCGCGCCCGCGCGCCTCCTGCCGCTGCCGCTGCTGCTGCTCCAGCGTTGCCGCCGCCGCCGACGCCGCCACCTCGCCGACGCCGCTCCTCCTCCTCCAATTCCTCCTCCTCCTCCATCTCCTGCCGGTCCAGCATCCCCTGGTACTCCGGCAGCAGCGCCGCGCACCGCTCAAAGTCCGCCGCCGCCCCCTCGGCGTCCCCCAGCGCGCTCCGCGCCTGCGCGCGCCGCCGCCACGCGTCCGGGTAGCGCGGCTCCACGTCGATGGCGCGCGAAAAGTCGGCCTCGGCCCCCCTCAGGTCGCGCGACAGGGCGCGCGCGGTCCCCCTCGCGACGAGGCCGGCGAGCTCGCGCGGGTGGGCGGCGAGCACGGCGTCGAGGAGGCGGAGGGCCTCGTCGACGCGGCCGGCGTTGATCTGCATGACGGCGATGTTGACGGCGGCCGGGTCGGGCGCGAGCGTCGGGTGGGGGTGGGGGTGGGGGAGGGGCGCCGCTCGTGCTGCTGCTGCTGCCACCGGCTGCTTTTTGGCCGCCACCGCCGCCGCTGCCGACGGCGTGGTCGTGGGCTTGGAGCTCGCTGCTGCTGATGATGATGATGTTGCTGCTGACGACGAGACGTGGACGTGGTGGACGGCAGCAGCAGCAGCGGGGGGCGACGAGGCGGCGGCGGCGGCGGCAGACGGCGCCACCGCCGCCACCGCCGGCTTTTCGGCCTTGCCCGCAGGCGCTGCAGCCACCGCCGCCGCCGGCCCCTCTCCTCCTCCTCCTCCTCCTCCTCCTCCTCCTCCTCCAGCCCCGGCCAGCGCCTCTGCCAGCGCCGCGAGCGCCTCGACGTCGCTCGAATCGTCGGCGGCACGCAACGCGCTGAGCCAAACGGCGCGCGCCTCAGCGCCGCGGCCGAGCGCGGCCAGCGCCTGGCCCTTGCGCAGGGCCGCGGCCGCCTGGTTGGGCGCGAGCTCGAGGGCGGCGTCAAAGTCCTGGTGTTGTTGTTGTTGTCGGGGTGGGGGGGGGGGGGGGGCGTACGTGTCCATGTGTCAGGCGGGGATTGGTGGCGGCGCGGCGCGGCGCGGCGCGCGTCGATGGGGCGCGGGGCGGCGCGCGCTCGTGAAACCAACTCGTTGTCTCCGCTCCCCTGACAGCAACATCGTACCTTGAGGGCCTTGCGGTTGAGTTGCAGGCGCTGGTGGCACACACCGCGGTTGACGTGCATCTGCGCGAGCCGCGCGGTCAGGCTCGCGCGCTCGTCGCTGCCCCTGTCGATCGCCTCGTCGAGCGCCTTGACCGCGGCCGCGTAGTCCCCCTTTGCCACCGCCGCCGCAAAGGGCGACGACGACGATGGGCTCGGCGATGCGTCCATGGTGCCGCGGACCAGGGCGCGCGCGCGCGGGAGAGCTCTTGTGTGCTGCTCAAACCGAGTCTCGAAACAACTGATGCGCGCGCCTTCAAGAAATCGAGGGGGTTTGCGACCCAGGGGTTTGTTGAATTTTCCGCAAACTAGTACGGCAAGTGGATGTGGGGTTGAACGCTCTACGACTAAGGGGTTGAGTGAAGCGAACGCAGCTATGCGCGTGCCGACGACTTGAGAGCGCGCGCGAACGCCGACGCCGTCGACGCTCAAAGCGACGGCTCTCTCTTCAGTGGTGCCCGTCACTCTCTCTCCCATCAACGAACGACACTCTCTTCTTACCTCGCTCACTTAAACAACAAAAACGATCAGCACAAAGACGCGCACAGCGCGCGCGCGCCCCAAGCCCCTCTCTCGGCCTGTTCCGGCGGTCTCCCCTCTCTCTCTCTTTCGCGCGCGCGCGCATCGAATTAGGAGAGGCGAAACATCATCAGCAGCAGCACCATGGCGGGCCTGGGTGGCCTGCTCGGGGACTATGGCGGGAGCAGCAGCGGTGGCGAAGAGGACGCGAACGAGCAGCGGCAGCAGGCGGCGGCGACGGAGCAGCGGCGGGGCGACGAAGGCGGCAACAGCGCTGCTGCGACCGCACCAGCAGCAACAGCAGAAGCATCGCCTCAAGGCCGCAAGCGCCCTCGAGAAGACGAAGAAGAACAACAGCAGCAACAACAAAAGCAAGCAGCGCAGCAGCGGCCGCCGGCCCCATCGGCCGCCGCCAAACCCGACGCCGCCCCTCGCCCCCGCATCAACACAACAACCCCCGCCCCGCCCAAAAACAACCACCTCCCCGCGGCCTTCCTCGACCTCCCCCCCGAGCTGCGCGACCCCCCTCACGGCGCCACCGTCGACCCGGAAGCCCTCGCCGCCGTCGCGCGCCTAGCGGCCGTGCAGCGCGCGCACCCGGACCGCGCGCTGGCCGACGAGCTGCGGCGCAACAGGCGCTGGCAGAACCCCTCCTTTCTGGAGAAGATGGTCGCGCACTACGGCCTGGACCAGTACGCGAGCTGCCTGCCGAAGGAGGTGTGGGACCCGTCGGGCCTCCCGCCCCAGGATCGGTGGACGGAGCTGGACGCGGCGTCGCGGGCGGCCGAGGCGGCGACGCGCGCGCGGCGGCAGCAGGAGCAGCAGCGGCAGCTGGCGGCGGCGGCGGCGGGTGGGGGAGGAGGAGGAGCAGGAGGAGGAGCGGGGGGGGGCATGTTTGTGAGTGGGGGGACGCTCGGGGCGGCTGCGTCGGACGGCAGCAGGAGGCCCCGCCCGCAGCAGCCTCAGCAGCAGCAGCCTCAACAGCAGCAGCCGGTCGTGGGGGGCGCCGCGCTCGCGGCGGCGCGCGCGGCGGCCGTCGCCGCGGCCGCCGCGGCGGCAGCCCAGGCGGCACGCCGGCGGCAGGGCGGCACGCAGCAGCAGCAGCCCCCGCAGGGGCAGAAGCCTCCCGGGCGCCGCAGCCGGTGGGACAAGTAGTAGAAGACGGGGTTGTTTTACACACACAAGGCTTGGGTTTCGTTTGTTTGGGTTGTTTTGGGGGGGGGGGGGGGCGGTGGAGAGGGGGGCAGCGACGGCGGCGGCGGCAAATGCGGGGCCGGAAGAATCAAATCGAGGAGGTTCGGGGCAGGCGCACGCTGAGGCAAAGGACGGCGACGATCAACCACCGGAGATCATGAACCAATCACCCCAGCGCCTGCTCCACGGCCGCCCCCACGCGCTCGGCCGCCGCCGCGGCCGCACTGCCGTTGCCACCCGTCGTCGCCGCCCCCGCCGTGTCCTCCTTCTGCCGCAGCTGCGACGCCACCTCGTCGATCGACGCGTTGAGCTGCGCGATCTTGTCGATCAGGTCCTGCTTGGCCGCCTCCGGGTCGCGCGGCAGCGACGCGGCCGGGTCGTCGGCCAGCACCCGCGGCAGGCGCAGGCGGTCGTCCTCCCCCAGCAGCGCGCGCGAGATCTGGGGGGCGAACAGGAATCCCAGGGCGCCAAAGACGACGCCGCCCAGGATGAACCCCGCCGTGAAGCCGCTGTCGCGCGAGTCGGCGCGCACGACGACCGAGGGGGCGCGGGAGCGAGACAGGCGGGCCGCGGCGGGGGCGGGGGCGGCGACGGCGGGGCGCCGGGAAGCGCGCGCCGCAAGCGTCGGCGCCGCCGCCGAAGGGGCTGTGTGTTTTTGGTTTCGGGTTGTTTCGGAGAGAGGGGGAGCACGGGTGTTAGCGGGGCGTGTGTGCCTGGCGACCTGGTTGAGAGATAGGGGCGGGGGGGGGGGGGCAAAGTGCTTCCGCGTCTCGTCGATGATGATGACACGCCCGGGCGGGACGTGTAGGAGAGAGGAGGAGGTGCGCTGGTTCTCCCTCCCTCTCTCTTCCGTGGTGGCTTCCGCGTTCGCGCACGGGCTGCGCGCGCGACGCGGTGGGCACGCGACGCGCACCCGACGCCGTCAGAGGACGTGGTCGGCGCGAGCGAGAGAGAGACAGAGCTGTGGCCAGGCGGGGAGGTCGCGCGAGGAAGCGAGAGAGAGAGAGAGGCGCGAAAGCACTTGCCTGCGAGCGCAAACATGACGATGCGTGTGTTGGTGGCGAGCGCGCGCGGATGGCGGGAAGAGAGAGAGCGATGCAAGGGACGTGTGCCACCGGACGACGTTGGTGTGGGTGTGTGAGTGTGCGGCGCGTGCGTGCGTGCGAGACATGAAGAGCGTCGTCGCTGTTCTCGCGCGCGCGCACCGTCCGCGCCACCGCGCCACGTCGCCGACAACACACCGCGGCCGCCGCCGACGCGCTGTTTGTTGTTCTCAAGGCTGGGGCGCAAGCCTCTCTCTCTCTCTCTCTATCGCTTGAAGGAGTGATTGGCAACAGTACTAGCCGTGCTCGCATCGAACCGCACCCTGGAGACAGACGCGCGACACAATCCAATCAAGAAGAGACAGCACCTCTCTCTCTCTCTGCCTCTCTCTCGCCCGTCCGTCCCCCTCCCCCAACCCACCCCAACGCCAATGCCGGACATTGCCGTCGATCTCGACCGCGCCCTCGCGGTCGCCGAGGAGGCCGCGCGCGCGGCGGGCGAGCTCATCAAGGCGTCCTGGGGCAAGGCCGGCGGGAGCGGCAGCGGCCATGGCGGCAATGGCGACGGCGGCGGCGACGGCAACGGCCGCGTGGCCGGCGGCAAAACCGTCCACGTCGAGACCAAGGGGGGCAACGCGGCCGACCTGGTGACGGACGTGGACCAGGCGTGCGAGTCGCTCATCCGCGACCGCATCCGCGCCGCCTTTCCCGACCACGCGTTCATCGGCGAGGAGGAGTCGGCCGCGGCGGCGGCCGCGGCAAAGGAGAGCGGCGCCTCGGCCGCCCCTGCCGCCCCCGCCAACCCCCCCCGCCCGACCGCCCCCACGTGGATGGTCGACCCGCTGGACGGCACCGCCAACTTCGTGCACGCCTTTCCCTTCTCGTGCACGAGCATCGCCCTGTGCGTCGGGGGGAAACCTGTGGTCGGGGTTGTGTACAACCCGATCATCGGAGAGTTCTTCTCGGCGAAGAGGGGCGGCGGCGCGTTCCTCAACGGCAAGCGGCTGCGCTTGGCGGCGGTTGGGGAGGGGGAGGTCAGCGGCGGCAGCGGGGGGGGGCACGCCACGGCCGCCGGCAACCCCGCCTCTTCCTCCTCCTCGACAGAAGAGCTCCTCTCGCGCGCCCTGATCGGCACGGAGATCGGCACGTCGCGCGACGCCGAGGTGATGGACGCGGTGTTCAAGCGCGCCAAGGCGGTGACGCGCGCGTCGCGCTCGCTGCGCTGCGGCGGGTCGTGCGCGCTGGGCCTGTGCGGGGTGGCGTGCGGGCGGCTGGACGCCTTTTACGAGATCGGCTTCGGCGGGTGTTGGGACGTGGCGGCGGGGGCGCTGGTCGTCACGGAGGCCGGGGGGTGCGTGCTCGATCCGGCGGGGGGGGAGTTTGGGGTCATGGCGCGGCGTGTTTTGGCGGCGCGGGGGGAGCGGACGGGCCGCGCGGTGGCGGCGCTGCTCAAGGAGGCCGGGACGGCGGCGTCGGAGCCCGGGCCGCCGTCGTCGCCGTCGCCGTCGGTAGGGCCATAGTTGGTCGTGGTGGTTCGGGTGGTTGTGGTTGTTGATGCTGATGAGCTCTTTGTGTCAAAAGCGTCTCTGGGAGCGCTGAGCTGATGCTGTCTCTCTTCGTCCCGGCGCGCGCGGTCCGTCGCCGCCGCAAGCGCGAGCTCCCGAGTGCGAGCGGCGCGCGCACCCGCTTCAAAGCCCGTCGCGCCCCCCCGAGCGGTGTGACGCCAAAACCTCGTCGCTACTAGGACGACGAGATCTCCCCTTACATACTGCGTACATCCAGAGGCCTGAACGCGTCCGAATTGTGGCAAATTGCACCGGCGCGCGCATCTTTCCTCCCACCCCCCCAAAAAAACATGCGCGCGCTCGCCGCTTCCGCGGCGGGCCGGCGCGCGGTTTCGGCGCACTCTTCCGCGCCCCTCCCGCCGGCGCGCGCCCTGCCGATCGGAAGAGCGCCCGTGAGCGGCCGCGGCAGCAGCAGCAGGACGGGGTCGTCGCCTTCCTCCTCCTCCCGCTCGGCCCGCAGGATCGCCCCTCCCGCCCGCGCCGCCGCCGACGGCGGGCCCACGTCCCCCTCGAGCGCCAGCACCAGCACCGTTGTCGTCGCGTCACCCCCGGCGTCGCCCGACCCCGAGGCGTCTTCAGCAGCACCAGCACCCGCGGCAACGGCGCCCGTCGTCGCCCTCTCAACGCCGCGCGCCGCCGTCGCGCTTCGGCTCGCGCCGGCCGTCGCCTACCTGCCCCACCCGGACAAGCGCGCCTACGGCGGGGAGGACGCCCACTTCGTCACCGACGCGGGCGGGGGGTGCATGGGCGTGGCCGACGGCGTCGGCGGGTGGGCCGACAGCGGCGTCAACCCGGCAGCGTACGCGCGGGGGCTGATGCGCGCGGCGCTCGCTCACCTCGAGCGGGGGGAGCAGGGGGCGGCGTCCGTGGCGGCGCGCCTGGCGGCTCTAGGGCCCGGGGGGCCGGCCACGGCCGGGGCGGTGACGTGCCGCGCGGCGGCGCGCGTGGACTTTGGCTCCGACGGGGAGGACGCGGCCGTGCTCGCCGCGGAGGCGGCCGCGGCCCAGGCCGAAGAGGCCGCCGCCGTTGCTGCCGCTGCCGCCGCTGTTGCTGCCGCCGCGGCCGCCGCCGACGCGCCGCCGTCCGAGCAGCAGCAGCAGCAGCAGCAGGAGGCGCCTCCCGCGCCCCCTGCTCCTTCTTCCCCTCCCCTCTTCTCCGTGCCCGCGGCCCACTACCAGGTCCAGGCGGAGGCAGCAGCAGCAGGAGAACCGTCCTCCTCCTCCTCCTCCTCCGCGCCCCCCCCAAAACCAGACCCGCGCGCCGCGCTCGACGCCGCGCACCGCCTGGTCCGCGTGGCGGGGTCCGCCACCGCCGTGCTGCTGCAGCTCGACGCCGCGCGCTCGGCGCTCAGCACGGTCAATCTGGGCGACTCCGGGTTCATGGTGCTGCGGCGGAGGGAAGGGGGGCAGGGACAGGGAGGAACAGGAGCAGGAGCAGCAGGAGCAGGAGGAGGCGGCAGCGCCAGCAGCGGCAGCGGCAGCACCGCCCACAACCACGCCGCCGCCGTCGTCTACCGCTCGCAGCCCCTCCAGCACTTCTTCGACTGCCCCCTCCAGCTCGGCGCCTGCCCCGAGTACGTCGACGCCACCGACTCGGCCGACCAGGCCGACGTGCGCACGGTCCCCGTGAAGGCGGGCGACGTGATCGTGGCGGGGTCTGACGGCCTGTTTGACAACCTGTTCGACGACGAGGTCTGCGCGCTGGTCTCGGGGGCCTTTTTCGAGGTCCCCCCTGCCGCCTTGCAGCCCGACCCGGCGGGCGGGGACGCTGGGGTCGACAAGGAGGGCCTCCCGGTCCCTCCCGACGCGCGCCTGGCGCCCGCGCTGGCCTCGGCGCGGGCGTGCGCCGAGGCGCTGGCGCGCGCGGCGAGGGGGGCGGCGGCCGACGAGCGGCGCGACTCCCCGTACAGCCGCGAGGCGCGGCTCCAGGGCTTGGACTTGCCTTGGTGGGAGAAGGTGGCCGCGACGCGCTTCACCGCGGGCGGGAGGGTGGAGGTGGGCAAGCTGACGGGCGGGAAGATGGACGACATCACGGTGCTGGTGGCGCAGGTGGTGGCGGCCGCTTGAGAGAGGATTTTTTTAGGGACAGAGCGCCGTTCCGCTGCCCCGCCGTCGGGTCGACCCGTCGTCTTGAGAGTTTTTGCTTGTTGCTCCTTCAATTTTGTGTACTTTAGATAGAGAGAGTCCTCGATTCCGCGGGGGCCCTGCTTTCTTTTTTAACTATTGGCGATTGATTGGAGAGAGTGCGGTTGGATTGATTGGCTTCTGGGCGCGAGGTGGCGGCGGGCGGGCGCGCGCGTCGGAACGCGGCGCAACGTCATCGTCGGCGGCGGCGGCGCGCCCGATAGATCCGCGCGCGCCCGCCTCTGCTCCCCCTTCTCCAGTTCCTCGCAGCTGTCCTCCTTCGAACCCCCCGGATCAGGCCCCCTTCCCTCCTCCCTGATTTCCTCGTCGTCGTCGTCTCCCCCCAAAACACAACAGACGGACCGACTCGAACAACCCCACGAACGAGCCCCCTCGCCCCGAGCGCGCCCCTTGCGCGTCCGCCCGCCCCCCAGCGCCACCCATGGACGCCCTCGTCCGGCCCCTCTGATCTCTCTCCCTCTGCGACCTGCACACACCAACACAAGCCCAAAGATAGAGAGAAAACACCCGCGTCCGATCATGGCGGCGGCGTCCTCGTCGTCCGCGGCGTCGGCGGCGCTCGCCGACGCCTTCTCGTCCTCCGCCGGCCGCGCGCTCGACGCGCTCTACTCGCGCCTCACCCGCCTCAACGGCAAGTTCTTCGCCGACGGCTGGGGAGACCTCGACCTCGTGCGCATCGACGCCGCGCGCGAGGCCGCGGCCGCGGTGTCGCGCCGCGTGGCCGGATCGACGGCCGCGGCCGCGGCGCGGGGCGAGGCGGCCGCCGACGGCTTTCGCCCCGACTGGAGGACCGTCGAGCGCCAGCGAGGAAGGTACGTCGTGTACGAGGCGCAGTTCGAGTCTCCCGCGGCGGACGCGTCGCTGCCGGCGCTCAGGGGCCCTTTACTGCCGCGCGAGAGCCGCTTCGCCCGCGCGCGCCTGATTTTGCCGGACGGAGGAGGAGCAGCGGCAGCGGCAGCGGGGGGGCCCCTTCCCTTTGGCGGAGGCGGCGGCGGCGGCGACCTCGCGGGCCTCGTCGTGCACCTGCCCGCCACGGGCGACCACGACTGGTCCCGCCGCACCCGCCTGGCCATCCCCCTCGCAACCGGCATAACCTCGACCGCCGCCTCCGCCGCCTCCCCCGCCTCCCCCGGCCCCCCGCCCCCCCCGCTGGGCGCCCTGCTGCTCGAGGGGCCCTTCTACGGCGCGCGCAGGCCCGCCAACCAGCGCGGCGCAAAAGTGCGCAGCGTCGCCGACCTCTTTGTCCTCGGGTGGGCCACCATCGCCGAGGCCCTGCTGCTCGCCGGGTGGGCGAGGGGGGAGAGCGCGCGGCAGGGCGTGTGCGGCCTGTCGATGGGCGGGGTGCACGCGGCCATGAGCGCGGCGCTCAGCCCCCACCCGCTCGCTGCCGCGCCCTTACTTGCGCCCCGCAGCGCCGTCTTTCCCTATATCGACGGGGCCCTGGCGCGATCCGTGGCCGTCGAGGCGCTCGTGGGCGCCGACATGGGCTTCGGCGGCGCGTTCGCCGCGTCGTCGCCGCTGGTGTCGTTGTCGTCCGCCGACGCGGCGGCGACGGCAGCCGACGCGGCGGCGACGGCGGCCGACGCGGCGGCGACGGCGGCCGAGGTCGCGGCGCTGCCGTCGGCGGGGCCCCGCTGCCTGCGGCGCGTGGCCGAGGCCGTGCGCGCGGCGTCGCAGGGGGTTGGCGAGGAGGAGGAGGAGCAGGAGCAGGAGCAGGAGGAGGGGCGGCCGCCCCCGCTCGGCCTACGCATGCCGCGCGCCGCCCGCGCGCTCGCCGCGCTCGACGCGCTCGAGGCCGAGCTCCACCGCGCCGAGGCCGAGGCTCAGGAGGCCAGGACGCGGGGCGAAGGCGGAGGCGGATCGTCAACAACGGGGGGATCGCCGCCGCCCTCTGCGCCCGCCGCCGCCGCCGCCGCGACCGCCGCCGTCGCGTCGGCCGCGCGCGCGCTGCGCGCGTCGGCCGCCGCGCGCCTCTCGCTCTTTCGCCGGCGCGACGCCCGCGAGGGCGAGCGCGACGCGCGCCGCCGCCACCGCGATCAGGACGCCTCCTCTTCTGCTACTGCCCGCGCCGGCAGCGACGACCCCCGGCGCACCCTCGCGTGGGGCGCCCTGCGCGCGGCGCTCGAGGCTTACACAGACACCACGCGGTACCCCGTCCCAAACAGGCCGGACGCCGCCGTGCTCGTCGCCGCCGTCGATGACGCCTACGCCCCCCCGCACGACCTGGCGGCCCTGCACCGGCACTGGCCGGGCAGCGAGCTGCGCACGGTCCCGGGGGGACACGTGAGCGCGTTCCTGACGCAGCAGGGGGCGTTCCGGCAGGCGGTGGTGGACAGCGTGGGGAGGCTGTGAGCGGGGTTTTTTTTGGGGGGGGGGCGGGCGCGGCGGTTTTGATTGAGAGGAAGAGGAGCGCGATTCTCCTGTTCTGTGTACGTGTTGCAAAGAAGGCACCGGTGTGTGTGTGTGTGTACATATGTACGCGCGAGTCTAACGTGTTCGTTCTTCGTCGGGGCCAGGCTGGCCCAGCCAGCGCCGCCGTCTGTCTCCATCTCTCTCTCTCGCGCGCGCGCGCGCGCTAACAAAGAAACCAAAACCGTCAAATCACAGCTCCCCGCTCGTCAGCTTCTGCGCCTCGGCCTCGCGCTCCATCTCCGACCGGATCGCGTACTTCTGCCGCCGCATGTCCACCCACTCAAACAACCCCGCACCGTCGCGCGCCGCGCGCCAGTCCTCCACCAGCCGCCAGCTGTTGCCGTGCGGCAGCTCGTCGGCGCCCTGCGCGGCCGCCAGCCTCCAAACCGCTTCCGCGGCAGTCTTGATCGCGTCCTTCTCGTCCCCGGTGAGCTTGCGCACGAATTTTGCGGGGGCCCCCGCCCACAGCTCCCCCGAGGGGACGCGCCGGGCGGGCGGGAGGACGCTCCCGGGGGCCAAGATGGCGCCGTCTTCGACGAGCGAGCCCTCGAGCAAAACGGAGCGCGCCCCCACCACCACCTGATCCCCCACCCTGCACGACCGCAGCACGGCCGCCGGCTCGATCGTCACGTACTTTCCGACGATCGTCGCCGCGGGCAATCCCGCGGCGGTGGAGCGCGCCGCGTGAAGGACGCAGCGGTCCTGCACGTTGCTCACGTGCCCCAGGGTGACGTTGTTGAGGTCGCCGCGCAGCACGGCGCCGCCCCACACCGAGGCGCGGTCGAGGAGGTCGACGTCGCCGGCGAGCACGGCGCTCGGGGAGACGTAGGCCGACTGGGCGCAGTGCGGGGAGCGGTTGCCCAGGGGAATCCGGGAGCGCTGGCGGAGGTACCACTCGTCCTGGACGGGGACGCGCGTGGCGGGCGGGGCGACGTGCTCGACGTGCTGGGTGCTGTACGGGCGCGATGCGGACGAGGTGGAGGAGGAGGAGGCGAGGGCTGATGCTGCTGCGGTGCTGCTGGTGCTGCTGGTGCTGCACGCGCCGGCGCTGCCGCCGCCGGCCGCGCGGGCGGCGCTCAGCGCGCGCAGCACCGAGGTGGCCGCGCGCTGGAGGTCGCGCATTTGCTCGCGCTGGAGGGGAAGGAGAGGGGTTTTGGGGGAAGGGCACACTTGCTGTGATCGTGCGCCGCGCGATCGATCGATCTGCTTCGATCGCGGGAGGGGCGTGATCTGAGGAGGTCGCGAGACGGTGTGTGCGTGTGTTTGTGTATGAGTCTGAGTGCGTGTGCGGTCGCCCGTGCGAGAAGAAAGAGAGGGGAGGAGAAGCCTTCTCCTGGAGAAGGGAGGCAGCACGAGGCAGCAAGAGCAGGGAGAGAGCCCCTCCCTCCTCGTCTTCACGGCCCCGACCGATCGATCGAGCGCCCACCTCACAAAGACACACACGCACACGCCACGCACACACGCACATCGACAACATGCGCGCGAGGTAGCGTACCAACGAGAGAGCGCGCGGGTTGGAGAGGGCTCTCTCGCAAGAAATTTCTCACGAAACCATGAGCAGCTCGATCGCCGCCCGCCCGGGCGAGTTCGCGTGGCCGTTCTTCTACCACTACCCGCCCTACTTCACGTGAGTCAAACAGGTGGGCCCGAGGCCCGTGGGGCGCCTGCTGCCTTTGCCGCGTTGCACAAGAGAGGTGCCCTAACGCATGCGCAAGCGCACGGTCGCCGTCGCCGTCCGACTCCCCGAACCAACCCCCCCCCCAAAAAACCCAAAACAAAACAGCCTCCAGCCCGTCAAGGAGACGCGCGAGAAGCAGAGCGCGCTGTGGTGCGCCCTGATCCACTCGTACTGCAGGCACCACAGGGTGAGCTCATTTTCCCCCGCCGCCGCCGCCGCCGCCGCCGCCGCCGCCGCCGCCGCCGCTCCTTCCCTCCCCCCCGCGCCCCCGCTTCGCTCACGGCGCCGCGCCCCCCCGACCAAACCCCCTTCCCCCTGATCGAATCGACCAGGTCTTCATACTCACGGCCGGCGACGAGACGCCGCTCTTCCACAACGCCGCCATCAACCGTGAGTCAGAGAGTTGTGCGATGAGGCAGAGGCAACGGCGGCGGCGACGCTCGCCCCTCTCCCTCTCTGTCTCGGCCCTGCTGCCGCCGCCGGCGCCGCTTGATGCTGAGACCCCCTTTTGACGCACAACCCCCCCGCCTCAAACAATAACCAACCCAACAGGCCGCCTCCCCCCGGACGCCGCGCAGGCCATCCTCGGGGACCTCGTGCAGGCGGGTGGCGCCTGCTGGCTCGACCCCCCGTCCCCCTCGCGCCGCCGCTGCCTGGTGCTCTGGCGCAAGGTGAGGAGGCGCGCACGCTTTTTTCGTTTCCTTTTTCTCGGCCCCCCTCAGCCCCCGGAAGAACGCACATACTAACTACCCCCCTCCGCAAACGACCCCAACCAACACAAAAAAAACCAAAACAGGTCGACGAATGGGCGGCCGTGATCGCGGACTGGGCGGCCGCGTGGGGCGTGGCGGGCGGCGGGGTGCTGCTCGTCGACGAGCTCTCCACGGGCGATGACACGCGCGGGAGCGAGGTGCACGGCCTGCCGCGCGAGCTGCTGCTGCGCGCGCTCAAGGCGCTCGAGACCCGGGGCAAGGCCAAACTGTTCCGGGGCAACGCGCCCGAGGAGGAGGGGGTCAAGTTTCTTTGAGCGGGGCTGTTGTCGGCGGCGGCGGCGGCGACGGTGCAGGCGGCATGTTTTGTTTTTCTTCTCTCTATGCGTCGACAACACGAGCGCGCATGTTAAACACGGGTGGAGAGATAGAGAGATGAGCCGGGTCTTCTCTCGGTGGCGGTCCTTCGGCAGGGCGGCTTTGTTTCTCCTCCGCGCGCCGCGCGCTCGACGGAACGAGCGCGAACGCCGCTCCGCCGGTCCGCCGGTCCGCCGCTCCGCCGCGCGCCGCCGCCGCACCAAAAACGAGCTGCGCGCGCGTCGCACTTCTCACCACTCAACACACCATCCACATCCACATCCACATCCGATCGCGCGCCCGACCAACAGCTCAAAGCAAAGTACCGCCACCAAACAACAGGACCCAGCGCCAAAACCACACACCCAAAGGAGCAATGATTCCGCTCGTCGCGCGGCGGGCGGTCTCGCACCTGCTCGCCAGCACGTCGGCGCCGGCCGGGGCGTCCGTCTCCGCCGCGCGCGCCGCCGAGCGCTGGTTCAGCGCGGCGTCCGCTGCCGCTGCCGCTGCCGCGGAGCCCGAGCCCGTCGCCGAGACCGCTGCTGGTGGGGGTGAGTTCGGGAGCGAGAGCGAGGAGAAGCGCGCGCCCCTGGTCTTGTTCGCCCGCGCGTTTGCCTGATGGACCTGGCGCGCGCGCCCAATCCACGCCGCGCCCGCATGGCCGATCGCCATCGAGCGGCGGGCGTAGCGCCGCGGCCAGAGCGCCTCGACCCCCGGAGCCTCCTTTGTGCCCCGCGCTCACCAGCCCCCTGTCCGCCGCCGCCCCCGAAACCCCATCAAACCCCCCTAAAAAATACAGGCATCGACATCAAGGGCATCCACCTGCGCGGCTCCCCCCTTTACCTCGACATGCAGGCCACCACGCCCACCGACCCGCGCGTGCTCGACGCCATGCTCCCCTGGATGACCGAGCGGGTGAGGGAGGGAGGGGGTCGTCGGTCTTGGTCCACACCGCCCCGCGGCAACGCGTTTTTTTCTCTGACGACGCTCTCCCCCCCCCCCCCAAAAAAACCCTCCTCAACCCCCCACACAAAAACACCAAACACAACAGTTCGGCAACCCCCACAGCCGCACGCACATGTTCGGCTGGGAGTCAGAGGCCGCGGTCGAGAAGGCGCGCGCCCAGGTCGCTTCCTTAATCGGCGCCGACCCCAAGGAGATTGTCTTCACCTCGGGCGCCACCGAGGCCAACAACCTCGCGATCAAGGGCGTCGCCGGCTTTTACGGGGCCGTTGGTGGGGGTACAGGGACCAAGCGCCACATCGTCACGACGCAGACGGAGCACAAGTGCGTGCTCGACTCGTGCCGCCACCTCCAGCAGCGCGGATGGGACGTCACCTACTTGCCCGTGCGCAAAGACGGGCGCGTCACTGCGGAGCAGGTCGCGTCGGTTTTGCGCGACGACACCGCCCTCGTGAGCGTCATGGCCGTCAACAACGAGATCGGCGTCGTGCAGCCCCTGGCGGAGATCGGGCAGGCGTGCCGCGAGCGGAAAGTCTTCTTCCACACCGACGCGGCGCAGGCGGCCGGCAAAATCCCGCTCGACGTGAATTCGGCCAAAATCGACCTCCTCTCGCTGAGCGGCCACAAATTGTACGGCCCCAAGGGCGTGGGCGCCCTGTACGTGCGCCGCCGTCCCCGCGTGCGCCTCGAGGCGCAGATGTCGGGGGGCGGGCAGGAAAGGGGGCTGAGGAGCGGCACGGTCCCCCACCCGCTGGTCGTGGGGCTGGGGGCGGCGGCCGAGGTGGCGCGGAGCGAGATGCGCGCGGACGAGTGGCACGTCAAGCGCCTGGAGCGCCGGCTGCGGGAGGGCATCGCGGCGCGGCTGCAGGGGGTCGTGCTCAACGGGCCTGAGGACTGCGGGCAGCAGGAGGGCATTGCGGCTGCTGAGGCCTCTTCTTCGGGCGGCGCCGCTGCTGCTTCTTCGTCGTCCTCCGCCGCCTCCTCCAACCCCCCCCACCATCCCCCCCGCTACGCCGGCGTCGTCAACCTCTCCTTCGCCTACGTCGAGGGCGAGTCCCTCCTGATGGGCCTCAAGGACGTCGCCGTCAGCAGCGGCAGCGCGTGCACCTCGGCCTCCCTCGAGCCCTCGTACGTGCTGCGCGCGTTGGGCGTGGAGGAGGACATGGCGCACACGTCGATTCGCTACGGCCTTGGACGCTTCACCACGGAGGACGAAGTTGACAGGGCGGTGGAGATGACGTGCGCGCACGTGGAGAAGCTGCGGGAGATGTCGCCCCTGTGGGAGATGGTGCAGGAGGGGGTGGACCTCAAGTCGATCCAGTGGGCGCAGCATTGAGCATTTTTGGATTGGCTGTTTGAGGATTGCGTTTTTTTCGAGAGAGAGCGGGCGGGCGACGCGCGCGAGCGGCGAGGCGAGGCCCCCTCTCGCCAAACGCGGCTCTCGCCCTTCCGGGCGCGCGCGCATGTAAAAATAACGAGCACCAACCAGAGACATCCAAAAAAACAGCCCTAGGCAAAGCGCGTTATAACACACGAACGAACGAACGAACGAAGGGAAACAGCCAAAAAAAGAAGGAGACCTTAGTTGGCCGACGCCGCGGCCGCCGCCTCGAGCGCGGCGGCGACGGCGCCCTCGGAGAAGACGGCCGGCACGGGCGGCACGTAGCTGCGCTCGCCCTCCCACGCGATCTGCGCGGCCATGGTCAGCGCCGACCGCGCGTCGCGCTCGTCCAGCACGGGCCGCTGGAAGGGCACGCGCACGAGGCTCATCTCCCCCTCTGCTGCCGCCGCCGCCTCGTCGGCGCCGCTGCCGGCCGCCCCGACCTCCTCCGCCCCTCCGGCCACCTCTGCCCGCACGTACACGCCGAGGCGGTCCACCCACAGGAGCTCCGCGTAGGCCATGCGCGCCAGGGGCACGCCCAGGTGCGCGGCGGCCACGCGGTACACGTCCTCGGCGCGGTCGCCGTTCCACGCGTCCACTAGAGCGGGGGCGGCGTCGCGCAGGAGGCAGGGCTCGGCCGCCAGCAGCTCCTCGCCCGAGACCACGCTTCCGCTGGGCGGGGTGCCGTCGAGCTCGCCGTAGTAGAGGGCGGAGGAGACGTCGAGGTAGTAGTGGCGCGCGCCGGCGGGGGCGGGCGGCAGCGGCAGCGGCGGCTGCGGCTGCTCGCCGTCGGTGGAGGCGGCGGCGGGCGCGGCGGCGGCGGCGGCGGCGGCGGCGGCGGCGGCGTCGGCGGCGTCGGCGGGCGCGGCGGTGCCGCGGAGGGCGACGGCGGCGACGCGGCGGGCCGGCAGGGTGGGCGGGGCGAGCAGCACGGAGCAGCGCGCGTCGCGCTCGAGGTTGCGCGCCTCGGGCGACTCGGCCGGGAGCGTCACGTAGGCGCGGCCCTCACGCGTGACGCTAAACGCCACGGGCGTCGACAGCGGGCCTCCCCCGTTGTCGCCGCCGCCGCCGCCCGCCGTCGCGAGCGCGCCCTCGCGCGCGAGCGCCATCACCGTGCGCGCCGTCTCGGCGGCGGGCGGGTGGAGCGGGACGGGGGCGCTGGGGCTGGCGCCTGCGCTGCCGTTGCCGTTGCCATTGGCCGCGCGCGCGACGAGCGTCGAGGCGTTGTTGTGGGCGCGGGCGACGGGGGGGCAAGGGGAGGAGGAGGAGGAGAGCAGGGGTAGGCGAGGAAGAGGGGCCTGCTGGTGCGCGCGCCGGCCACCGGCGATCCCGGCGCCGCGCGCGGCGGGGGCGCGGAACGACTGCATTGGTGCGGGCGCACGAGAAGGGGGAACGGCGGGGGCGCGTTTGCCCCTGAGCGATCGGCGATTGGACGGGAGGAGTGGACGAGGGGCGGGACAAAGCTCTTATCTCGAACTCGCGCGCGCGCGCTGCTTGGGGTTGCTTTGGCAAAGGGAGCTTGGGCGCCGATGGCGGAAGGGGCGTGCGCGTGGAAACAGGATTGCCGGGCGCGGTGCGGAAGGGCGTGGGAGCGCGAATCTGATTGTTTTGGCTCAGTGGTGATGTTGCCGCGCCGAGCGCTCATCTTCGCGCGGACGAGGGCCCCCCTCGCCGCAGCCGGTGCCGCCCTCCGCCCCCCCTCGCCGCCGCCGCCGCCGCCCGCTCTCCCCCCCCCCAACACACAAAGCCCGCGTCCCTCCCCGCCGCGCCCTCCCTCCCTCCCACAACACACAAACCAAACCACTCGGAAAGCGTAAGTCGTCTTCTCCAGCCTCGCTAGCGACCGCGACCACAGCGGAGGCAGAACCAAGAAGCAAACAGAAACAGAGCAAGCGGCAGCAGCAGCAGCAGCAGCAGCCGCCCCTTCTCTCTCTTTCGCGCGCGCGCGCACGACCACAAAGGGGCGATCGCGCACCGCGCCTGGCGCTGATCGGGAGCTTTGGGGGCTCAGGCGTCCAAGTGGGCCGCGCGCGCATGCGTTTGGAGTGTCCCACGCCTCGGACGGGCGGCGGAAGCAAAGGCGCTCACCCCCTCTTTTTCGCCCCCCTCCCTCCTCTCCCCTCCTCCCCTCCCGCACGCCCCCTCCAAACACACCACACAAAACCACAGTCCCCCTTTCCGACTCCCAATCTCTGCACGCCCAGCCAGGCGCGGTTAAAAAACCCTCGTGTTTGGACACATCGCAACCATGCGTGTGGTCTCCGCTGTTCTGCTGGTGAGTTTTTTTTTCGTCGGCGGTCGGACGGCGGCGGCCGCGATCGTTTTTGCGCCCCGCCCCCCAGCGCCCCCTTCCCTCGTCTCTCCTCACGCCCAAACACCTCACAATCAACACCAACGACAAAACAAACAACCACCCACCAACAGGCGGCCCTCGGCGGCAAGGCCAACCCCACGGCCGACGACGTCAACAAGATCCTCGCCGCCGCCGGCGCCGAGGCCCCCGCCGCCGACGTCGCGCGCCTGCTCAAGGAGATCGAGGGCAAGTCGCTCGAGGAGCTGGTCAAGGAGGGCCGCGAGAAGCTGCAGTCGGTGCCCTCGGGCGCGGCGGCGGCGGCGGCGCCCGCGGCGGGCGGCGGCGGCGGCGGCGGCGGCGGCGCGGCCCCGGCCAAGAAGGAGGAGGAGCCCGAGGAGGAGGACGAGGACATGGGCTTCTCGCTGTTTGACTAAGCAGAGCGCGGGTGGTGGTGTCGGGGGGGCGTGTCGCTCCGGCGCGCTCGTCTCCCTTGCCGCTCACTCACACGCCTGCTCGGCGGCTCAGCGCGAGCCGGGGTCGGTGGCGGGTGGGGATGAGACAAGGGGGCGGGCGTGCCCGCCCTCTTTGCCGTCCTCTTTTCCATCGATCCTCTCTCTCGCCCCCTTCTAGTAGCGCAAAATCGTTTTGCTTCGATTTTTTTGTTTTTTTCTCGGGCTTTTTTTTTTCCGAGCGCCCCGGTCGCAAGTTTTTTTTCTCCTCCTTTTGCGCACGGCGGCGGGTAAATGCGGGGGGTTCCTCCTCCGTCCTCGTTCGCCGAACCATAAGAGAGAGAGCTCGCGTCTGTTTGTGTTGTAAAAGAAAGAAGGCGAGAGATCGGGTGTGTTTCTCTCAACCGCCCGACGCGGGCGGCAGTGGCGCCTGCCCCTCGTCGCGTGCTGCCGCCGCCGTCGCCGCCTCTGCCTCCTCCTCAGCCAGCCCCGTCGCCGTGGGGAGCCGGCGGATGGCGTCGCTCAGCACGCCAAAGCTGGAGATGCGCAGAGGCGGGAGCATCGAGTGCACGCGCGCCGTGCCGCTCGCGTCGCTGTCGGCGCCCGCATCGCCTGCGGCAGCCGCCGCCTCGTGGCGGTGGCGCTCCTCCTCCTCGTCGTCCTCCTCCTCGGCCTCCTCCTCCCCGCGCCTCCTCCTCGCCGGCGACCGCGCCCCTCCTCCTCCTACTCCGCGGGCCGATGGCGCCAGGGACTGCAGCGCGGCGCGCATCCGGCCGCGCGCCGGCGACTGCGACCGCGACCGCGCCTCGGGCACGGGCGGCAGAGGGCCGGCGGCCGTGGCGGCGCGGAGGGGCGGGGGCGACAGCGGCGGCGGCGCGCCGAGCGACGACGCCGCCGACGCGCCCGCCCGCGCGTTCCCCCCGCCCGACGACCCCCCTCTCGCCGCCGCCGCCGCCGCAATCTCCGCCGCGGCGCGCAGCTCGGCCGCCTCGACCTCGGCCACGGACGGCGGGCGGCCGCCGAGCGCCGCGCGCAGCCGCTCGACCAGAAACGCCGCGGCCTCGTCCAGTTGCTGCTGCTGCTGCTGCTGCCCCTGCTGCTGCTCGTGCCGCCGGGGGTGGTGCCGCGGCGTGCCTCCCTCGGCGGGCGTGGGCGGCGGCGCCGCGCTGCCGCGCATTGCAGCGGCACCGGCAAAGGGGCTCACCGGGGGGGGTTGAGGGGGAGGGGGCTGCGGCGGCTGCTGCGGCTGCGGCTGCTCAACGGCGGCCAAGGCGGCCGGGGGCACGCCGTTGGCGGCCACGGCGGGTGCTGTCACAGTCGCAGCCGCCGCCACCGCAGCAGCAGCAGCAGTAGCCCCCGCCCCCGGCTTGTCCGCGGCCCGGGCCGCCCCCTCCTCCTCGCCGTTGTCGATCGTCCCCCCCCCGCCGCCAGGCCACGACGAAAACGCCACCGGTGCCGCGCACCCCCCCGCCGCCGCCCTCAGCAGGCCCTCGTTGAAGCCAAACTGCAGCGTCGCCAAGGGTAACGCGTTCTCCCCCGTGAACGCGTCCTCCAGCTCCCGCGAGACCTCGTTCATCGTCCAGTAGCTGACCACGGTGCAAACGCTGAGGGTCGTCGCCAAGGCGACGTTTTTTACGTAAGAGGCGATGAGTAAGGGGCAGTAGGCCGTAAACACCAGCAGCAGCACGAGCATTGTCTGGGCCCAGGGGAAGGGAAAGGGGGTGTCGGTCACGCGCCGCGCGCCCTCGTAGCCCTGGGCGAGGCCGTCCGAGAGGAGGGTGTAGAGGCGCGCGAGCACGGGGGCCTCGACCGCCAAACCCCTGGGGCGGCGGCGGCGCATCCGCCCGCCGTCCTCCCCGCCGTCGGAGCGGTCCCCCCCCGCGCCCCCCCAGGGGGGCCCGCGCCCGGCGTAGGCGCGGCGCGTGACGAGGTTGACGAGCCACGCGTACACCAGGTAGGGCCTCTCGAAGACGGGGAGGTGCGAGGCGCAGCACGAGGCGTCGAGCGAGCGCATGAAGCTGCCGCCCGTCGCCACGGCCGCGCGCAGCAGCGCGTCGTGCTCGAGGTCGGAAAGAGAGGGGCCGCCGTTGTTGCCGCCGCACCCGAGCCCGCATCCGCCCCCCCCGCGCCTCTTGTGGGGGCCGTCTCCTCCAGCAGCACCAGCAGCACTACCGGTGGGCCCCCCGCACGCGAGCGACCCGGCCTCGGCCGTGCTCAGGCCGCCGACCACGTACAGCGGCTGCGCCGCGTTTTGGCGCGCGATGTTGCGCTGGTCCCCGCGGAGCAGAAACATGTCGAACACCGTGCGTCGGGGGGGCGGAACAGGGGTCTCGGAGGACACAAAGGAGGGCCTGCCGAAGAAGAGGTGGTTGACGGAGGAGGGGAGGCGGCTGCGGCGGCGCAGGGGCGGGGGGGGCTGGTGGTGGTGGTTGGGGAGGGAGGAGGGGGCGGGGCGGGGGGCGGCGGCGGCGGGGCGGCGCGAGACGCGCAGGGGCGCCAGTTGGGGGGGGTCCGAGGCGCCGTCGCCGACGCCAACCCCGCCACCGCCTCCCTGCTCCTCGTCCTCGTGATGAGGAGGCTGCTGCTGCTGCTGCTGCGCGCCCGGCGGCGGCGGGTGGCGCCGGCGCAGGATCCCACCACCAGCCCCCGCCGCCGCCGCCGACGCCTCCCCGTGCTGCTGCTGCTGCTGCTGCTGCTGCTGCTGCTGCTGCTGGTGCTGCTTGCTCCCGCCGGCGGCCCTCGGGCTCGTCGCCGCCTGCTTGGCCGACGGCGACGACCCGCCCCCGCCCCCGACGACGGCCTCCCCGCCCCCGTCGCCCGCGGTGTCCAGTAGCCAGTAGTCGCTGGGCGGCTGAGCGGTGGTCGACAGGTGCCGCCGGAGGTTTCGGAGGTCGGCGTCGCGCCTGAGCGCCTGGCAGCACAGCGCGTGCAGCAGCGACGTCAGGTGAAGCGAGAGGCTGACGAAGCGGTCCGAGGCGGCCACCTCGTCGGGCGTGGGCGGGTCGTACCCCTCGCTCGACCGCAGCAAGAGAGCGGCGCGGTCGAACGCGACGAGCGTCACCGCGGCGTCGAGCCAGCGCGCGCCCATGCTGGCCAGCGCCGCGCGCGCCTCGGAGTACCGGCTGTACGCCAGCTGCGAGCGAAAGACCACGCCGAACCCAACCAGAGTTGCAAAGGCCTGGAAGGGATAAGGGTGGATCCACCAGGAGACGACGATCGACTCGGCGGGAGGGGCGGGGCCGGATCCCGGGGGCGACTCGCCGGCCATGTGCGCGGCGGCCGAGGGCGAGGCGCCCGGTTGGAGCAGCCAGGGCTTGGTGACAAAGTGCATCAACAAAGGTACATAGGCTGCAACGAACAAAGCCACGGGGAGGGCGCGGGGGAGGGCCGAGCCGTACCAGCGCAGCAGCAGGGGGAGGCCCCAGTGCGTCTTCTCGTAAGTGATCATTTTTTGGGGGGAGGGAGCTCGAAAAGCGCAGAGGCCGCCGCCTCGGGCGCGCGCGCGCGCCGCGGCCGCCGCGCGGCGCCTTTGTTTCTGGGGCCTCTCTCTCTCTGATTGTGTGCCGCGCGCGCGCGCACGCTATCCCTCGGGTCGAGCAGTCAGTGTTGGGGCGAGTGTGGGATTGGTGTTTGCTTCGGATTGCAGAGGGGGCGGGTGGTGTTTCGGGGGTGTGTGTGGGAGAGAGGGAGAGGGGGCAAGCGAAACACGCGCACGTGGAGAGAGAGATGCAATGGGCAGGGCGCGTCGATGGCCGTACTAGCAAGAGGGGTACACCGGAGGCCACCCGTCGATCGATAAAATGAGATGTTGTGGAGAGGCAGAGTTCGGAGAGGGCTCGGCGAGAAGACCTCTCTCTCGTCCCTCCTCCCTCCTCCCTCCTTCATCCTCGTCCTCCTTTCTCCATCCCTCTCCCTCCCTCCGCTCTCGCACACACACGAAACAAAGAAGCAATTCCCCGCCCGCCCGCCGCACAGCGCGCGCTCCCGTCCCCGCGAATCTCCTCCTAGTACGCAATCGTCCCATCCCCAAAGCGCCGCCGCGTGCGCGCGCGCACCCCCCCAAAAAAGGAGCCCCCCCTCTTGCTCCCCGCCAATCCCAAACGCAAATGAAGGCCGTCGTGTCCGCGCGCGGCTGCAGCAGCAGGGCGACTGCTGGCGCCGCGCGCCCGATCGTCGTCGTCGCGCGCCGCGCCGGGCGCGCCGCGGCCGCGTCGATCGCCCCGCGCGCCTCGGCCGCCCCCTCGACCGCCTCTGCTGCCCCGGCCACCACCAAGCCCGCCCCGGCCTCGTCCTACGCCGGCCGCATGCGCGCGGGCTTCCTCGCGAGCCTCCAGCACATCAACCCGGCCTTCAGCGGCATCGCCAGCGAGGCGCAGTTCATGGGCCTGCTCCAGCAGCTCACGGCAGCCGGAAAGCTCCCCCAACCCTTGCTCGCGCAGTGGCAGGATTTCTATGCCTCGTACCGCGGCGCCGTCGTCGGCAGCGGCGCCCCGGGGGCCGGGGAAGAGCTCGCCGCCCGGGTGCAGGCGACCATCGCCGACACGGTCTTCAACCAGATGGCCGGCGGGGACCGCGCGTACGAGTTCCCCTCGGCCCACCGCCGCCTCCTCGAGCCGTACGACTACTACCAGTTTGGGCAGCGGTACGTCGGGTCGCTGATCGACTTCGAAAACAGCGTGCTTGGGCGGCCCGACCGCTGGGCGCGCGCCGCGGAACAACTCAAAAGCGGCGACAACGTCATCATCCTCGCCAACCACCAGACCGAGGCCGACCCGGGCGTCTTCGCGCACATGCTCGCGGCATCTCACCCGGAGATGGCGGAGGAGGTCAACTACGTCGCGGGCGACCGCGTCGTCACGGATCCCCTGTGCAAGCCCTTCTCCATGGGGCGCAACCTGTTTTGCGTCCACAGCAAGCGCCACATGGGCGACGACCCCGTCATTAAAGCGTCCAAGATGGAGACCAACCGCAAGACGCTCGTGGCCATGCAGCGCGCCTTGAACGCGGGGGGCTGCCTACTGTGGATCGCCCCCGCGGGCGGGCGGGACCGGCCCGACGCGCAGACGGGACAGTGGCTGCCGGACAAGTGGGACCCTACCGCGGTCGAATTGATGCGCAACTTGGCGGCGCGCGCCAAACCACAAGGGCACATCTACCCGATGGCGATGTACTCGTGGCCCGTGATGCCGCCCCCGAAAGTGGTGGAGAAGGCGGTGGGCGAGAGGCGCGTGACGGCGTACAGCGGCGTGGGGATCTCGCTGTGCGAGGAGCTGAAAGAGGAGGAGCTGGCGCCGGCCCCCAAGGACGCGAGCGCGGAGGAGAAAGAGGCGGCGCAGAAGGCCTTGGCCGACGCGGCGCAGCGGCGCGTGACGGACGAGTACAGGCTGCTGGAGCGGGCGATCCTGGACCCGGCGGCACGCGCGGCGGAGCCAGGCGTGTGGGCGCAGCCGTTCCTGGACGCGTGATAGGATGGAATGGTGATGACGACGAGTGAGCTCCTCCCCTTTTTTTTTTGACGCGATTTGATTTTTTCGTCGGCCGAGCGAAGAAAAAAAAACCCACAAAACAAATGAACCGAAAAACTCAAAAGTAATTCTCTGACGCGCGAAACGTCGTCTAGACTCTCTGTTGAAGGTAGCCGAGGTTCCTGGTGTCGACCTCGTCAAGCGCAAAGCAGGCGCTTGGCACTGATGGATCTTTCTGTGCTGCGCACGTTTCCCCTGTCTCGCTCGAATCGGGGGGGTGCGCGCCGATGGTGTTTGGTTTGCCTTTCCTGGCGGCGCTGCGGAGCGGAGGTGAGACGTCTTGATATCTCTCGCCTTTTGCTCTCTTTTCAATTTAAAAAAGGGCCGGGGATCCTCCTAATTAGTTCGAGGAGAGTTTTAGTACTTCTTCAGAAGGGCGCGGAAAGAAGAAGAAGAAGGTGAAAGAAGACCAAAGGACAACGGCGAGCGGCGGGCGGCGGGGGGTGGGGGGGGGGGGGGAAGCGCAAGGGGCGCCGTGCCCCCCCTTCGCGGGGCGCTCGCTCGGGTTCCGGGGTTGAGTGGGCGGGAGCAAAAGGGCGGCGGCAACCGTGTGCGTGTTTGGGGGGGGGGGGGGGGCGAGGAGGAGGAAGGGATGGGGAAGAGGGAGCGAGCCACCAGAGGGGTGCCTCGCTCGCTTTCCCCCCCCGCCCTCGAAACGAACAACAGCGACGCCGACGCCATCAACGCTCAGCCGGCGACCAATGCCTCACTCGTCGTCCTCCATGCCGCCGTCGTCCTCGGCATCGCTGTTGACGCTGGCATCCTCCTCCTCGCTCATGCGCACGCTCGCGCTGCCGCTGCCGCTGGCGCGCGCGGCCCCGGCGGCGGTCGGCGGGGCGAGCGCGCCGCCGGCCGCCGCCGCCGCCAGGCCGCCGCCGCTCGCGCCGTCTGCGCCGCCCGACGACGACGACTGCAGCGGCCGCGCGGGCGCCTCGCCGTCCTGCGCTGACGTGGCCGGCGTCGACACGGCCGAGACGACGTGCTCGGGCGCGAACAGCACAAAGTTGGGGCAGGGCGCGCGCACGTAGCGCCCGCGCTCGGCCGCGGCCGCCAGGCGCTTGGGGCAGGCCGCCGCCGCCGCCATCGCGGCGGCCGCTGCCATGGCCGCCGCCGCCTCGGCCCCCACGCCGCCGCCGCCGTGGTCGTCGCCCAGCGGCGCCAGCGCGCCCGTCTCCGGGCAGCGCGCCAGCGCCGCCACGGCGTCCGAGTCCTGCGCCCCGACCACCAGCCAGCGCCCGCAGGGCGACAGGTTGAAGTGTCGCGGGCACGCCCCGCCCGCGGGCGTCACGCCCAGCCGCCGCGCCAGCAGGCCCGTGGTGGGGTGCACAGAAAACGCCGCCACCGAGTGGTGGCCCCGGTTGCTGGCGTACACGGCGCGCCCGTCGGGGGAGACGCGGATCTCGCCGACGTAGTTGACGCGCTTGGCGCCCTGGCCGCAGTGGAGGAGGCGGGCGGCGGCCAGGTCGGTGGTGGTGGAGGCCGGGGCGGTGGCGGTCGCCGTCGTCGCCGCGCTGCTGCCGCTGCTCGTCGGCGCCTCGGCCGCGGCGGGCAGGCCGCCGCCGTGGTCGCGCCCCTCGAGCCACCCCTCCGGCAGCGTGCTCATCGACTGCACGGGCGCGATGCGCGGGCGCACCGACCCGCCCTCGCCGCCGTCCTCCCGCTCGTCCACCGAGAAGACCTGCACCCGCGACCGCAGCTCGCAGCCGCTGTACGCCACCGCCAGCCGCGGGTGAAACACGAGGTGCCTCGGCCCATCCCCTGGGGGCAGCGGCACAAACGCCTCGTGCGACAGCGGTCCCCCCATGCTGCCGCAAAAGGGCGCCAGCGGGCGCGAGGCCGAGGCCCCGCCCCCCAAAGCCGACACGTCGCCGCTGGCGCGCTCGAGCGCGGCGTCCTCGCACTGCGCGCACTCGGCGGCCGCGTTTTTGTCCCAGCGGTACTGGTGGATGCCATTGTCCCCCAAGTCGGGCACAAACAGCCACTTGCCGCTGGGCGAAAAGGCGGCGCAGTGGGCGTGGGGGCCGTCCTGGCGGTTGGTCATGTGGTCGAGGCGGTCCTCCACCTGGCGCCACTGCGGGCGCGACGACTGCTGGTGGCGCTGCACCACGCGGCGGGGGGCGCCCGTGAGCGGGCAGAGCGAGACGACGTCGACGACCCCGTCCCAGTAGTTGGCGACGACGGCGTGGCGCGGGGGGGCCCCGGGTCCGTCGGGGGAGGGCGCAAAGGTGATGTAGCAGGTGGAGCGGCCGGTCATGGGCAGGGGGGTGGGGGTGAGCGGGGTGAGGCGGGGGGCCGGCGGCGCGTCGAGCGGCGCGGAGGAGGGCGGGGCGGCGAGGGCGGCCTCGCCGCCACCGCCGGCGTCGACGCGAAAGGCGTGGAGCTGCCCCTCCTGGTGGATGCACTCGGACAGCACGTAGAGGACGGGCAGGGTCGGGTGGAACCTGTTTGTTTGGTTTTTATATATTTGGGGGGTGGGTGGGAAGTTGGCGCGAGAGGTTGAGGAGGAAAGAGGGCGCTTTGCGCGTTTCGGCCCAGCCGCCGGCGGCGGCCGCCGGCGGCTCGGCCGCCGAAAAAATTGGTTGAACTTTTTCGCGTTCGCGCCCGCCCCGCTTGCTGCCTCCGCCCGTCCCCCGCGTGGCGCGCGCGGCCCGGAAGGAGGGGCGCACCACCGGGGATCTCGCTCTCGTGGAATGAGCGCGGGTCGCAGGGAGGGCAGGGGCGCATTTGCGAGGGCGTTCGCGGAGGGCGAAGGGGTCGAAGAAGCCCTCCGTCCCTCTTTTTTCTTTTCGAGAGAAAGGGCCTCTCCTCTTCCGCCGCCGCTCTCTCCCCCAGCCGCGCAATGCAGCCGCGGGCGCGCGCAGCACCGATACCTCGACGAAGCATATGCGGCTGCGCGGGGCGCGCGCGCCTGAAGGGGCGGGCGGGCGGGTGGGGGACGAGAGAGGAGGGAGGAAGGGGGTCGTGCTCTCTCGTGTGTTTCGGGAGGGGTTTGCTGACGCAAGACAAAACCCACTTTTGGAACGCCGGGTTGAGCACGGGCACGACGCCCCGGGGCACGATCCGCCCGTCCACGAAGGACGCCAGCGTGATGCCCACGCCCCACTCGGGCCGCGCGAGCGGAAAGTGCGGGAGCACGTCGTCGTTGGTGTACGACCCGAGCAGCAGAAACTCGTTTCGCTGCGTCGTCGCCTGGGGGGCGGGGGCGGAGGTCGCCACGGCCGCCATGGTGATGGCTGTGCGGTGGCTGTGTGTGTGTGTGTGATAAGCAGTCCGTGAAAAAGCAGGTTGTGTGTGCAATGCGTCTACAGCTATGGCGTTGGGGGAAAGGAGGAAGGGGGGTGCTTAAGGAGGGCGCCCCAAACAGCCGCTTGTCGCCGCCGCCGGCGGCGAGACGGCCGCGGGGGTTGGTGTTGGGGGGGGGACAAAGTGAGACGACGTGCGAGGACGAGAAAGGCGCAGCAGGCAGCGGGTGTGTCGAGTCCGTGTGTTTGTGCGATTTGAGCGTGTGTTTTGGATTTGAGTGAGAGCGGGCGGCGCTTTTGGGCGGGGCGAGAAGCGGCGTCGACCTAGAACCGCCGGTCACTCTTGAGGATGAGCCACGCCCTCCTCCCTTCCTCCTTCCTCCTCCTTCCTTCCCGACCCGCGCGCGCACACACACCCAAACACGCGCGCTTCCCCGCTGTCTCGCGCACCACCCTTCGCCCCCTCTCTCCCTCACACACCTGGCGCGTGTGGTTCTCCTCCTCTCCCATCAACCCCCTCTGTCGAAACGCGCGCAAGGGGCAAGCAACCTCACTCCCACGCCCAGAGCAACGACATCAGCATCGCCAGCAGAAGCAGCAGCGATGGCCGCTTCTCCACCATGCGCGTCAACCGCCGCCGCCGCAACCGCCGCCCGCCCTTACCTCGCCCTCGGCGGCCGCGCCGCCCTCGTCACGGGCGGCACCAAGGGCATCGGCGCTGCGTGCGTGCTCGAGCTCGCGGCGCTCGGCTGCCGCGTGCTGTTCGTGGCGCGCACGGTCGCGGACGTGGCGGCGCGCGAGTCGGAGTGGCGTGCCCTTGGGCACGACGTGCAAGGGCTGGCGGCGGACGTGACGACGCGCGAGGGCGTCGCAGCGATCGCGGCGGCGGCGGCGGCGTTTTGTTCGGCGGGAGCGGCGGCATCAGCAGCATCAGCATCAGCACCAGCAGCCCCGCTCGACGTGCTCGTCCTCAACGCCGGGACCAACGTGCAGCTGCCCACCGTGCAGTACGACCTCCCGCTCCAGTACGACGAGATTGTAGGCACCAACCTGGGCGCGCCCATCGCGCTCGCGCAGGCGCTGCACCCGCTGCTGGCGGCGGCGCAGCAGCGGCGACAAGCGGGGGGGGACGGCGGCGAAGGTGACGGCGACGGCGACGCCAACGATGACGACGCCGACGCCTCCTCGGTCGTGCTCGTGTCGAGCGTGGCGGGCGGCCCCTTGGCGGGGCGGTCGGGCCTGCTGTACGGCGCGTCCAAGGCGGCGCTCAACCACGTGGCCAGGCTGCTGGCGGCCGAGTGGGGGGGCGGCGCGCGCGGCGGGGCCGAGGTGGGGCAGCAAGGCGCCTCCGGCTCCACCGCCGCCGCCGCCCCCCCCCCGACCCCCTTGCCTCGCCGCGTGCGCGTCAACGCCGTCGCCCCCTGGGTCACGCTCACGGACCTGGGCAAGCAGAACCTCGCGCGCGACCCCTCGGCGCTCGGGCGCCTGCTCGACCGCACCCCGTTGGGGAGGCTGGCGGACCCGCGCGACGTCGCCGCCGCCGTCGCCTTTTTGGCGTCGCCCCGGCTGGCCGGTTACGTCACGGGTCAGGTGCTGGCGGTGGACGGGGGGTACTCGGTAAAAGGGTACTGGTGAACTGGTTGGAATTAGGAGATAGGAGAGAGAGAGAGGGTGTTTTGGCCTTCGTTTTTAAAGTCGAGATGGTTTTCTTTTTCTGTCCGTGTCGACAGAGCGCGAGGCGGCGAGCGAGAGGCGAGAGGCGAGACGTCCGTCCTTTTTTTGCGCGTTTTTGAATGCTTTGCAGTGGTTGGTCGTTTCCGGAGAGTAAAAGGGGTGGGGGTCGAAAAAATAGAAGCTGGAGGAAAGGGGCGTCGCGGGGTCGTGGATGAGGAAGGAGGAGGAAAGGAGAAGGGAGTCGCGGGCGCGCTCGATCGCGTTTTTGGCGGGGCGGCGCGTCCGTGACGGGCGGGAACCCCGGGCGGGAACCCAACCCCAACCTTTCATTTGGCCCCCCAACCTTTTAGGGCGCCTCCACCTCGACCCAGTCGGCAAAGAGGGCGTCGGGCTCCGCGGCATCGGTCGCGGCGCCGCCCTCGGCCGCCAGGGCGCTCGACGGGGCGCTGCGCTTGGCGACGGGCGTGTCGCGCGCGTTGGCGGCGGCGGCGGCGGGAGCGGCGCTGGTGTTGCCGCCAGCGCTGCCGGCCGCCGCGCGCCGCGCGCCACCGCCCGCCGACTTGCCGGCACCCTTGCCCTGCTGCTGCTGCTGCTGCTGCGCCGGCTGCCTCTGCTGCTGCTGCTGCGCCACCTGCTGGCCGCCCGAGAAGGCGCGCCCGCGCTCGCGCTTGCGCTGCGGGTCGGCGGCGGCGGCCGGCTCGCCCTCGCCCTCTGCCGCCGCCGAAGGATCCCCCGCGCCCGCCGCGGCCGCCCCGCCGCCCGCCGCGGCCGCCGCCGCCTCCTCGGCCGCCGCGTCCCACCGGTGCAGCGCGCGCCGCCAAGCGCGAACCGCCCCGTCGAACGCGCGCTTGCTCACGGGCCGGTGCACGTCGGGTGTGGCCGGGTGCTCCCCCCGGCGCGCGGCGGCGCGGCTGCGCAGGTGGCGCGGCACGGCGGCGACGTAGGCGCGGTAGCCCAGCGTGTTCTTGCCGTAGTCGATCTGCTTCTGGCGCTGGGCGACGCGGTGCTCGTCGAGGGGCTCGATGCCCGCGGCGGCGGCGTTGGCGGGCGAGGCGGCGTTGGCGGGCGAGGAGGCGTTGGCGTCCTCGTCGGCGGCGGCGTTGGCGGCGGCGTTGGCGGTCGCCGCCGCCTTGCCGAGGCCCTGCTTGTTGGCCCCCTGCTGCTGCTGCTGTTGCTGCTCCTCCTGCTGCTGCTGGTCGTCCTCCTCGTCGTCGACGCGGAACTGGTCCGTCACGTCCACGGCCGTGTCGTGCGCGGCGGCGGTGGCCATCTTGGTCTGTTTTTTTTGTTTTTTGAACCTCTTGTTGTCTGTCTCTCTCTCCTCTCTTTCTTCTCTCTCTCTCTCTCGATCGGGGAGAAAGAGAAACTGCGTCGGATGCGTATGCGCGCGGGCGTCTGTGTGTGTCGGTGTACAAGGGCGCGATGCAAGGGGCACACGCTCGCCGGCTGGGAGGCCGGGCTGGAAAGAGAGCGAGTTGCGGGGGGCGAGAGAGAGGAGGAGGAGGTGGTCTCCTCTTTTTTCAAAAACCAACGAGAGAGTTGTCTCCCCTCTTTGAATCGCCCCGCTTTCGATGGACACAAACTTGGTGGCGTTGGTGGTCGCGCGTGTGTTTGACTACTTGGTGTGTTGTGTGTGTTGCTCTCGACGATGGACGCGCCCGCTCCTTTTTGAAGCGAGAGAAAGAGACGGCGCTCGCTCGCTCGCACGGTCGCTCGGTCGCTCGGTCGCTTCGCCTTGGCGGCGACCGACCGCTGTGCTTTTACTTGCTTACAACAAGACGGGCTCTAGAGGGGACCGAAAACCAGTGGAGGGCAAACCTGAGATGTTGAGTGGGTCAAAGGAGTGCGAGGACAAAAACTGGGGGAGGGGGGGCGGCAAGCGCAAAAACACGGGCACACACACACAACGAGAGAGCTTGGTGGAGCGCACCCAGGGGGTCGGGAGAGGGGAGGGCGTTTCGGGGGAAGAGAAGGGCGCGCTTGCAAGGTCCTGTTTTCTAGGAGGCCTGCATTCGCTAAAAGACATACGTTCTTCATGGGGGTGGTGGTGGTGAAAAAGTGGGAAGGAGGGGAGGGCGCAAATATATAAGGGGCGGAAGGCTTTAGTGTGTGTCGTTCGCGTGCGTTCGCGCGACGTGGGGGGGTGGGGATCTAACGAGGCGGCGGGAGGACGACAGCCGCGGCCGCGACCAAAAAACACAACCTCAACAACTCTATTTTACGGGTACACGCGGTCGATCGGCTGCGTCGGGTAGTTGCCGTCGGACGCACACGTCTGTCATGATGGTGAGTTGGTTTGGATTTTGGGGGGGGGCAGCGAGAGAGGGGGGGTTACCGAGCGGTCGTGAGGGCGGGGGCGGGGGTTGGGGCGAAAAAAAAAGAGCGACTAGGACCGCTCCAATTGGATAAATATAAAGTAGTGTGCAATACCTGAAACAATGTGAACACAATCAAGCTCAAGGTGTTATTCGTCGGGTTGAACGCCGAGATGTGCGTGGCGTTGCTGCCCATCGCGTAGACCATGCCGATCGCAAAGCCGGGCTCGACGAGGCGGACCTCGTCGCGGATGTCGCGGAAGTCAAAGCCGTACAGCATCTCGGACTTGCTGTAGTCGAAGACCCACGCGGGCTGGCCGTCCAGCCACGACTTGCCCAGCTCGACGCCGGCCGTGGCCATCTTGTCTCCCGGGACGCGCTGCGTGCGCCAGTCGCGGTTGTTCACCTGGAAGGGCGCGATGGCGTTGGTGAGCGCGTAGGGGATCTCGGTCTCCTTGTCCTCGTCGATGCACTTGCCGGACCACGAGTCGGCGAGCGGGGTCATGTAGCCCAGGCGGCCCCAAAGGTTGTCGCCGGCGATGAACCCCGCGCCGCACCCGCGGATGCCGATGCCGCCGCTGTAGGTTTTCGCGTTGCGGAACAGCTTTTCGGCGTCCTGCCACTTCATCTTGGCAAACGTCTTGGCGTACTCCTGCAGCGAGGTGTAAGGGGCCGGGGGCTTGAACGGAACGCAGTCGCCAATAATGGGGTCGGTCGGCTTGGCCGGGATGGGCTGGCGCGCCAGCACGCGCCCGCGCTGCAGTGCGGGCTTGATCTGCGCCATGAAGCGCGGAAAGGCGGCCGCAAACTTCTCCCACGACACGACGGCCATCTCATTCTTGCCATTCTCGACGGTGAAGCTGGGGTCGTCGGGGATTTCGTCCGCGAGGCGGGCCTGTGCGGCGGCGGCGCGGGCGGACGAGCCGACGGGGGCGGGGGTCTTTTTGGCCGGGGCGGCGGCGGCGGCGGCGGTCGCGGCGGTCGCGGCGGGCGCCTTGGCGGCGGCCGCCGGGAGCAGCAGCGCCTTATTGGCCTGGGCGTCGGTGGCGACGACGGCGGTCTTCTTGGCCTGGACGGCGTTGGCGGCGGGCACGGTGGCGGCCGAGGCCTCCAGCGGTGCGAGCGCCAGGAGCACCAGGGCCACAAGCCCGAGCGTCAGCGCCACCACCAGGCGGGCGGGGGTGCGAGGCGCGGCAGCGGCGCGGCGGCCGCGGCAGACGGGGGCGGCGACGGCCATGTTTCGCGAGGGACGCGAGAAAAGCGCAGGCGAGGCCGCGAGAGAAGGGGGATGGGTACTAGGGGCCTAGATGGGTCCGGGGAATCTTCGGGGTCGCTATGGGCGAGAGGGGTGATGGGGGGGGGGGAATGGGCGCGCAGGAGGAAAAATATGCCCCTTGAACGGTGGGGGAGTGACCGCCGCTTCGTTTCCTTTGGTTTCTCTCTCGAGGGTCGCTACGCCTGTCGCAGACAGACGCGCGCGGGCTGATCTCAGGACCTAGACCCGCGGTAAGGCCGGGCGGCGTTGGGGGAAGAATGCGTACGACGGGTGGGGGGGGTGTCGAGAGGGTCGCCGGGGGGTGTGCAGACCCCTCTTTTTGCAGAGGGGAAGACGAAAACGCTCGACGACGACGAGGGGGTCTTTTCTGGGGTCCGCAGAAGTTTTCACCGCGGGCGCGTTGACCGTACTAGGTTTACGTGTGTGTGCGTGTGAAGGGAAGTATGTATGGAGGAGAGGGAGCGTATAGGCTGTGTGTGTTTCTGTGCGTGGGAGTGGGGCGTCTGCGCCGTTGGGCTTTTTGGAGTGAGGCGGAGGCGCGGGGTGGGGGGCGGGGGCGGGGGGCGGTGAGCGCGGCGCTACACGCGTGCCCCCTTTTCTCTCGCAGCACCACGACGCGGTCGATCGGACGGGTTGGGGGGGTACTCGCCGTTGCTCGCGCACGTCTATCATGGTGTGTGTGTGTGTGTGTGGAAAGGGAGAGAGGCGGTGAGCGGGCGGGGGGGGGGGGGGGGTCGAGAGAGCGCGCTTTGTTGGGAGGGCGCGCGCACGGGCGTGTGGCGGGGGCGAGGGGCGGGGGGGGCGGGCGGGCGGAAAACAAGAAGAGCCGGGAGACCGCTCCATTTGGAAGAGTCAACACGAAACTCAGTACTACTGTTTGACGGGTTCCAGCCGTTGTTGAAGGTCGCGGTGGTCGGCTCCATAAACATCTTGCCGACCAACAGGCAGGGGGGGCGCGCCCGGCCCTTTCCCGTCTTTTTTGTGTGTCTTGGGCCACAAAACCCTTTGAGGGGGGCAGAAAAATGGGCGTGTGTCGCCTATAGAGCTTCGCGCCGCTTCCTCCTTGCCCCTGAACAGCCTCGAGGCGCGTGCGCGGGTGGAGGCGCCGCTTCTACACAAGGCCCACCACCGTTGCCGCCAAAGAGACGCCCCGCCCACCATCGACGCCCCCGGGCCTTCCCCTCTCTCTTCCTCTCTGCCTCCCAAAAACGTTATTACACAAGCCGTGGGAGGAGCGAGACATTTGTATATATGTATGAGTATATCGGGTGGCGAAGGGGGCGAGTGGGGGGTTTGGTTGGTAGACCAGGATTGGGTGGGGCTGTGGGGGGGCGGGATGGGGGTGGGCGGGGGGCTGCGTGCTCTGCGGGCGCAGGCGCAGCAGGCACACAGGCGCGGGACGGCCCGCGTGCGTGCGCGCGCGTGCGTGCGTGCGAACGTGCAGGGGTTGTGTGTGCGCCGTCCTTGCTCCCATCAACTCTCGGTCTCTGTTCTCTCTCTCTCTATGCGTGCCTCATTTCTCAGAGGAGCATTACCTGCGTGCCTAAAAGTCACTCTCACTCCTTCCCCCTTTCCAGGGGGGCGGCGCTTTTTTTTTTTTTTTTGGTAGCATGCCCCCTTTTTTCTACAGCACGACGCGGTCGATCGGGCGGGTCGGGTACTCGCCGTTGCTCGCGCACGTCTATCATGGTGTGTGTGTGTGTGTGTGGAAGGGGAAAGAGGCGGTGAGAGGGGGGGTGCGTGTGTGGTGTCGTGAGAGCGCGCTTTGTTGGGGGCGCGCGCACGGGCGTGTGGCGGGGCGCGGGGCGGGGGGGGCGGGCGGGCGACAAACAAGAAGAGCCGGGAGACCGCTCCATTTGGAAGAGCCAACACGAAAGCAATGATTCACCTGCATGAGGACGAACGACACCATCTCAGTGGTGCTGTTCGACGGGTTCCAGCCGTTGTTGAAGGTCGCGGTGGTCGGCTCCATAAACATCTTGCCGACCAGCAGGCCCGGGGCGGCCTGGCGCAGCTCGTCGCGGAAGCCGCGGAAGTCAAAGCCGAACGCGCGCTGGGCCTTGTCGTAGTTGAACACCCAGACGGGGTTCTTGTCGAGCCACGAGGTGCCCTTCTGCACGAAGACGCCCGGCACCGAGAGGTCGGCCGGGGCCGCCTCGGACCACGACCGGGCCGCGTTGACGCCGCCGCAGTAGGGGCACAGCGCCTGGAAGACCTCGTTGGGCTGGCCGTTGGGCTTCTCGGTGCTGTTTTTGTTTTGTTTTGTTTTTTTTGTATAGGGCAAGAGTTGGTTGGGGTTGTGCGTGACGGTGAGAGGACGGCGATGCGAGATGGGGGGTTTTGTTTGGGGGCGCGGGTTGGGTGGGGGAAGGAGCCGAGGCGCCGCCGATCCCCCGCCCCGCGCGCACGCATAGAGAAAAAAAGCAGCAAACTCACATGCACTTGCCCGACCAGCTGCCGCCCCAGAAGCGCGTGCCGCTGACCATGTTGGACCTGTATAATGTTTTTTTGTGTGTGTGCATGATGACGAGGAGGTGAGTTTTGTAGAGCCGGAGGGGATTGACGGATGCAGCAACAACTCCAACGCCGCCGCCGCCGCCGATGCCGCCGCCAAAGACTCACCACTGGTTGTCGCCAATCACGCAGCCGACGGTGCAGCCGCGGACGCCGAGCCACTGGGACGGGGCGGGGGACTTGCGGAAGAGCGCGTCGGCCTCCCTGCGATTGGTGGGGGTGAGAGTGGGTGGGTGTGTTGCGAGGTGGGTGGAGTGGGGCGTGGGGTCGTCAGAAGAGGACGAGAGAGAGCGGGCCGAGCGCCAAGACCCCCCCCTCCAAAACAATCACCACACACTCACTTCCACGGCATGCGCTGCAGCGCGCGGCAGTAGTCCTGCATGCTCTTGTGCGGGGCGGGCACCTGGAACGGCACGCACTTTCCCTTGAGCGTCTCCACGGGCTTGGCCGGGCGCGTCTGCTTGGACAGCTCGGCGCCGCGCGCCTTGGCCTCGCGCTCGTACCCGCGCGCGCGCTCGAGGCTGTCGGCCATCTCGTCGAAGCCCGACTGGATAAACTTGACGGGGCGGCGCTCGTCGACGACCTGCGCGAGCTGGCGGGGCTCCATGGCCTCGCGCGAGGCCGGGTCGCTCGCGCGCGCGGCGCCGGCGAGTAGCGCCACGCACGAGAGCGCGAAGACGAGGGCGAGGAGGAGGCTGCGCATTGTTGCTTTTTTTTGGGTCTGTCTGCGGTCGGGGTGTGGGGAGAGGAGCGGGCGGCAGGGCGGCGGCGGCAGATGCCAGCGGGGGGGAGGGGGGGTGGGAGAGGTTGGGGTGTGAGCGCTGCTTGGTGTTGGTGTTGCGCGCGCGCGCGCCTGCGCTCTCCGCCTGCGCCTGCGCCTGAGAGGGTGAGGGAGGTTCGCCTGGGCAACCGTGCGCGGGTCGGGGGCGGGGGCGCGCGACCTCTGTGCGCGCGCGGTTGAGAGGCCACCCGCACTCGGCCTCTCTCGCTCACTTACGTTTTCGGGTCTCTCCTCCGCGCTTTGCAGCGCGGGCCGAGAAGAGAAAAGCGAGAGGGCGGCCGGAGCGTGGAAGAAGAGGAGTGTAGGGGGGGGGAGCGTCGCCTGGTAGTGTCGCGCGAATGTTGAGGAAGGCGGGGAAGAGGATGGGAGGGCCTTTGTTGTCCTCCGCGCGGCCCGCCGCCGCCGCCGGACGGCGGGCCTCCTTTCCGCCGGACGGTGGGCTGCTGGACGAGCCCCCGCTCGGCCTCGCTTGCTCTTTTTTGGGGCGTGCGCTGGCGCGCGTCCACGCCTGTACTGGGGAAAAGGACAGCCATCGCGAGGGACGCGCGGGTGCAGTCTCGGCGATGGGGCGGGTGGAGGGCGGGCGGGCGGGCGGGTGGAGGTCCCCGGCCTCTGACCGACAAGGACGGCGGCGACAACTCCTCTCGCCCGTCAGGGGGGGCAGGTGCGCGGTCGTCGGCTCCCCCCCCGCCGCTCATTGCCGCCGCCGCCCCTTTCCAGTAGTGGTAATTAGCTTACACGACAAGAGAGTGAACCTGCGGCAAAAGATCGAGTCGGTCAAGGGAGATCAAGCGGGGGTCTAGATCGGTCTTGTTGTTCGCATATGGAGATGGCGCAAGCAGATACGTAGGAGTAGTGTGTGTGTGTGGGGGGGGGCATGGCGGGTCGGGGGACGGGGAGGGCGGGGAGGGGGGGGTACACGGCAGCGCGGCACGGCCCAACATTGTTTTCGGGAGCTGAGTTCTTTTTGTCTCCTGTTTGGGGTGGACGCCTGGGCGGAGTTGCGGCGGGTGGGGAGAGAAGGAGTCGGGGGGGCGCAAATTGCACCACGAAAAAGGACTCTCAACACAGTGCTCCTGCATTTTTTTCTGTCGCTTTGGCGGCCGCGCTGTTCGTTTCTCAAAATGGTCGCTGTCATCATTGTCCTTAGGGCACAACGCGGTCGATGGGGCGCGTGGGGTACTCGCCATTCTTTGCGTCTGTCCAGGGGTGCCGGGCGCGTCTTCGGGTTCAAGGCCGTTGAACCAAAAAAAGGGAGCGCGAAAGGGGGCGCCACCGCCGCCGGCTTCCCCCCCCCTCCGCCCCCAAAAAAGGTCTTTCTTCACGGCACGACGCGGTCGATGGGTCGGGTGGGGTACTCGCCGTTCTTTGCGCAGGTCTGCAGCAAAAGGAACCTTACCACCTCGAGCGTGCTATTGCCCGGATTCCACCCATTCTGATACGTAGCGTTGCTGCCCTGCAGAAGCATTGATCCCACCGCCATCCCGGGGGCGACCATGCGCACTTCGTCGCGGAACGCGTCAAAGTCGACGCCGTACGTGCGCTGGGCCTTGTCGTAGTTGAACACCCACGTGGGCTGCCCGTCAATCCACGAGGATGTCTCGCGAATGACTGTGACGCCGGCGATCTCCAGGTCGGCTGGCACACCCGCCGACCAGGGGCGCTTGCTGTTGATGCCGCCGCACGACGGGCACATGGCCTGGAACACCTCGAGCTGCTTGCCCGTCTCGTCCTCGCGGATGCACTTGCCGCTCCAGTTGACGCCGAGCGTGCTCGTGACCACCTGCGACCAGAGGTTGTCGCCCATCACGCAGCCCACGGCGCAGCCGCGGATGCCGACCCAGTCTGTTGGGGCCTTGGCGTTGACAAACATGGCCTTGGCCTCCTTCCATGGCATCTTGGTCATCGCGCGGCAGTAGTCCTGCAGGCTCTTGTAGGGGGCCGGGGGTTGGAACGGGACGCACTTGCCCGTCACGGGGTTGGCCGGGATGGTGTTCTCCGGGACGGCGGGGACGGGCTGGTCGCGCAGCACCTTGTTGCGCGCGTTGGCGACGCGCGTGCCCTCGCGGATGTAGCGCACAAAGCCCTCGGCGAAGAGCGTCCAGGGGCCCCGGCTGACCGCGCCGGGGATCTCGTTGATGCGGAAGGACGCGTCGAGGGGCTCCACGGCGCCGACGCCGGCCAGAACTTTGGCGGTGGCCTTGGCGGCGGTGGCGGCGGGGGCCTTGGCGGTGGGGGCCTTGGCGGCGGGGGCCTTGGCGGCGGCGGCGGCGGTGGTTGCGGCGGCGGCGCCCTGGGCGAGAACGCCGCCCGTGGCGAGCGCCACCACCACCATGAGCGAGAGGAGAGCGATGAACCGCATCGCGTTCGTTCTTTTCTAGGTTCAGTCCGGGATATGAAACAGGATGAGGGTCCTGTCGGCGACGAGAGCGAGCGCGCGGCGCGCGCGCGGCGTCGGATGCGGGGGGGGGGGCGGGGAAGGAGGCGGCGGGGGACTGACGAGGGGGAGCAAAAAGGTACCACTGCGTGCTTTCTTTCAAGCTGAACGGGGACGAGGAGGAGGGGGGGCGATGCGGGGGCCGATGCGCCAATCACGACGCGGTGTTGGTTTGGGTGCGTAGTGCAATCGCCGGGGTAGTGGCTACATTTGACGCCTGTGCGAGCGCCGCCGGAACACAAAAGTCGAGGGCGAAAGACAGCAGCGCCCGGTCGCGGCGCCCCGGCGCGCCGGCAGCCCCCCCCCCAACAACCGCCCCGTGCAAGGCTCTCTCTCTCTCGTAACAAGAACAGCGCCTGTCGTTTTTAGGGCACAGAAAGGAGGGTTTTCAGGCCGGATCTCCACCCAAGAGCTCCGGAAGGCGAGGCGGCCTCTCCCAGCAGGCGGGGCAGTTGGACGGCGGCGCAACGCACAAGCAACGGGGGCGGGCGGGCGGACGACCCAAACGACAGCGCGTCTGAGGGGGGCGAGGGCGCGCATTGGCATGGAGAAGCAGGATCTTCGCAGGAAGGAACGCACGGCGGGGGGTTGGGAGGCGTAGGGGGCGGTAGAGGGGTGGGTGGGTGGGTGGGGGTGGCGCTCAACAAGGCGAGCCTAGTCTGCGCGGGCGCCCCCCCCGGGGGGATAAAGGGGGGGGGCGCGCGGCACGGCTTTTTCGCCGCTGTCAATTGAACGAACAATTTGAAAACGGGCGTGTGTGTTGGGGCAGAGAAGTGCGCCTTCAGCAAGCGAACTAAACGCAGGGAAAAAAGGAGACCTAGCGCAGAAAACAAGGGTCAGGGCCGAAACGGCGGCGCGCAAGCGCGAGGGGATGTATGGGGGGGGGGGAGAGAGAGAGAGCGCACGCATAGCGGCGCGCCGCCGATCGACCAGAGACCAGAAAAAAATGGAGGCGAAAGGGGGCGGAGCGGGGGGCGGAGGGGGCGGAGGAGAGGATGTCCGGGGGGGGCACGGCGGAGCCGTCTTGGCGGGGATTGCAAGAGGACACACGCCGCGTCTTTTTTTGCTTTTGCTGTTGGTTTCGGGCTTTTGGACGGGGAGTTTGGTTGTTTTGTGCCGGGCGAGCCTTGTGGGTGTTGACGCGTCGAGGAAACGTTTCTTTGTTTTTTGGGCGCGCGGGGGTGGGGGCGGGGTTGGACGGAGCGATCGGGGGGGGGGGGGGGGGGGGGGCGGAACAGGGGCAAGGGGCGGGTGGTGGTGGCCGTGGGTAAGTATGTCGTATGTAGCGCATGTGGGAGGCGGAGGGGACGCTAGGCGGAGGGTGTTTTTTTGGGGGGGGGAGGGGCAGGCGCAGGCAGGTTCCAAGTGCAGCCCTGCTTGCGTGTTGCTTTCGGTGGCGGAGGGGGCGGAGGAGAGAGGGGAAGCAAGGGAGGGGAGGAGGGAGGGGGAGGACAGGGGAGGGGGTGAGGGGGTGCGGGGATTTTTCTTTCTTCCACTCTCGATCGAGTGATCAGGCCGACGGGTCGGCCGGCGGCGGCTGCGGCGGAAGGGGCGGCGGCCGTCGCGGCGCCCCTCCTGCAGAGGGCTGCCGCGGCTGCGGGGAGGCCGAGGCGCTCGCGCTGCGGCCGCCGCTGCTGCTGCGGCCCCTGCCGCCCCTGCCCGCGCGCACTTGGCCACGCCCGCGGCCCCCGCCAGGGGCGCTGCCGCTGGGCGCGGCGGCGGCCCCCGGGGGCGGCGGCGGCATCTGCGGCATGGGCGGCGGCGGCGGCATCGGCGGCGGGGCCAGGTGCGGCAGCGCATACTGCTGCAGCCCCGGCGGCAGAGCGGCCGGCTGCTGCTGCTGCTGCTGCTGTTGCTGCTGTTGCTGGTAGAAGAAAAAGTAGTGGTAAAAGTACGGGTCGTATGGTGGCGGCGGCGGCGGCGGGAGCGGCTGCGCCAGGGGCCCGGGGAGCGGCGGCGGCTGCGTGAGCGGCGGAGGCAGCGGGTGCGGCAGGATCGTAAGGGGCGGCAGCGGCGGGGGTGGCTGCTGCTGCTGCTGCTGCTGCTGCTGCTGCTGCTGCGGCCGCGGTGCTAGCTGCCGAGACGCAGGCGCGACGATGGCGGCCACGGGCACCGCCCTCGGATGGGGATGAGCGGCGACGGCGCCAAGGGCCGACGACGCCGTCATGGCCAGGCTGCCGCTGCTGCCGGACGGCAGCGACGGCGCCTCCGGCTGCTGCTGTTGCTGCTGCTCGGGCTGCTGGCGGGGTGGCGGCGCCCGCGGAGACTGCGATTGCTGCTGCTGGGCGTGGCCGCCGCCGGACAGGGTGCGGCGGCGGCCGGTGGCGGCGGCGGCGGCGCCGGTGGCGCCACCACCCCCGCTGCTGCCGCCGCCGCCGCCGCCGCCGCCGCCGCTGCCGCTGCCGCGCGCGGTTTGCCGCGGCGACGTCGGTAGAGGCGGCGCCCGGCTGCGCAACGCGCCGCCCGCGTCCATCTCGGGCGCCAGGCGCATGGGCGCCCGCGCGGGCGGCGCGAGCAGGGGCGCCGCTGCCGCCAGGGGGGGCGTGCTCGCGCGGCTGCCGTCCCGACTCGCGCTGCCAGCGCCAGCGCCAGCGCCGCCGCCCGCAGAGGAAGACGGCGGCGGCTGCTGCAGCGGCATGGCGGGGGCACCTGGCCGCTGCGCTAGGCCCGACCCCGATCCCGGGGCTGCTGCTGCTGCAGCGGCGGTCCCTTGCTGCTGCTGCTCTCGAGGTGGCGGCGGGGGCCGGAGCAAGTCGTCGTCACCGCCGGCGTCGGCAGACGCGCCGACGCCGCCGCCGGAAGCGCCGAGACGCAGCGCCTCGCTCATCGGCAGGTCAGTTTCCGGGCCTCAAACAGTGGGCGCGGACCGGATCGCGTGCTTCCCCGCGAAAAGGGGGACGGGGAGCGCGTCGGCCCGCCTTGGCGTGCAGAGTTCCAACGCCTTGGAAGCGTGATTTTGTTGGGTGTGGGGGGTGTGGGGGGAAGAGTGTTGTGAAACGATTTTTTGGGCACGCGCCTGGGCGCGGCGGCCCTGGGGCGGACGGGCGCTTAATAATTGGCGCCCGCCATCGTTTCGAAGGACTGGCGCGCGCGCGCGAGGCCTTCCCAGGCCGGGCCGGCGCAGAAAAGGAAGAAGAGAGACGAGACTGGAGAAATAGGTGGGTGGCGAGGGGCAGGGGAGGACGGGTGGGGGATGGGAGAACGACGGAGTGGGGGGAAGCAGGGTGGTGGTGGGTGGGGTCTCCAAGGCAACAGAAGCGATATGCGGAGGACCGGGGTGATGATGTCGGGGGGCTGGGCGGGGGGGGTGAGGTTTTGGATCGCGCGGCCGCGCCAACAGCGGCGGCGCGTCCAGCGCGCTCCCGCCGTTGTCGAGCGCGCGCGCGGCTGACGCCGCCGCCGGCCGCGCCAACCCCCGGGCGCTTCTCTCTCCCACGTGCGCGAGCGTGTGCGCTTTTTTCCCCGAGCACTCGGCAGCGTATATCTCTCGGCACAGTGCAGGCCTTGAGGCGCCGCTCTCCCTCTTCTTGTGTGGCCCCTTTTCTTCCTTTGTGCCGCCGGCGCCTCAAACACAGGTCAAACCGCCCCCCTGCCGCGCGAAAAAACAGAACACAGATGACGACCTGGTTCGGCGACTTCTCGCCGCTGCAGCCGCTGGGCGGGCCGTTCGTTGAGCGCGGGCGGGAGGTCGGCAGGTCGCTGGCGGCCTCGCGCGACGTGCTGCCCAAGCAGGCCAGCGGCGGCGGCGGCGGCGGCGGCGGTGAGGGGGAGGGAGCGACGACGGCAACGGGGACGGCGACGGCGCCCACCACCGCAGCCGCAGCCTCGACTGTCCCGCCGCCCCCGCTCCGCCTGCGCGGATGCTGCCACGCTGGAAAGGGCGCGGACGCAACCTTTGGGCGCTTCTTGCCCCTGTACGCGGGCGAGCCCCACGCCACGGCTGGCTGGGCCAAGCACGGCAAGGAGGAGGAGGTGGAGAAGAAGAGCAACAACACCAACAAGGCGGCGGGAGCGGCAGCAGCGGCAGCGCTTCCCCCGCCCTTCCGCCCGGCGAGCACGCACCTGCGCGCCCTGGCGCCCGCCCCGTCGCTCTCCCTCTCTGCGGCGGTGGTGGCCGCGCCCTTCTCGGCCACCATCGGCGCCACCGCCACCGCCACCGCCACCGCAGTCGGCCCTCCTGCCAAAGACGACGACGCCGCCTCCGACGACAAGCCGCCGCGCCGCGCGATCGCCCGCCCCCGCCCCCCGGGGCCGCCGCTGCTCCGCGGCTATGTCACGGCGCCCCCGCGCAAGGGGTCCTACGGCACTCCCGGGACGACGCTCGGCCCCGCCTACGAGTACATCGCCGACCCGGAGCCGCGGCCGCTTCCGCAGCGCCGGGCGTTGTCCTCCGCACGGCCGTTTGTGGTGCCCGCGGCGCCGGGCACCACAAAGACGAGCAGCATCGGCGGCGGCGGCGGCAGCGAGGGGGAGGACAACAGCAGCAGCGGCATTGCCTCCCTCGCCACCCGCTCGAGGCGCAACCACGAGGGCCTGGGGGGGCGCGTCGGCGGCGCGTGCGGCGAGTACGAGTGGCGCGCCTGCCCGCTGCCCGCTGCGGGGCCTGCGGCCAAGGCGGCGGCGGCGGCGGCAAAAGCGACCGCCCCCTTTCGCCCGGCCGCCTCGCGCGCGAAGAGGGGCGCGGCCTTCTCACCGTACCTGTCGCTGAGCGCATCGGCTGTGTTGTCGTCGGCGGGGGCCGCGGGAAAGACGACGACGATGAAGGCGATGACCACGACGATCAAGGAGGAGGAGGGCGCTGCTGCGGCGGCTGCAGAAGTGTCAGAGGGGGGCGGCGGAAGCGGTGGAAGTGGCGGCGGCAGCGGCGGAGGAGGCGGCGGCAAGAAGACGACAACATGCAGCAAGGGGGGAAAAGGCTCGGCCTTGGCCGCATCGTCGGCGGCGTGGCGCGGCGGCGCGCCCCCTGCCTGCCGCGCGGGCGCGACGCGCTCGATCGTGCGCCTGATGGCCGGGGGCGCGGCGGCCTCGGCCTCTGCCGGGCGGCGGGGGCAACAGAGCGGCGGCTGTGGCGGCGGGTAGGGACAAGGTGGGAGGGGGGGTCAGCAGCAGCAGTAAAGCGAGGTGGCGGTGGCGGCGGCGGCGGCGGCGACGGGCCGTATGCATGTGTGCTCTCTCCTTGTTACAAACACATCAAACAAAGCGGGCTGGGTTTTTTCTTTTCATTTCGGGCGAAAAAGTCGGAGCGAGAAACCCGCCTGCCCACTCGCCGTCACTTCTTTTTTTTGCGCCCGTCGTCTTTCGCCTCCTCCCTCCTCCTCCCTCCTCCTCTTCACACGGGCGACCCCTTGTGCAGGCTCTGCTTGAGCTTGGCGATCGCCTTGCCCGGGTTCAACCCTTTCGGGCAAACGGTGGCGCAGTTCATGATGGTCTTGCAGCGCATGAGCTTGTAGCTGTCGTCCAGCTGCGCCAGGCGCTCGGCGGTGGCCTCGTCCCTCGAGTCGATCACCCACCTGTACGCCTGCAGCAGGACCGCCGGCCCTAAATACTTGTCCTGGTTCCACCAGTACGACGGGCACGACGTGCTGCAGCACGCGCACAGGATGCACTCGTACAGGCCGTCCAGCTTGGCGCGCGCCTCCTTGGACTGGAAGATCTCCTTGCGGGGGGCGGCGGCCGACGGCAGGCTGCTGCTGCCGGCCTTCTCGCCCGCCTTTCCCTTGCGCTGCAAAAAGGGCTTGATCGACTTGTACTGGCTGTAAAAGTTGCTCATGTCGACGACGAGGTCCTTGACGACAAACATGTGCGGCAGGGGCGCCACGCGCGTGGCCGAGTCGGGCTTGTCGCGGTCGACCTTGCTCAAGCACGCGAGGTGGTTGGTGCCGTCGATGTTGCACGCGCACGAGCCGCAGATGCCTTTTTTGATTTTGTGTTTTGTTTTTTGTTTTTTTGTGTTTTGGGGTTTTGTTTTTGTGTTGATTGGGGGGGGTGTTTTTGGGTGAGGAGGATGGGGTGGGGAGTGGAGGGCAACGGCGAGGGGGGAGGGCAAAAATGGGGGGGCAAGAGCGCGAAGAAGAAACGCGCGCCGCCACTTCTTGCTCGCCTTCCCTTCTTTGGCCATCACTCACCCTCGCGGCACGACCGCCGCAGCGCGAGCGTCTGGTCCTGCTCGTCCTTGATCTTGAGGAGCACGTCGAGCATCATGGGCCCGCACTGGTTGAGGTCGACCTTGTACGACGCGTAGTGGGGCTTCTGGCCGTCGTCCGGGTTCCACCGGTAGATCAAAAACTCCTTCAGGAGCGGCGGCTTGGCGGCGGCGGCGACGGCAGTGCGCGGCTGCGCGGCGGCGGCGGCGGGGGCCGAAGGCGCGGCAGGCGCATCGGGCGCGGCCGACGTCGACACGGCGCGCGTGTTGTTGTTGTTGTTGCTGCTGCTGCTGCCGCTGTCCGTGACGATCGAGCGGCTGTGGTGGTGCTGCTGCTGCTGCCAAAGCAGCCGCGTCTCGGAGAAGGGCGAGGACGACGAGGCACCAACCGCAACAGGAGCAGTGCCGTTGCCGGCCGCGCAGCGCCGCGCCAGCAGGAGGGCCGCGCGCTGCAGCATCGCGGCAGGTGAACAAGGTCAAGGAGGGTTCTGATCCGGCGGTCGGGTGCGCCGGTCGTCGGGTTTTGGGACAAGGAGAGAGAGGGGAGCGCGACGAAGGGTCTCGGCGTCTCTCTCTTTCGCTCTTCTCCTCCGCGACAAGGGTTTGGGCGATCCCCGTGCGCGCGAGGCGGCGGCGGATGCGCTGGGAGTGGAGAGAGCAGGCGGGGATGCGCCTTGGGCGGTGCGTGCGCCGGGTGCAAGGTGCAGGGGCGCGGGAGGCCGGGCAAGCGCGCGCGCGGAGAGAGAAAAGAGAAGGTCGCCTGCTGCTGACGACGCCTTGAACGGTTTTGTGTGTGTGGCGTCGACGGCGTTGTCGTCGCGCGTGATGTGATCGAGTCGATACGAGAGAGAGGGTGAGCTCGATCGTGTCGGTGTGTGTGTGTGTAAGGAGAGTCGATGTGAGAGGGAACGGACCAAGAAGGAGGAACGCAGCGTCGGCGGCGGCGGCGCCGGCGGCGAGGCGGAAAGCGGAAACGACGACGCTGGCGTTTCACTATGGGGTTCGTGTGCTAGAGAGAGAGGAATAACGTTGGATGCTCACACCGCCCACCTCGGCAGATGGCCGACCGGCGAGTGGGGGTCGGCCGAGAGAGGAGCAAGAAGAAGAAGAAGCAGAAGAGACCATCCGTCCTCCTCTCACGCCGACACGCCTCCCGCCGCCGCCAGCGCCCCCACCGGCCCCCCCGCTCCTCCTCCTCCTGCCCCTCCTGCTCCTCCACCCGCCATCACCCCCGCTCCCGCCCCCCCCCCATCCCCCCCACCAACCTCGATCACCGCCGCCCCGACCACCCTCGACTGCCGGAACGGGTGCTTGACGCCCATGTGCTTCTCCGCGTGGTGCGGGAACAGGTGCACAAACGCGCTGAACGCCAGCAGCACCAGCGGCAAATAGGCCACCAGGTAGCGGAACATGTCCATCTGCTGGAGCCACTGGACGTTGCTCGTCTCCCAGGGGTTGCCTCCCAGTAGGGATTTGAGGTCGACCTTTTCGTTGCAGACGGGGCAGAGGTCTTTCTTGCCCACGACCGCCCACCCCTTCACGCACAAGAGGTGGAAGCTGTGCTTGCACGTGCGCAGCTGCACGCACGGCTCGACCCCCTCCGGGAGGGCCTCGCCCAGGTGGGAGTAGTCGAGCATCTCGCCCGAGCAGATGCCGCAGGCGTTGGCCGTGAGGCCCAGGCGCGGGCCGGCGCCGAGGGCACCGCCGGCGCCGTTGCTGCCGCTTCCGTTGCTGCCGCCACCACCGCCGCCGCCCGCCGCCGCGCTGCTGCTGCCGCCACCGCTGCGCCCGGTGCCCGCCCCTCCTCCCCCCGCGCCCAGAAGGAGCGCCATCGACTCTGCCGCCAGCTCGGCGCAGTCGCGCGTGAGGATGCCGAAGTAGAGGCCGTAGAAGAGGAGCGTGAGGGAGGTGCCGGGGGGAAAAATCAGCGCGAGCAGCGGGGCCGCGCCAAAGACCTCCAAAAGCACCATGACGTACCCGGCCACGCCGATGGCCCTGGACACGGCAAACACCGCGAGGAACCAGCTGTAGACGCGCCGGGGGGTGTTATGGTCGACGAGGGCGCGCGCGCGGCGCGTGAAGGCGCGGCCCGCCGCGCCGCCGCCGCCCGCTGCGCCGCCCCCTCCGCCTCCCCCTCCTCCTCCTAGCCTGGCGGCCAGGGCGGCCAGCTGCGGCCCGTAGGCGGCCGTCACCGGCGCGTACAGCACGGCGGCCGTGGCCAGCGAGTAGAGCGTCCACACGGCGACGAAGCGCCAGAACCCGAGCCCCACGGCGCAGCCCGCGGGCACCACCCACACGGCCGCAAAGGTGACGCGCTCGTAGCTCTGGCGGTGGCGCTGGCGCCAGACGACTAAAGCGGCCTGCGCGCCGATCATGAGGAACTGTTTTGGTTTTGTTTTGTTGGTTGTGGGTTGTTGGTTGGGTGTTGGTGTTGGGTGTTGGTGTTGGGGGTGGGGTTGGGGTGGGCGTGAGTTCAGCCGAGCAGCAAGGGCGCGCGCGAGGAGCGCAGCGCACGCGCCGCGCCGCTGCCCCTGATCATGTTCTTTGCTCACCAAAAGGAAGTAGAGCATGAGGACGGCGAACCACGGCGACTCGTCGACGAGGAGCTCCTCTTCGCCAACCTCCTCCTCGACCACCTCGAGCACCAGCAGCTCGCCCCCTCCTGCTCCGGCGTGCGTCGCGTTGAGGCCCGCGCCCGCCCGGGCTCCTGCTCCTCCTGCCTTGGCGACCGTCGCGTTGAGCAGCGCGGCCGAGGCGTTGCGCGCGACCTGCCTGAGCGCACGCCCGGCCGTGCTGGCGACCTCGACCTGCGCGCCGGGCAGCGGCGCGCCCGCCGCGTCCATTGTGCCCCTCCTTCCCCAAGCAGGGCGCGCGCGCGTGGAGAGGAAGAGAGGTGAGAGGTGGTGGTGGTGGTTGGGGGGGTGGGAAGAGGGGGGGTGTTTGCGCGCGCGCGCGCGCAACACAAGTGAAAGGTCTCTGGTCTATATGGTGCGCCGCGTGTGCTTGTGTGTGTCTGTGCGTGGTGATGGTGCTCCTCGTGTGTGTGTTGCCCGAAGAGAAGAGAGGCGCATGCATCGGCTTGAAGAGCGGGCGGCGGCGCGGCGGCGGCAGCGGCGCGCGCGCGGGGCGGGGACAGCAGCACGGCCCGTCGCGCTCTCGGTCAGCTCGAAGCCGCCGCCATTAAGTGTAGGAGACAAGGTAAAACCCGAGCCAGTTCGGCGTGGCGCTATAGACAAAAAAGCTAGAGGAAACTGATGTACAGAAGAAGACGATAAAAACCACCAAAAAAGGAGAAACGAAGAAAAAAAGGCGCCCGGCCGAGCGACGCATGCGCGCGCGCGCGCGCGTGCAACTCGGCGAAACCCGCTCTCTCGCTCTCGCCACCTCATCCAACAAACCCAACCAAAACAAAAACCCTCCTCACGGCTCGTACGACAGGGTCGGCGCGAGCCACTTCTCCGCCTCGTCCACGGGCATCTTCTTGCGGAGCGCGTAGTCGGCGCACTGCTCCTTGGTGATCTTGCCCACCGCAAAGTAGCTCGAGCACTTGTTGGCGAAATAGAGGCCGCTCACCGACGCGGCGGGGAGCATCGCGAGCGACTCGGTCAGCTCGATGCCGCTCTTCTCGTGCGCGTTGAGCAGGCGCCACATGGCGTTCTTCTCCGTGTGGTCCGGCTGCGAGGGGTAGCCGGGCGCCGGGCGGATGCCCTGGTACTTGACTTTCAGCATGTCGTCCACGCTGAGCTGCTCGTCCGGCGCGTAGCCCCAGATCTCGCGGCGCACGAGCTCGTGCATGCGCTCGGCCAGCGCCTCGGCCAGGCGGTCGGCGAGCGCCTCGGCCATGATGTACGTGAAGTCGTCGTTGTTGGCTTTGGCCTCGGCCACGACGTCCTCGAGGCCGTGGCCGGCCGTGCACGCAAACATGCCGATCCAGTCAGGCACGCCCGTGTCGCGGGGCGCGATAAAGTCGGACACGCACAGGTGCGGCTCGCCCGCGCCGTCGTCCTCGCGCTCGGCCTGCTGGCGCAGGCCGAAGAACTTGGCCGTGGCGTTGCGCGCGGCGCGCGCGTCCTCGTCGGCGTACACCTCGACGTCGTCCCCGACCGCGTTGGCCGGGAAGATGCCGACCACCCCGCCGAGCCGCAGCCGCTTCCCCTTGACAAAGTCGGCCAGCATCGCCTCGGCGTCCGCGTGCAGCTTCTTGGCCTCGGCGCCCACGGTGGGGTCGTTGAAGATCTTGGGGTAGCCGCGGTTGGGGTAGCGCCCGCGGAGCTGCCACACCTGGAAAAAGGGGTTCCAGTCGATGTAGGGGAGCACCTCCTCGATGGGCACGTCCTCAAAGAGCGTGAGGCCGACCTTTTTGGGCGCGACAGGGGTGTTGTCCGGGAGCGACCAGTCGACCTGCAGCGCGCGGTCGCGCGCCTGCTGGAGGTCGAGGTACTTGCGGTCCTCGAGCCCGGCGAAGAACTCGTCGCGCAGCTCCGAGTACTGCTCGCGGATCTCCTCGCAGAACTCGCGGCGCTGCGTCTCGTTCTTGTCGACGAGCGCCTGCGCCACGGGCACCGAGCGCGACGCGTCGAGCACGTAGACCACGGGCCCGCTGTACACGGGCGCGATCTTGACGGCCGTGTGCATCTTGGACGTGGTGGCCCCGCCGATGAGGATGGGGATCTTGAGCCCGCGCTCCTCGGCGCGCTTGGCCACCGTGACCATCTCGTCGAGCGAGGGCGTGATGAGGCCAGAGAGGCCGATGATGTCGGCCTTGTGCTCGACGGCCGCGTCGAGGATCTTCTCCCACGCGACCATGACGCCGAGGTCGATGCACTGTTGTGATGGGTGTTGTTGGTGTTGGTGTTGGTGTTGGTTTGGGTTTTGGGTTGGTTTTTTTGGTGGTTGTGTGAGTTTGCAAAAAGGGCGGCAGAGGAGGCGGCGGCTCTCTCTCTCTCCCCGTCGCCCCTCGCGCCCCCCCCCCCCCCCCCCCCCCACCCCCCACCCCACCCCGCGCCCGCTTCACCCCAACCCCACGCGCCACCCCCCCACACACCCCACCAACACTCACCAAAAAGTTGTTGCAGCCAAGCACGACTGACACGATGTTCTTGCCGATGTCGTGCACGTCGCCCTTGACCGTCGCGATGACCACCACGCCCGCGTTGCTCGGCTGCGACGAGACCACCGCCTTTTCGCCGCCGGCGGCCTCGGCCTCGGCCGCCAGGCGGTTCTTCTCCTCCTCGATGTAGGGCAGCAGGTGGGCGACGGCGCGCTTCATCACGCGCGCCGACTTGATGACCTGGGGGAGGAACATCTTGCCCGAGCCGAACAGGTCGCCCACGACGTTCATGCCGTCCATCAGCGGGCCCTCGATCACGTTGAGCGGGCGCGGGTACTTGCCGCACGCGCGCGCCTCCTCGGTGTCGGCCACGACAAACTCGTCCAGCCCCTTCACGAGTGCGTGCTCGAGGCGCTTCTCCACGGGGAGGTCGCGCCACGTGTCGGCCTTGACACCCTTGGACACCCCCGCCGCGACGCCCTTCTTGCGCACCGCGGTCGGCTTGCACTTGGGCTCGAGCGTCGCCGCGTACTCGAGCATGCGCTCCGTCGCGTTCTCGCAGCGGTTGAGCAGCACGTCCTCGATGTAGCCGAGCAGCTCCTTGTCGAGCTTCTCGTACGCGTCCTCGATCACCTGACCCGCGTTGACGATCCCCATGTCCATGCCCGACTTGCACGCGTGCCACAAAAAGGCCGAGTGGAAGCCGCGCCGCACCGCCTCGTTGCCGCGGAACGAAAAGGCGATGTTGGACACCCCGCCACTGATCTTGGCGCCCGGGCACACGCGCTTGATCTCGCGCACCGCGCGGATAAAGTCGACGGCGTAGTTGTTGTGCTCGGACATGCCCGTGCCGACCGTGAGGATGTTGGGGTCGAAGACGACGTCCTGCGGGAAGAACCCGACGTCCTCGACCAAGATGCGGTACGCGCGCTGGCACATCCGCACCTTGTCCTCGTAGCCCGCGGCTTGGCCCGTCTCGTCAAACGCCATGACCACGACCGCGGCGCCGTGCTTCTTCACGATAGCGGCGCGCCTGCGGAAGTTGTCCTCGCCCTCTTTGAGCGAGATGGAGTTGACGATGCACTTGCCCTGGGCGCACTGCAGCCCGGCCTCGACGATCGCAAACTTGGACGAGTCGATCATGAACGGCACGCGCGAGATCTCCGGGTCTGTTTTTTGGTTTGGTTGGTTTTGTTTTATTTTTTTGTTTTGTTTGGAGAGGGGGTGGGGAAGAGGATATAGAGGAGGGGGGTGGGCTTGTGTGAGTGGGGGGTGGCGGAAAATAAAGGGGGGGGGGGGGGGGGGGGGGGGGGCGCCGGGCGATTGCATACAAATAGAAAATCCGCGGTCACGCGGGCGCGCTGAAAAAAGTAAAAAGCAACGCCGCGGCAACGCGCCGCGCGCGAGCAAAAAGCAACTCACCAGAGATGCAAAGGTTGACAAACTTGGTCATGGCGGCGACGCCGTCGATCAGCCCGTCGTCCATGTTGATGTCCAGGATGTCGGCGCCCTGCTGCACCTGCTTGAGTGCGATCGACAGCGCCGTGTCGTAGTCCCCGTTGACGATGGCCTTTTTGAACGCGATCGACCCGGCCACGTTGCAGCGCTCCCCGACGTTGAGGAACGTGCGCCGCATGTTGGTGGCGTCCGGGTCGTAGTTGAGCGGCTCGAGGCCCGACAGCCGCATCAGCGGCTTGGGTGTCGTGACCGGGCGCGCAGGGTAGGCCGACGCCATCTTGCGCACGGCCGCGATGTGCTCGGGCGTCGACCCGCAGCAGCCGCCGAGCGCGTTGACCAAGCCCTGCTCGCAAAAGGGCCGGATCTCCTCGGCCATCTCGTCGCCCTTCTGGTCGTACCCGCCCATCGCGTTGGGCAACCCCGCGTTGGGGTAGCAGAACACGAAGCAGTCGGCGCACTGCGACAGGTTGGCCATGTAGGGGAGCATGTCGGCCGCGCCCAGCGCGCAGTTGAGGCCCACCGCCATCGGCTTGGCGTGCGCCACGCTGTTCCAGAAGGCCTCGTTGGTCTGCCCAGAGAGGGTGCGCCCGCTGTTGTCGACGATGGTGCCCGACAAAAAGACCGGGATGCGTACGCCCTTGTCCGAGAAGAACTTCTCCAGCGCAAACACGGCCGCTTTCGCGTTGAGCGTGTCAAAGATGGTCTCGACCAAAAACATGTCGACGCCGCCGTCGTACAGGCCGACGAGCTGCTCGTAGTAGGCGTCGACCACCTCGTCGTAAGTGATGCCGCGGAAGGCCGGGTTCTCGACGCTGGGCGAGACCGACAAGGTTTTGTTGGTCGGGCCCACAGCACCGGCGACGAATTTGGGGCCCTCCTCCGGGTGCGCCGCCATGAACGCCGCCGTGCATTTTTTCGCGAGCTCGGCGGCCGTGCGGTTGATGGCGTACACCTCCTCCTTGGCCTGCAGCTCGTAGTCGGCCTGCGAGATGGACGTGCCGTTGAAGGTGTTGGTCTCGATGATGTCGGCGCCGGCCTCCAGGTACTGCGTGTGGATCTCCGAGATGACGTCCGGGCGCGTGAGCACGAGGATGTCGTTGTTCCCTTTCAGCTCGTGCGCGTGCGACTTGTAGCGGTCGCCGCGGAAGTCGTCCTCGCCGAGCTTGTAGCGCTGGATCATTGTGCCCATGGCGCCGTCGATGTAGGCGATGCGCGTGCGGAGGAGCTTCTCGAGGGGCTCGAAAGCGTCCGACTTTTTGAGGTGGTCGGCCCAGGGGCTGTAGACGGGCACAAGGGGCAGGTCGGTGTCCGCCGCGAGCGTGTCGACGTCGTCGGGCACGGGGTTGAGGCGGGGGGTGATGTGGACGGCCGGCTCGCCACCGATCTTGCGCACCGCGGTCGGCTTGCACTTGGGCTCGAGCGTCGCCGCGTACTCGAGCATGCGCTCCGTCGCGTTCTCGCAGCGGTTGAGCAGCACGTCCTCGATGTAGCCGAGCAGCTCCTTGTCGAGCTTCTCGTACGCGTCCTCGATCACCTGACCCGCGTTGACGATCCCCATGTCCATGCCCGACTTGCACGCGTGCCACAAAAAGGCCGAGTGGAAGCCGCGCCGCACCGCCTCGTTGCCGCGGAACGAAAAGGCGATGTTGGACACCCCGCCACTGATCTTGGCGCCCGGGCACACGCGCTTGATCTCGCGCACCGCGCGGATAAAGTCGACGGCGTAGTTGTTGTGCTCGGACATGCCCGTGCCGACCGTGAGGATGTTGGGGTCGAAGACGACGTCCTGCGGGAAGAACCCGACGTCCTCGACCAAGATGCGGTACGCGCGCTGGCACATCCGCACCTTGTCCTCGTAGCCCGCGGCTTGGCCCGTCTCGTCAAACGCCATGACCACGACCGCGGCGCCGTGCTTCTTCACGATAGCGGCGTGCCTGCGGAAGTTGTCCTCGCCCTCTTTGAGCGAGATGGAGTTGACGATGCACTTGCCCTGGGCGCACTGCAGCCCGGCCTCGACGATCGCAAACTTGGACGAGTCGATCATGAACGGCACGCGCGAGATCTCCGGGTCTGTTTTTTGGTTTGGTTGGTTTTGTTTTATTTTTTTGTTTTGTTTGGAGAGGGGGTGGGGAAGAGGATATAGAGGAGGGGGGTGGGCTTGTGTGAGTGGGGGGTGGCGGAAAATAAAGGGGGGGGGGGGGGGGGGGGGGGGCGCGGGCGATTGCATACAAATAGAAAATCCGCGGTCACGCGGGCGCGCTGAAAAAAGTAAAAAGCAACGCCGCGGCAACGCGCCGCGCGCGAGCAAAAAGCAACTCACCAGAGATGCAAAGGTTGACAAACTTGGTCATGGCGGCGACGCCGTCGATCAGCCCGTCGTCCATGTTGATGTCCAGGATGTCGGCGCCCTGCTGCACCTGCTTGAGTCCGATCGACAGCGCCGTGTCGTAGTCCCCGTTGACGATGGCCTTTTTGAACGCGATCGACCCGGCCACGTTGCAGCGCTCCCCGACGTTGAGGAACGTGCGCCGCATGTTGGTGGCGTCCGGGTCGTAGTTGAGCGGCTCGAGGCCCGACAGCCGCATCAGCGGCTTGGGTGTCGTGACCGGGCGCGCAGGGTAGGCCGACGCCATCTTGCGCACGGCCGCGATGTGCTCGGGCGTCGACCCGCAGCAGCCGCCGAGCGCGTTGACCAAGCCCTGCTCGCAAAAGGGCCGGATCTCCTCGGCCATCTCGTCGCCCTTCTGGTCGTACCCGCCCATCGCGTTGGGCAACCCCGCGTTGGGGTAGCAGAACACGAAGCAGTCGGCGCACTGCGACAGGTTGGCCATGTAGGGGAGCATGTCGGCCGCGCCCAGCGCGCAGTTGAGGCCCACCGCCATCGGCTTGGCGTGCGCCACGCTGTTCCAGAAGGCCTCGTTGGTCTGCCCAGAGAGGGTGCGCCCGCTGTTGTCGACGATGGTGCCCGACAAAAAGACCGGGATGCGTACGCCCTTGTCCGAGAAGAACTTCTCCAGCGCAAACACGGCCGCTTTCGCGTTGAGCGTGTCAAAGATGGTCTCGACCAAAAACATGTCGACGCCGCCGTCGTACAGGCCGACGAGCTGCTCGTAGTAGGCGTCGACCACCTCGTCGTAAGTGATGCCGCGGAAGGCCGGGTTCTCGACGCTGGGCGAGACCGACAAGGTTTTGTTGGTCGGGCCCACAGCACCGGCGACGAATTTGGGGCCCTCCTCCGGGTGCGCCGCCATGAACGCCGCCGTGCATTTTTTCGCGAGCTCGGCGGCCGTGCGGTTGATGGCGTACACCTCCTCCTTGGCCTGCAGCTCGTAGTCGGCCTGCGAGATGGACGTGCCGTTGAAGGTGTTGGTCTCGATGATGTCGGCGCCGGCCTCCAGGTACTGCGTGTGGATCTCCGAGATGACGTCCGGGCGCGTGAGCACGAGGATGTCGTTGTTCCCTTTCAGCTCGTGCGCGTGCGACTTGTAGCGGTCGCCGCGGAAGTCGTCCTCGCCGAGCTTGTAGCGCTGGATCATCGTGCCCATGGCGCCGTCGATGTAGGCGATGCGCGTGCGCAGGAGCTTCTGAAGGGGCTCGAAAGCGTCCGACTTTTTTAGGTGGTCGGCCCAGGGGCTGTAGACGGGCACAGGGGGCAGGTCGGTGTCGGCCGCGAGCGTGTCGACGTCGTCGGGCACGGGGTTGAGGCGGGGGGTGATGTGGACCGCCGGGGCCGCCCCCTCGACCTCGCCCAGCTTGCGCACAGCGGTAGGCTTGCACTTGGGCTCGAGCGTGGCGGCGTAGTCTAGGAGCCGCTCCGTCGCGTCCTCGCGCTTGTTCAGCAGGACGTCCTCCACAAACGAGAGGAGCTCCTTGCTCAGCTTCTCGTACACGTCGTCGCGGACCTGGGCGGCGTTGACGATGCCCATGTCCATGCCCGCGAGGCAGGCGTGGTGCAGGAAGGCCGAGTGGAAGGCCCGGCGCACGGCCTCGTTGCCGCGGAAGCTGAACGCGATGTTGGAGACGCCGCCGCTGATCTTGGCGCCCGGGCACACGCGCTTGATCTCGCGGACGGCCTCGAAAAAGTCGACCGCATAGTTGTTGTGCTCCGCGAGGCCCGTGCCGACGGTGAGGATGTTGGGGTCGAAGACGACGTCCTGGGGGAAGAACCCGACGTCCTCGACGAGGATGCGGTACGCGCGCTGGCACATCCGCACCTTGTCCTCAAATCCAGCCGCCTGCCCTGTCTCGTCAAACGCCATGACGACGACCGCCGCGCCGTGCTTTTTAACCACGGCGGCGTGCCTGCGGAAGTTGTCCTCGCCCTCCTTGAGCGAGATGGAGTTAACGATGCACTTGCCCTGGGCGCATTTCAGGCCGGCCTCGACGATGTGGAATTTCGACGAGTCGATCATAAAGGGGACGCGCGAGATTTCGGGGTCTGGTTATATTATTGTTAGAGGGGGGGGGGGGGGTCGTCAGCAAACGGGGGCAGGGGAGGGGGAAATAAAGAGGAGAAGCGCGCGAGAACTAGTGACGAGCGAAGCAGCAAGGCCGCGACCGGCACCTGCGCGAAAAAAATAAGACAAGCAAATGCCGCTCGCTCGCTCAACTCGCGGCAGCGATGCCGCGAGTTGACCCTCGCCATCGCTGTCCTCGCCACGGAGAAAAAACAAACAAGGAACCCCCCGAAGACTCACCAGCGATGCAAAGGTTGACAAACTTGGTCATGGCGGCGACGCCGTCGATCAGCCCGTCGTCCATGTTGATGTCCAGGATGTCGGCGCCCTGCTGCACCTGCTTGAGTGCGATCGACAGCGCCGTGTCGTAGTCCCCGTTGACGATGGCCTTTTTGAACGCGATCGACCCGGCCACGTTGCAGCGCTCCCCGACGTTGAGGAACGTGCGCCGCATGTTGGTGGCGTCCGGGTCGTAGTTGAGCGGCTCGAGGCCCGACAGCCGCATCAGCGGCTTGGGTGTCGTGACCGGGCGCGCAGGGTAGGCCGACGCCATCTTGCGCACGGCCGCGATGTGCTCGGGCGTCGACCCGCAGCAGCCGCCGAGCGCGTTGACCAAGCCCTGCTCGCAAAAGGGCCGGATCTCCTCGGCCATCTCGTCGCCCTTCTGGTCGTACCCGCCCATCGCGTTGGGCAACCCCGCGTTGGGGTAGCAGAACACGAAGCAGTCGGCGCACTGCGACAGGTTGGCCATGTAGGGGAGCATGTCGGCCGCGCCCAGCGCGCAGTTGAGGCCCACCGCCATCGGCTTGGCGTGCGCCACGCTGTTCCAGAAGGCCTCGTTGGTCTGCCCAGAGAGGGTGCGCCCGCTGTTGTCGACGATGGTGCCCGACAAAAAGACCGGGATGCGTACGCCCTTGTCCGAGAAGAACTTCTCCAGCGCAAACACGGCCGCTTTCGCGTTGAGCGTGTCAAAGATGGTCTCGACCAAAAACATGTCGACGCCGCCGTCGTACAGGCCGACGAGCTGCTCGTAGTAGGCGTCGACCACCTCGTCGTAAGTGATGCCGCGGAAGGCCGGGTTCTCGACGCTGGGCGAGACCGACAAGGTTTTGTTGGTCGGGCCCACAGCACCGGCGACGAATTTGGGGCCCTCCTCCGGGTGCGCCGCCATGAACGCCGCCGTGCATTTTTTCGCGAGCTCGGCGGCCGTGCGGTTGATGGCGTACACCTCCTCTTTCGCCTGCAGCTCGTAGTCGGCCTGCGAGATGGACGTGCCGTTGAAGGTGTTGGTCTCGATGATGTCGGCGCCGGCCTCCAGGTACTGTGTGTGGATCTCCGAGATGACGTCCGGGCGCGTGAGCACGAGGATGTCGTTGTTCCCTTTCAGCTCGTGCGCGTGCGACTTGTAGCGGTCGCCGCGGAAGTCGTCCTCGCCGAGCTTGTAGCGCTGGATCATCGTGCCCATGGCGCCGTCGATGTAGGCGATGCGCGTGCGCAGGAGCTTCTCGAGGGGCTCGAAGGCGTCCGACTTTTTTAGGTGGTCGGCCCAGGGGCTGTAGAGGGGCGCCGGCGTGCGGGCGGCGGCCTCGGCGGCGGCCGACAGCTTCCACGCGACGGGCGGGAGGACGGAGGGCCCCTCGGGGATGGCTGCGACGGCGGCGGCGGCGGTTGCGCTCGCTGTTGATTTGCGTGGCGGCGACGGCAGGGGGGGGGGGGGGGGGGGGGGGGCGGGGCGCCGACGGCGGCGAGAATGCGTCGTCGTTGTTTGTTTGTGAGCTGTGTTCCATTACGTTTTGCTTTCGATCCCCTTTTTCTGATCCCCCGCAGGGCACACGTGCACTCACCGTCGGGGACCTGCTCAGGCTGCTCTCCGGCCACGCTCTGGGGCGCTGCGTCGGCGGGTCCCTGCCCCTGCTGCTGCTGCTGGTCCTCGACCGGCGGTTGCGCCGGCCGCGGCTGCTGCTGCGGGGCCTGGAATCCGTCGCGCCACCACGCATAAAGCAGGCCGGTCTGTGGAGTTGAGGGGGATTGCCATTCGATTCGATGGGGGATGGGGGGGGCGCGCGGCGTGAGCAAAGGCGGGGGTAAGGGGGTCCTCTGTCTCTCTCTCTCTTCGCACCACCCCCAAACGCACGAACGCCGACGCGTCCAAACTCACCAAGGCAAAGCCACTGGCCGGAAGCAGGATCGGGGACAGGAGGAACGCGACCAGGAGCAGCGCGGGCGACGCGGCAGCGACGCCCACCAGCACGGCCGCAGCCATGAGGGGGCGCTCGCGCGCGCGCCGCACCGCCTGCCCGAGGGCGTCCATGGTGTTGTTTGTGCTGTGCTGTGCTGTCTGGTAGGCGCGCTGGCTGGCTGGTTGGTCGGTGTGGTGGTAGTGTCGATGTCTGGTTGGTGGAGTAGGGCTAGCAGCAGCGCATGTTGGACCTAGAATTGAAGAAGGGGCGTTTCTGAGGGCTGCACGCCGACGGCGGCGCGCGCGCCTTCTTGATGCCGGGCGCGCGAGAGGCGGCGGCGGCGGCGCGCGCGAGCCGGCAGGCGGCAGCCAAGACTCTTCCTCTTGTGCTTTGTTCTCTTGCTCCGACGCACACGATACTACTTCTCCACACACGTGAACACGCGCATCTTCATCGTCTCTCTCGCCCCCTCCTCAACCTCTCTCACACGCGCGCGCACCATATCGCAACAACAACAAGGGCGGGCCGCCATCACCGCCCCTCTCCCCGACACTCTCTCGCTTCGGCGCGCACGCGCTCGCAAGCGGCTTCCCCCGAAGCCGTCCCTCGATCGCTACTTCGCGCGCCGAGCACTTGCGCGTGGCTGGGGGCGCCATGGTGAGTGGCTGTAGTCGGTGACCGGACCCGGCGCCGCCGCCGTCGCGCGCACGGGGGCGCGCGCCACGCCTCTCCCCTCACACACGCGCTCACAACCCCCCCGCAACAACCCCCCAAACAACAACAACCCCCAGGCCAAGAAGCGCACGGGCGGCGCCAAGCGCTACGCCGGCAAGGCTAGCCGCGGAGCCGCTGGAGGCGGCGGCGCCGGCCGCGCCGAGAAGGCCGCCGCCGCCGGCGACGCCCCCTGCTCCGTCTCTCAGCAGCGCTTCGCGGCCAAGAAGAAGGTCGCGCGCAAGGTGCAATTCCTCGAGCGTTGAGTCTTGGGTGCCAGGACCTTGCGGTGCCCAAAGATGTGATCATTCGGCGCCGAATGAGCTCACACACGGAGAACCGCCAAGACTCGACCCCCCCCCCCCCCCCCCCTCCTCAAACGACAACACAACAAAACCAAACCAAACAACAGGCGTCGCGGCGTCGAGCGCGGCGGCGGCCGCGCTGCGGCAAAAGCGCAGCGGCGGCGCGGGCGGCGGCGGCATCGGCGGCATCGGCAGGGGCCCCGCGGGCGTGGCCAAGCGGCGCGGCGCGCGCCGGCGCGGGGCGGGGGGAGGCGGAAGCGCCCTGCCGGACCTGAGAGCGCTGGCCGGGTCGCTGGAGGACATCCTCGGGCAGCAGCAGCTGAAGCAGCATGAGCAGCAGCAGCAGGGGCAGGGGCAGGGACAACAGCTTTTGACGGGCGCCGCGCGCAGGGGGGTCGGCAGCAGCGTCAAGCGCGCGGCGGCGCGCGAGTCGCTCGTGTCGTCCGAGTCGGCGCGCATGGCCGCCGTGCTGGCGCACCCGGCGTACATGGAGGACCCGCTCGCGGCCATCGCGCGGCACCTCGAGGCGACGGCGCCCCCGCCGCCGTCGCCGCCAGCGGCGCCGCGCAACAAGGGAGGAGGAGGGCCGGCGGCGGCGGGAAAGAGGAAGAACAAGAACAAGAGCGCGGACTCGATGATCATGACGACGATGTGAGAGAGAGGGATTGTGTAACACATTTGATCGCCAGCAACTACCACCAGCGCGTCCCGGCCAGAACGCACGCCGCGTCCTCCTGCTCCTCCTCCTCTTGCCCAACCTCTGCTGCCGCCGCCCGCGCGTGCCGCGACACGATGCGCCGCACGGCGCCCGCCACGCGCGGGCCGTCGCCGCCGCTGCCGCGCGGCGACCCGGGCGCCCCGCCGCCGTCGGCCGGGAGCGCGTGCACGCACAGCGCGGCCACGTGGCCCGGGCATGGCTGCAGGAGCAGCAGCTTGAAGCTGTCGTCCGTGGGGAGGGCGGCGGCGGCGGCGGTGGCGGAGTCAGCGGCGGCAGCAGCGTTGGCGTCGGCCGGCGGCCGCCCCCACCGTAGCGACAGCAGGGACGCCGCCCGTCGCCCGCCATCGGCGCCGCCCCCGCATGGCCTCAGCCCTCCCGTCAGCTCGCTCAGGTGGGCGCCAATTGAAACTCCCCCCTGTCGTTCTCCCGCCTCCTCCTCATCCTCCTCCGCCGCCGCCACCACCGCAAACCCCCTCAGGCCGGGCGGGTGGCTGATGCCGACGCCGCGCGCCTTGACGACCGCCTCCTTGAGCGTCCACAGGCGCATGAACAGGGCGTCGCGCGCGCCGGGCGCGGCGGCGGCCTCCTCTATGCTCTGCACCTCGAGCGGGTGGAAGCGCCGCGCGGCGAGGCGACGGAAGCTGCTGGTGCTGCTGCTGTCGTTGGCGTTGTTGGCGTCGGCGCCGGTCCTGCTGCTGCTGCTGCTGCTGCTGCTGCTGTTGCTTCCGTCCGCCGCCTCCTGCTCCGCCTCGTCCTCCTCGGCCTGCGTCAAGCCTTCATCACTGCTGCTGCTGACAATGTCGTTGTCGCGTCCTCCCCCGCCCTCCTCCTCCTCCTCTCGCCGCCGCGCGCCCTTGTCGTTGCGCCGCCGCTCTTGCTGCCGCGCCTGCCGCGCTGCCCGCTCGGCGTCCAGGCCGAGCGCCACGGCCACGCCTCCCGCGCCGTGCACGGCCCCCGCCAGGCACACGGCCACGCCGATCAGATCGGGCGTGTGCGTCACGTTGAACTCCAGGGGGGGCGGGGAGGAGGCGGCGGGGAGGAGCAGGTGCGGCTTGCCGTGGTCGTTGCGAGAGAAGCGCAGGGCCGCCGGGTCGAGCGACGGCGGCGGCGGTGGTGGTGGCGGCTGCTCGGGGGGGTCTGCTGCTGCTGCTGCTGCCGCCGCAGCCTCCTCGTCCGCCTGCGCCCAGGGGAGGTAGCGGGCCAGGGCGCAACGCACGAGCGCGCGCGTGAGCACGCGCTCGCGCCAGAGCGCTGGGTCGGACGCGGTTGCTGCGGAGCCGCCACCACCGTCGGCTGCGCCCCCCGCCGCCGCCGCCGCTTTCCGCTCCTCCTCGGAGAGGATGCACCGCTCGCACGCCGCAACTGCATCGTCCGGCACGAGGGCCGGGCGGAGCCACCACACGTGCACCTCTCCCGGGCGCAGGCGCTCGGGAGGCTGCGGGCCGGGCGCGAGGGTCAGCGGGGGAGGGGAGGAAGAAAAGGGGGAGGAGGAAGGACAGGCCGGGGCGGCCGACGCCGACGCCGACGCCGACGCCGACGCCGACGCCGCGCGTCGCCTCGACGACGACGATGCGTCCGCCATCGAGCGCCGCAACAGGGCGGCCGCGCGCCGCAGCGTCGCCTGCATGTGGTTCGACGCGAGGGGCATCATTTCGCGTGTCGCCCGAATTGGGCGCGCGCCGCTGCCGCTGCTTCGGGAGACGGCGGGCGGGGAAAGTCGGGAGGAGGAGGACGAGGCAAGAAGGGAAGGAGCCATGCCTCTGTGTGTCCCTCGCGCTTCCCTTGCCCTTCAACGAGAGTACTAATGCCAGGGCAATACGGGCGCGTCGTTTGTTGTTTGGTTTGGGAGGGCCTCCGGGGGCAGGTCGGCGCGATTTCAAGTTTTGGTGGAAGTGCTCCTGCTGGCTGTTCCCGCCCCCCTCTCTTTCTTCTCTCTCTCACGACCCCCCTCCCTCTCTCCTCCACGTCTCATTCCTCTCTGCATACATCGACACCGCGCGCGCGCGCCTGTCCTCCTGCACCAACAACCCAACCCTGAGCGTCCGCCAGAAGAAACAAAAGCAAAAACATCTCCGACACCCCCGACCTGCAGCTGCTTCCTCCGCCGGGCCCCCCAACCCGCCCGCCCTGCCCCAGCCCCCGGCCATGGTGTGCGCCGCCCTGTGGCGATGCCTGCTGTGGGCATGGGCGGCGATCTGCAGCGACCCGCGCGCGAGCAAGCGGCGGCGAGCGTCGGCCGACGGTGGCGACCAAGACGAAGGCGACGACGTCGAGGCGTCGGCGTCGGCCGAGCGTGCCGCGCTCCTGTCGGCGGGAGGAGGAGGCAGCAGCAGCAGCAGCGGCCGGCGACGGCTGGGCGTGCTCGGTGGACGTCCTCTTCATCATCATCCCGGCGGCGATGAGGGGGAGGAGGAGGGGGAGGAGGTCGCGGACGAGGAGAAGGGCGTCGCAGTGCCGCTGCTGCCCCCGCCGGGCCAGCAAGCGCGGAGCGGCGCGGCGACGGCAACGGCAACAGCCCCCGCCGCCCCCATCCCCCGACCACCACCACCAAAAGGCGGCCCCGCGCGCGTTATCGTCATGCGCCACGGCCACCGCCAGGACGAGGCCGACCCCTTCTGGCACCGCTCCTCTCGCCGGCCCTGGGACCCGCCCCTGTCCGCCCAGGGCCGCGCGCAGGCGCGCGAGGCCGCGGGCGACCGGATCCGGCGCGGCGCGTCGGCGGCGGGGGGAGGAGGAGGGGGCAGCGCGGCAGCGACGCCCGTGGCTCGCAGCGGCGGCGGCGGGGGCGGCCCTGCCGAGCCCGAGGATGAGGAGCGCGGCGTGCCGCTCGAGGCAGAGATGCGGCCGACCGTCATCATCACGTCGCCCTTTTTGCGGTGCGTGCAGACGAGCGCGGGCGTGGCCGCGGCGCTATGGGGGGCCGAGGGCGAGGGCGAGGGCGAAGCGGCGATGGCAGCGGCCGCGGCGACAAGCGCAGCGGCCAACGGGTTCTCACCCCCAGCCGCCCGCCCGCGCTGGCTCGTCGACTGGCGCTTCTGCGAGGTGCTCGACCCGCGCGTGCTCTTCGGCGGGCGGCCCGACGCCGCCGCCCTCGCCGCCGGCAAGCCAACGGCGCAGTGGATGTGGGGGGGGCAGAACCTTCAGCAGCAGGCGGCGACGGCGGAAAAGCAGAACGACGACGCCGACGCCGCCAACAACGCCGATTGCGACACCAACGCCAACAACAACAAAGACGACGCCGACGCCGCCGCCCTCTCCCGTGCCATGTCCCACATCCTCCGCGCCGAGCGCGAGGCTGGGCACCCCCTGCCGCGCGTCGCCGCCCTCGGCGGCCTGCAGCCCCGCCCGGGCCACCCCGCGGCGTGGCGGCCCCCGCCCATGTTTCCGGAAAAGCTGGCGCCTGCGCTCGGGCGCTACCAGCGTGCTTTAGCGGGGGTGATGCGTGACCCCTCGCTCTCGGGCGAGACGGTGCTGGTGGTGACGCACGGGGAGGCGCTCCGGGCGGCCGTGGCCATGATGCGGCCCCGGTCCGAGGTGTTCGAGGTGCGGCACACGGGCTTTGTCGTGCTCGAGCCGCCGCCTGCTGCTGCGAGGGCGGCGGCGTTTGCGGCGGCGGCGGCAGAGGACGGCGACGAGGGGGGTGCCGGCGCTGGTGCCGGTGCTGCCGCCGCCGTCGCCGCCGCCGGGCCCACGCCCAGCGGCAGCAGCGGCAGCAGCAGCAGCTCGTCGTCCGAAGGCGAGCCCGAGGGCGAGGGCGAGGCAGAGGGCTGCGGCGCCGGAGCGGAGGGCGAGGACGAGGCCGAGGCGCGCGCCGAGCGGCAGCGGCAGCGGCGCTCGGCGCGGCGGCGGCTGCGTCGGCGCGAGCGGCGCGAGCTGGCCGCCGCTGCAGCGGTCTCTCGCGCGGCGAGCGGCAGCGGGACGCCTGCTCTAACCGCGGGCGGCGCTTCTGGTGGTGGTGGTGGTGCTGCTGGAAGAAGAAGAAGAGAGGATAGTGTTGGCGACGGCGGCAGCGGCGGCGGCCACGACGACGGCGCCCCGCCTCCCGGCTGGCGCCTCGCGACCACGGCGGGCGAGCACGGCGTGATGTGGTTCGACGCCTGATGAGATCCTGATTTGTTGTTTTTTACATCAGTGGATAGGCGTGTGTGCTGTGTGTGTGCGCGTGGTGCGCGGTTTAGGGGTTTTTTGTGTGTTGAAAAGGAGGAGCCAACAACAAGAAGAAGAAAAGAAGAATGAAGACGAAACGACGAAAAAGCAGAAGGCGCCTGTTGCCCTATCTACTTGGCGTCGGTGAACTCGGCGTCGATCGTCGAGCCGTCGCCGCCCTTCTTGCCCGCGTCGTCGCCGCCGGGGGCCGCGCCGCCGGCGGCGCCAGCACCGGCGGCACCGGCGGCGCCCTCAGCGCCGGGAGCGCCCGCCCCAGCCGCGCCGCCCGCCCCGCCGTACATCGCCTGGCCCATCTGCATGGCCTCCTGCTGCAGCGCCTCCATGGCCGCCTTCATCGCGGCCGTGTCGTCCTTCTCCACCGCCGCCTTGACGTCGGCCACCTTGGCCTCCACCTTCGTCTTGACGTCGGCGGGGACCTTGTCGCCAAACTCCTTGAGCTGCTTCTCCACCTGGTACGCCAGCGACTCGGCCTGGTTCTTGGTGTCGACCGCCTCGCGCCGCTTCTTGTCCTCCTCGGCAAAGCGCTCGGCGCTGCCGATGGCCGCGTCGACGTCCTCCTTGGACAGGGTGGAGGCGCCCGTGATCGAGATCTTCTGCTCCTTGCCCGTGCCCTTGTCCTTGGCGCTCACGCTCAGGATGCCGTTGGCGTCGATGTCGAATTTCACCTCAATCTGCGGCACGCCGCGGGGAGCAGGGGGGATGCCGTCGAGGCGGAAGGTGCCCAGCGACTTGTTGTCGCGCGCAAACTCGCGCTCGCCCTGCAGGACGTTGATCTCCACGGACGACTGGCCGTCGGCGGCGGTCGAGAACACCTCCGACTTGGACGTCGGCAGGGTGGTGTTGCGCGGGATGAGCTTGGTCATCACGCCGCCCAAGGTCTCCAACCCAAGCGACAGGGGGGTCACGTCGAGCAGCACGATGTCCTGGACCTCGCCCGCGAGCACGCCCGCCTGGACCGCCGCCCCCAAGGCCACGACCTCGTCCGGGTTGACCGTCACGTTGGGCTCCTTGCCCGTCATCTTCTTGACGATGTCGATCACCGCGGGGATGCGCGTGGACCCGCCCACCAGAATCACCTCCTTGACGTCGGCGAGGTCCAACTTTGCGTCGCGCAGGGCCTGCTCCACGGGCTTGCGGCAGCGCTCGAGCAGGTCGGCGCACATCTCCTCGAACTTGGCGCGCGTGAGGTTGGCGTCGATGTGCTTGGGCCCGTCGGCGGTGGCGGTGATGAAGGGCAGGTTGATCGACGTCTGCGGCACGGCCGAGAGCTCGATCTTGGCCTTCTCGGCCGCCTCGGTGAGCCGCTGCAACGCCTGCCTGTCCTTGCGCAGGTCGATGCCCTCGGCCTTGGCAAAGTCGTCCGCGAGGAAGTCGACGATGCGCTTGTCAAAGTCGTCGCCGCCCAAGTGGGTGTCGCCCGAGGTGGAGAGGACCTCGAAGACGCCGTCGCCGACCTCGAGCACGCTCACGTCAAAGGTGCCCCCGCCCAAGTCGAAGACCAGGATGGTCTCGTTGGCCTTTTTCTCGAAGCCGTACGCGAGCGACGCGGCCGTGGGCTCGTTGATGATGCGCAGGACCTCGAGTCCGGCGATCTTTCCCGCGTCCTTGGTGGCCTGGCGCTGCGAGTCGTTGAAGTAGGCGGGGACCGTGATGACGGCCTTGGTGACGCTGTCCCCCAAGAACTTGGCGGCGTCGCCCGTCAGCTTGCGCAGCACCTGCGCGCTAATCTCCTCGGCCGAAAAGTCGGTCTTCTCCCCTGCTTGCGCGTTGCTCGCGCGGATCTTGACCGCCCCGGCGCTGTCCTCGACGACGCGGTAGGGCACCTGCTTGCACTCCTCGGTCACCTCGTTCATCTTGCGCCCGATGAAGCGCTTGACGCTGAAAAAGGTGTTTTCCGGGTTGACCACCGCCTGGCGCTTGGCGATCTGCCCCACGAGGCGGTCGCCGGATTTCGTGAAGGCGACGACCGAGGGGGTCGTGCGGCCGCCCTCGGCGTTGGTGATGATGGTGGGCTTGCCGCCCTCCATGGCGGCGACGGCCGAGTTGGTGGTGCCGAGGTCGATGCCGACGACCTGTTTTTGGGGTGTTCGGGGTGTTTGGTTGGTTGGGTTTTTTGTGGGGGGGGGAGGCGAGGGGAGGGGTGAGCAGCGGCGGTGTGTGTGTGGGCGCGGCGGCGGCGGCGGGCGGCGGCGGGCGGTGGCGGCAACGTCGTCTGCGCGTGGACGGCACGCGCGCGCGCGCACGTTGTCGGCGTCGCGGTCTCTAATCCCAGAGCGCCCACCGATCGGGCTGGGAGAGAGAGGCGCGCACGCGCGCGCGCGTGGATGGCGCACGACGCGCGCGTGCGTGGAGAAAAAATGTGGTGTGTGGAGGGCAAGCCACAGAAAGTGATCGGCGCCTCCCGCCTCCCCGTGCACTCGAGCGCGACCGCGGCGGGGCGCGATAGCGACGGCTATGTATGCACTAGCCAGTCTCGCATCGACAGATGGGCATGCCGGCGCGCGCGTGTGTGGGCGGGGGGGGCGCATGCGAGGAGAAGGGGGCCGCCGAAGCCTCTCTCTCGCCCTGCGTGGAGAAAGTTCCGCGCCTTCTTCCGGTGTCTCACCTTCTCGGCGCGCACGTTGACGGCCGTGACGCGCGCCGGGCGGCGCGCGGCGCGGCGCGTGGCGCCCGCCTGGGCGGGCTTGTTGCGCAGCTGCATGGCGACGAAGCGAGCCGGTTTTGTGGTCTTTTTGTTGGGGGGTGTTGGTGTTGTCTCTCTCTTTCTTTGTAGGTGTGTGTGTGTTGATAGAGCGCGCGCTTGGTTGTGTGCGTGTGTATGTGTGTGTGTGTGTGTGTGTGCGTGTGTGTGCAAACATGTGTAAACGTGTCTGAGAGGGCACGCGCGAGCTAAGAGGACAGAACGAGGAGGAGGAGAGGAGGGGGGCAGGTTCGAGAAGGCTCTTCTGTTCCCTCCGCCCGCCCCCCGCTTCGCCCACTCTCTCTCTTCCCACGGCCGGATCGGTGCGTACTGGGCATAACAAGTAACTATTGGCCCACTTTAGCGCGTTTCGAGGCGCGCTTCAATCGTTCTCGCGCACCGGCGCTCGCGTTTTCGCGCGCGCGTCGGCGCGCACAGCGACGGGTGCTCGGCAGCGGGTGGCGGCGCGCCCCTTGCCTCCTCCCCCTCACCCTCCCCATCCGCCCGAGTCGTCCTCCACGGGCTGCCGCTGCCTCTGGGGCGGAAGGGGCTGCTGCTGTCGCTGCTGCTGCTGTTGCTGCTGCTGCTGTTGCTGCCGCCGAACCCGCGCGGCGTCCTCCTCGTCGTCCTCTGCCGACGACGCCGCCGTGCTCCCCGCCCCTCCTCCTCCGGTCTTCTCCGCCAGCCGGCGGTCGAACGCCTCCATCTCGAGGCGCGCCACGCGCCGCGCCTCCCGCCGGTCGGCCTCGAGCAGCGGGTCGAGGTCCTCGTCATCGTCGTCGTCACCATCACCGTTGCCGCCCTTGGTCGCGCCGCCAAACAGCCACCCGCTGCCGCGCCGCTCCCTGGCCGCCGGAAGGAGCGGCGCCTTCCGCTTCTTCCGCTCCTCCTCCTGCTCCTCCTCCCCCTCGTCGTCATCGTACGCGTCCACCCCGTCCGCCGCCCGCAGCGCCGCCACCGCCGCCCGCGCCACCGAGGAGACGAGCGAAGGGGGCGAAAGCTGCCGCGCCAGCGCCGCGCGCTCCTCGGGCTCGGTCGCCGCCACGCGCTCGAGCTGGCAGTGCACCGCCCCCAACACCACAAGCAGCAGGGCCGTAGGGTCGGAGAGGGCTTCCGGGCCGAGGCCGTGCTGAAGCAAAGGCAGGGCGTAGAGAGCTGCGTAGAGGTAGTAGACGCGGGGGCCGCCGTCAAAGGCGCCAAAGAGCCACGCCTGTTTTTTTTGTTTTTTTTTTGGGGGGGGGGGGGGGGCGTGGGCGTCAGGGTTGGTCGGCGGCGGCCGGGAAGAGCGCAGAGGCGCTGCTATATCGCCGGCGCTGATGCGCATGACGCACCATCCAGTTGAAGAGCGGCAGACAGCTCACGACGCCCATCACGGCCCAGCGCAGGTTGTCGTCCGACGAGGCCGGGAGCAGCTGCCTGTTGCTGCTTGGTGGCAGGGACGGAGGGAGGGAGCGTTGGTCGTTGCCGCTGCTGCGCCGCCGCCGCGCGCCCAGGGGGGCGCTGTCGTTGTACAGAGCGACGAGCCCGGCCCCGACGCTGACGGCCACGGCGCCGCCCATGAGCAGCGAGCCCAGCGAGGCGCCCCCGTCGGATGACAGGAAGGCGCGGGGAGGAGAAGGGGCGATCCGGCGGCGGCGGACGCGGCGCGTTGCCGGCGGCGGCGGCGGCGTCAGTGCATGGACGGCGGCGGAGGCAACGGCGCGGGCGCCGTGCTGCTGCTGCTGATGCGCCCCCGGGCCAGCCGGCCTGCCGATCGCGTGCATGCGTGGCCAAGGGATGCTGATCAGTCGTAGTGGCGTCCTAGGTTGTTGAGTTTTCAGCAGGCGCGCGCGTGCGCGCTCTCGGTGTGTCGAGAGAGGAGTGTTTCTGCGCGCGCGAATGAGGGGGGGGTCGATTTGCAGCAGAGGGCCGCTACTACTAGTGTGGTTGTGTGTGTTTGTCTGCAAGGGAGTAGAGAGCGAGTTGGTCTTCGGCACGTGTGTGTGCGTGTTGTGCGCGCGCGGAGAAAAATGGACGCCACAGAGGGCGCGCGCGCCGCCAACCGTTCCATGTCCCGCCGCCCTCTCTCCCTCAAAACAGCATCGGCAGCCCCCACAGCGCCGCCGCGTTGCCCCGCGCCTTCATGCCGGCGCGCCACGCGCCCAGCTCCTCGTACTCCCGGCGCGTCACGCACACCTGCTCGAGCGACGACGACCCGGCGACGACGCCGCCGCCAACGCCGCCGCCCCAAGACGCGCCCCGGCCGGCAACGCCAACGCCAACGCCGCCACCGCCGCTCCCGCCCCCGTCCCAGCCGGCCGACCACAGCGCGGCCAGCGCGCTCGCGCCCGCCCACGCGGCGTGGCCCCATGGGCTCGGGTCGCGCACGGCGCAAGCGTCGAGCGGCTTGGCGCCCGCGCCCACGCGCGCGCGCGCGGCGCGGGAGACGGCGGCCTCGACCGCCCGGCGCGACAGCAAAGGCGGGGGCGCGGCTCCTGTCGCTCCCGTAGATCCTGCTGCCGCTGCCGCGCTGCCCCCGCCCGTCAGCACCACGCCCGCGAGCAGGGCGCGCCGCGCGTCCACGGGCGCGCAGCACACGGCCGCGTCGACCGCCTCGGCCACCACCGCCGCCACCGCGGCGCCCTCCTCTTCCTCCTCCTCCTCCCGTTGCTGCTCCTCTCGCCTCCGGCCGCTTCTCCTCCTCCTCGCCCTCACGTCGGCCGCCATCGCCGCGACGGGCGGCAGCTCGAGCGCCGCGGCCGCGAGCGCGTAGCCGTCGACAACAGGGACGACGCGCGTCGACTCGGCGCCGGCATCCACCACCAGGCCCGTGGCCGTCGCCGCCTGCACGGACGCGGCGAGGTCGCTCAGCCGGAGGGCGGCTGCTGCTGCTGCGGCTGCCGCGGCCGCCCCACTGCCGCCGCCGCCTCGCGCCGTCAAGCCGATCGCGCCCCCGCCGCTCGGCGCCTCCCTGCCCCGCCGCTCGGCCGACGCCGCCAGCAGCTGGAAGCCCAGCAGCGCGCACGGCGCCGCCGGCTCGACGCGCAGCGCGTGCACGCCCAGCGCCTCGAACGCGGCCTCGGCCAGCTCGGCGGCGTCGGCCGAGGCTGCGGGAGGCGGGGCGCCGCTGATGCCGCTACCGCTGCCGCTGCCGCTGCCGCTGCCGCTGCTGTTATCGGCCGTGCCCTGTTGTTGTTGTTGTCCTCCTCCTCCTCCGCCTCCGCCCCCGAGCACGTGCGGGCTCGACTCGACCGCCACCAGCGCAGAGACGGCCGCGCTGTCCGACGGGTCGACGCCCAGCACGCCCAGCAGCCGGTCGGCGAGTGCGCGCTCGGCGCGGCGCCACGACGGCGGCGGCGGCGCGTTGCGGAACGCAAAAGTGTCGGTGTCGACGTACTCGCGCACGACGCTGCTGCTGCTGCTGCTGCGCAGGCAGGGCTCCAGGTTGCCGGCAAACCCGACCTTGGTGAAGGCCGCGCCGAGGTCGACGACGAGGGCGGGCGCGACGACGGGCATTTTGTTTTTGAATGGGGGGGCTGTCCTCTCTCCTCTCCTCTCTCCTTTCTCTCAATCGATTCGTCTTCAGGCAAGGCTGGGCGTCATGTTGATGTGAGAGGTTGGAGTGGAGGAGGTCGTCGAGAGTGCCGTGGAAGATTGGGGCAAAGTGGTTGTGTGGGCGAGAGAGAGCGAGAACGAGAACGAGAGGGCCTGCGCGTTTTGGCTTTGGGGGAGGCAGCAAGTGGGCAGCAAGGGCTCTTCACGCCCGCCCCCGCAAATCCCTCAAAAGCTCCCGCCCTCCACCCCAAACCCCCCCGATCACCGCCCCATCCGCACACTTACGAGCGACTTCCGCTGCCTGCCCCACGCGCGCGATCGACCGACAAAGCGAACGACAAGAGAACACAGCAAAAGAGGTGCGTTGAGAGAGGGAGCGATATCTTTTTGCTGCTCTGCTTCCCCCCCTTGCGCCGCGCCTCTTTGTGCTGCCCCGCGCGCGCGCGCGCGCTCAATGCCGATCGAACGAGGGCGACCCTGGCGCCCCGCGCTGCGAGGGCCCTGGGCCTGGCGCGCGCGGCGGTGGGGGTTGCGGAGAATGGGGTTGCGGCGCTTCGGCGGCTGTGGGGACGACGAGCGACGACACGGGTTTTTTATGCACTCTTCCTTCTCCGGAGGGCTTGGCGTTGCTCTTCGGTCTCCTCGTGCGCGCACCCGCCCCCTCCTCCGCCCGCTGCTCTCCACGCCCCACTCCACACCCCTTGAGCACGACCGGCGGCGGCTTGATCGCCCGTCGCGCGCGCCAGGCGCGGCCCATTGTTCGATCAGGGGGCGGGAGCAACGAGCGAGCGACGAGCGACGACCGAGGGCTCTGCGCGTGCGCCGCCCGCCGCCGCCCGCCGCCCGCCGCCGCCCGCCGATGTTCCCCCCCCCGCGCCTCGCGCTGTCTCCCTCTCTCCTCCGTTTCTTTGCTCACCCGTCCTCGCACCCTCTCCCCAACACAACAACACACCCACAGACCGCCCGCTCCAACACCAAGAGACACCAGCACCACCAGCACCCCAAAACCACCCGCGGTGCCGCGCACCCGGCCGCTCGCTCCCAAAACCAAAAACAACCCCGAAACCCGTCCAAAACAAGATGCGCGCCAAGACGCAGCGCCTCCCGGACGACAGCCTGTCGGCCATCCTCGAGCCCGCAGACCCGGCCGACGCCAACTACTCGGCCACGAAAGTGGTCGTGACCGTCGGGCCGGCGTGCCAGTCGGTCGAGGCCCTGTGCGCGCTCTTGGAGGCGGGCGCGTCGGCCGCGCGCATCGATCTCACGTGGGGGCCCATCGAGTACCACCGCCGCTCGCTCGACAACCTGCAGGAGGCTATGCGCCGCACGCGCCGCCTGTGCGCGGTCGTGCTCGACACCCTAGGGCGCGAGGTCATGGTGCGCAGGCCCTTCCGGATCGACCCGGACGGGTGGCCCAACCAGATCGGGCAGGAGATCCCGGTGAAAGCGGGCGACAAGCTGACGCTGACGACGCGCGACGTCGAGGCGACGGGCACTTTACTGCCCGTGACCTACCCGGGCCTCGCCGCCATGATGGAGGCCGGGGACAACGTGTACATCGGCCGGTACCTGGTGTCGGGCGCGGACCAGGCGTCGCTCTACATCAAGGTCGAGTCGGTGGAGAACGGCACCGACGTCGTGTGCGTCGCGCAGAACGACGCGACGCTCGACGGCCTGCTGACCATCTTCCACGTCGAGCGATCCGCCGATGGCCTCAGCAACGCCCAGAATGACTTGCCCTTGCTGAGCGAGTACGACCGGCAGTGCCTGGCCGCCCTGGCGCGCGACTACGAGATCGACTTCATCTCCTTGTCCTACACGCGCTCGGCCGAGGACGTCGGCGAGGCGCGCGCCTTTTTGGACTCGATCGGCCTCGCCAACACCAAGATCTTCGCCAAGCTCGAGTCGCGCCAGTCCCTGCTCAACTTCATCGGCGTGCTCAGCGCCGCGGACGGCATCATCGTCAGCCGCGGCAACTTGGGGCTGGACTGCGTCCCCGAAAAGATGGCGCTCATCCAAAAGACGCTGGTGCAGTCGTGCAACTTGGTGGGAAAACCCTGCCTGATCACGCGCGTGGTCGACACCATGGCCGTCACCCCCAGGCCCACCCGCGCAGAGGCCACCGACGTCGCGAACGCGGTGCTCGACGGGTGCGACGGCATCCTGCTGGGGCAGGAGACGCTGCGCGGGTGCTATCCTGTGGAAACCGTGAAAACCGTCGTCAGCATCGCGCGCCAGGCCGAGCGCGTGTTTGACCACCACTACCACTTTGACCACCTCCTCGACTCGGCGTGGGAGGCGGTGGATGACGTCGGGCTGGGCGGCGGAGGGGTTGGTGGGGGGCACGGGGCGGGGGACGGGATCTCGCCGGCCTCGTCGGCGGGGGACATTGCGCTGACCGGCGCGAGGGCGGGCGGCGGCGCGGCGGCGGGGGGCCGGCCGGGACCCCGCGCCAACGACTCGTACTCGTCGCTGTCGCTGGCGATCAAGGCCATGACGCGCTTTGGGCCGACCTCGTACGCTTCGCTGCCGCACCAGCAGGCGCACCAGCAGGGAGCTGGAGGGCAGCACGGCCACGTGGGCGCGGGGGCCACGGGCGACAGCGAGGACGGCGCGTTTTTGGCGGGCGGCGGCGGCAACGGCGCGGCCGGCGGCCCTGGCGGCGTCCCCCGCTCGTCGTCCGCGCAGCGCCTCTACCACGGCGCCCCCTACCTCTCCAAGCTCGAGTCGATCGCGTCGAGCGCCGTGCGCGCGGCCGACAAGATCGGCGCGAGCCTCATCGTCGTCTACACCCACAGCGGGCGCACCGCGGAGCTGGTCGCGAAATACCGCCCGCCCATGCCCATCCTCACGCTCGTCGTCCCGCGTTTGGTGTCCGACTCGCTGCACTGGCGCCTCGAGGGGCGGCACAACGCGCGGCAGTGCCTGCTCACGCGCGGCCTTCTGCCGGTCCTGGCCACCCCGCAGCGCACGGGTGACGGCGTGCTCGAGGAGGCCATCGCCGCGGCCGCGCGCATGGGTCTCGTGCAGCCGCACGCGCACGTGGTGGCCGTGCAGCGCATCCACAACGACTTTTGCGTGAAAGTGGTGGCGGTGGACGCGCTCGGGGGCGGCATCGAGCAGGCCACGGGCGGGGGCACGGCGCACGGCGGGCGCACGGTCGTGCACGCGTTTGGCGGGCAGCGGTCGACGACCCCCCTTGGGGGTGGTGGGGGGGCCAAGTCGACGGGGGGGATCGTGCCCAACACGGTGTCCGACCTGGACGCGGGGGCGGCGGCGCGGGCCGTGTCGGATCTGCGCGGGACGATGGCGACGGCGTCGGTGCTCGACCACAACGCGGCGGCGCGCGCGGTCGGCGGCGGGTCGGCCGGCGGTGGTGGTGGTGGCGGGTCGGCGCGGTGAAGCGTTTGTTTTTGCTTTTTTTTTGCGCGCGCGCGTGCGTATATGTTCCGTGCACACACACACACACACACACGACCAGAAACGAAATCTCTAAAAACTAAACAAACAAACAAGTAGCAGCAGCAAGCAGCAAGCAAAATAACCATATTTGCCGTCGTCGTCGTCGTCGTCGCGCCGCGTCTTTTTTTTTAGGTTGGTCTCCCGCCCGCCCGCCCACCCACCCACGAACCACCAACTCCCGCGTGCGTGCGTGTATGCCTATGCGTAACAGACGTGCAGACTAGCTTTCCATCAAAACCCAAGCTCCGCCTCGAGCTCGTCAAACCGCCGCAGCGCCGCGCCCACCCTCCCCTCCTCCTCGCGCAAGGCCGCATACCGCCGCGCCAGCGCCAGCAGCTCGGGCCCGGCCGACTCGCACGCCGACACGCGCGCGCGCGCGGCCGCGAGCGACGACTCTACGCGCCGCTCCTCCTCGTCCAGCAGGGCCGAGACCCGCGCCAGGGCGTGCGCGGGATCGGCGGAGGCTGCGGGGGCCGACGACGCCGACGCCGACGGCGGGACCAGCGCCGCGAGCGAAAACTGCGCCTCGAGCGCGCGCAGTTTGGCGGCGAGCGTGGCGCCGTGCGCGGCCAGCCACTCGGCGCGCTGGCCGTCGAGGGCGCGCTGGAGGGGGAGGCAGCCCTGGTCCGGGTCGAGGTCGTCGGTGGCGGTGGTGGTGGGGGTGGTGGTGGTTGGGTCGTCGGCGGCGGCCGCTGCTGCTGCTCCTTCCCCCTTGCCGCCACCAGAGCCGATGCCCAGGCCCGCGAGCGCGTCGGACGCGGCGCGCAGGCGGCCGAGGTGGGCGTGCGCCGCCGCGGCGAGGTCGGCGAGGGCGTCGGACGCCTCACACTCGGCCCGGTCGGCGCGGCGCGCGCGCGCCCGCACGCGCCCGATGGCCGCCCGGGCGGCGGCGGCAGCAGAGGCGGCCGCATCGTCGTCGTTTTGGTGGTGGTTGTGGCTCCTCCTCAAGTCGCGCTCCTCCTCGACGTCGGCCTCATCGTCGTCGTCGTCAGCGTCAGGGTCGCCATCCCCTCCGCCTCCTACCCGCCGCAGCGACAGCAGCGCGTCCGCCAGAGAAGCCGCGGCCGCCGAAGCAGCCGCCGCGCCTTCTCCCGCTCCTCCTCCTGCCGCCGCCCCTGCCCCCCTGCCCGCGCGGTGGCCAGGAGAACCGTGGTTGTGGTGCTGATGGTCGCCCGCGCTCAGCAGGGCCGAGATCGCCTCGTCCGGCAGGTCCACGGCCTGCAGCAGGCCCTCGAGCGAGCCCTCGAGCCGCGCCTCGACCTCGGGGAGCAGCGACGGCAGCGGCGGCAGCAAGGAGGGGGCGGGGGGTGGCGCCGCCTCGCCTTGTTGTCGCCGTGCTGCTGATGATGATGATGTTGCTGACGAGGACTTGCCCTCCGTCGTCGTCGTAGGCAGCAGCAGGGCCCAGAGGTCCGCGGGCGCCACGCCCAGCAGGTGTGCGCGAGAGCCGCCCGCGGCCGCCTCGAGGAGGAGGGGGAGGGCGCCGGCATTCGCTTGCCCCTCCTCCTCCGCAGCGCCTCCACCACCACCGCGCATCGCCAGGCGCTGCGCGGCTTTCGCCACGCGCAGGCGGGCGCCAAGCGACACGTAGGCCGCGGCCGCGCACGGGTGCCCCGCGCGCGCAACCAGGTCGTTGGCCTCGGCGGCGGCGGCGGCGGCCGCGCTGGCGTTGTTGTTGCTGTTGTTGTCGCCGCCATCCTCGTCGTCGTCGTGGCAGGCCAGGTCGGGCGCCGCGAGCCGCGCGACCGCCGGGTCCCCGGACGCGCGCAGCAGGCGCTCCACGTCGCGCGCGAGCGCCTGGGCCGCGTCGACCACGAGCCCCAGGGCCAGCGCGCGCGCGCGGCACCGGCGCAGGTGGCGCTCGGCGGCGGCGCGGTCGCGCGCGACGGTGGGCCAGACGCCTGTTGTTTTGGTTGTGGTTGGTTGGTTTTGGGTCGTGGGATGTGCGTGTGTGTGTGTGTATGTGTGATTGGCGATTGAACAGCGCGACGAGAGATAGAGAGAGACAGACGGCGTCTGTCCCTCTCTCTCTGCCTTCCTCCTCACCCTCTGCGTTGGCGAGCTGCTGCGCTTTGCTCGCGAGCGTCGGGCCGGCCGGCTGGAGCGACGCGGCGTGCACCCTCGTTGTCTTCGTCGCCCCCTGGTCCGCCATTGGGGCGACGGGAGAGTAGAGAGGCGCGATTGAGCGAGCGAAAGGGGTCTGCTTCGCTTTCAAACGTGGGCGACGGAGAGAAGGGGCTGGCGATCGCACGCGCGCGTGTTAGATGAGTGACGACGACACGGAGACAGAGATTGCAGGTGCGTGTGTGTTGCAAGCGCATGTGCTTATGCGGAACTGCAAACAGGCGAGCGTCGCCTCTCAAGTCCCGCCGCTCGCAGCCGCCGACGAACCGCGCGGCATCGCCCTCAGCCGTATGGGCCCGCGCAAAGGCATGTCCACAGCGACCACCTGGCCGCGCTGCGTTATATGCAGCACACCCTCCCTGGCGAGTCGCACCGCCACCTCTCGCGTAGGCTCCATCAAAGCGCGCCAGTCGTTTGATCCGCCGCCGCCGCCTCCCCCTCCTCCTCCTCGGCGCTCAGCGACGAGCCGTCGCGGCACCTCTGAGGGGCACGCCGTCGCCGGGTAGGCCCTCGACCCGACGATCTCGCGCATTGTCCGCTCGATCATCGCTGCGGTGATCGTGTTGGTGGTGGTGGTGGCGTCGATAGCGGGGCCGCGCGGCGGTGGCAGCGCCGGACGTGGCGCCGGCGGCGCTGACGGGTCTCCTCCGCCGCTCGCGCGCTTGGCATCCTCTTCCTCCTCGCCAGATCGGTACTTGGGCTGGTGGTGGGGCTGGGCACGACCCACTGCCGATTGGCGCTGCTTGGGGCTCGCTCGCTTCGCAGCGCGCGGCGCTGTCGGTGCTGGTTGTGCTGGTGCTGCCTCCTCGTCCTCCTCCTCCTCATCGTTCGCCCTCGCGCGCTTCCGCGATGGCGACGCCGACCCCGGAGCCATTGCGCGGAGGTAAGAGATCGAGGTCGACGATCGCTTTTCGTTTGGTGGGTTTGGTGGGTTTGGCGTGTTCGAGCGGCAAAGCCAAAAGGAGCGCGCGTCCGCGTCGGCGCGTCGGCGTCGGCGTCGGCGCTGTCTCTCTTCTTCTCCCTCTCTCTCGCGAACGGCCACAAACACACACACAAACCAAACCCCACACACGCCAAACCGCATCATCAAACAACACGCGAGAGACCCTATCGGAGGCTCCAGTCCTCGTCTCACCTGTCCAAAACCCTGCGCCGCGAGCACACACACCCTTCTCTTCTTCTTCTTCTTTCGAACGCGACAGCTCCGCCAACATGGTGAGCGCAAGGATTCACCCGCGCTCGAAACGACAGCCCACGAGAGCGAGCGAGCGCGCACGTCCCTCAGGATTCGCGGTTTCGTCGCCCCAACCGCACCCGCGCGCGCGCGCCGCGTCCGACGAATTTGCGGTGGCGGCAAGCCCGAGGGCGCGCACGGTGCCGCTGCCGCTCTCGCTCTCGCTCTCTCCCTCTCGCCCGCTCACCCCCCCTCTGACAACCCACCAAACCCACAAACAAAACCAAACCCACAGTCCAAGAAGCGCGGCCTGTCCCTCGAGGACAAGCGCGACCGCGTCCTCGAGGTCTTTCACCAGACCGCCGACGTCTACGTGTTGAAGGACGTGGAAAAAGCCGCGGCGGCAAAAGGCGTCGTCCTCCAGTCCGTCAAGGAGGTGCTCCAGTCGCTGGTGGACGACGACCTGGTCCGCTGCGAGCGCATCGGCATCTCCAACTACTACTGGTCTTTCCCGGCGGAGGCGTCGACCGCGGCGAAAGCCGACGCGGAGCGGGCGGCGCGAGACGCCGAGGCGCGCGCGGCCGAGGCGGAGCGCGCGGCGGGGGCGCTGGCCGAGGCCAAGGCGGCGCGGCGGCGGTCGGCGGGCAACGGCCAAGGAGACGACGGCGACGAGGACGACGCCGAGGCGCGCGAGGAGGCGGCTCGCCAGACCAGGCTCGGGCGCATCGCCGAGCTCGAGCGCGCGATCGCGGCCTTACGCGAGGAGCTGGCCGCGCGCGCCTCGAGCGACCCGCGCCACCTCGAGGCGCTGCGCGCGGGGGCGCGCTGCGCGGCCGACGCGTGCGGGCGGTGGGCGGAAAACTGCGGGCAGCTGCGCGACTGGCTGGCGCGGCGGTTCGAGGGGCGGGCGGGGGAGCTGGACGCGTTCATGAAGGAGGTGGGGTACGACGAGGACAAGATGGGCGTGCCCGTGGAGCCGTGAGGAGGGGTTGGTTGATTGAGAGGGAGGACGGCGACGGCGGCAAAACGGCGGCTCCACCCACAACCAAAAACCAAACAGAAAACAAACCCGCAAATACGCACAATTTCATCGTTTTCGGTTCCAGGCGTCTTTAAAAAATCATATCAGCATTCACAGTGCTATCCGTTTCGCGAGATCACTGAGGCCAAACAAAAAGATAAAGCAGGGGGGTTGGGGGGGGGAGGAGGAAGAGGCGCGTTTTGGGCGGTGGCGGCACGAGCGCCGGGGGCAGAAGAGGGGGGAAGGAGGAGGAGGACAAAGGGCAAAGAAAACAAGCTGTGCCAAGTGGGTGCGTCCGTGTGTGTGTGTGTTTCGGAGGTTCCGGGGGGAATTTCTTGGTGCGGGCGGCGTTGTGTGTTGTGTGTTGTTTGTACTTGAGAGAGGTTGAGAGTTTTTGCGTGTGCGCACGCGATCGCAATGTAAAAAAAAAGGCGACGACAAAGGGAGCCGGCCGGCCTTCTCTCACCGCCCGCCGCCGCCACCCGCTGTTGGGGGCGAGCGCGGCGAGGCCGTCGAGGGAGGGGGCAGGGTGGCGCCGCCGCCGGTGCTGGCGCCGTAGTAGATGACGCCGTCGTCCGCGGCGCCGGGGAGCGCCAGCTCGCCGAGCGCCGCCGGGCGCGGGCCGAGGCCGACGGCGGCGGCGGCGGGACCGCCGCCGGCGTCGCTGCTTCCGGCCGTGGCCCGCCCGGTGCTGCCCGTCACGTCGGCCCCGTCGTCGTCGTCGCCATCGCCATCGTCGTCCTCGACGATGCTGCCATTGATGGTGCCGATGGAGGGGGCGGAGGCGGCGGCGGCGGCGGCGGCGGCGGTAGGGGGGGTGGGACGCAAAGGAGGCGCGCCGCCGGCACCACCACCACCACCACCACCACCACCACCAGGCGGCGCCGCGGGCGAGGCGGCGGCGGCAGCAGACCCGCCTGCTGCTCCTGCACCTGCCGCAGCCGCAGCAGCGGTCGACGCGGCCGAGGGGTGCGCGGCGATGTCAAGAATGGCGCCGTAGCGCTCGCGCGTGTCGAGGTGCAGCGACCCGACGCGCATCGACCGCACCGACGCCTCGCGCGACGGCGGCTCGCGGCGGCGCCCGCCGCCGCCGCGGGCAGCGCCGCCGCCGCCGCTCCAGCGCGGGTCCGAGGGGGGGCCGAGCGCCCCGGAGAACGACTGCGTGCCGCCGCGCAGGTTGGCGACGCCCGGGCCGCTGCCGGCCGTGCCGACGCTCAGGCCGCGCCACAGGCCCGAGGGGAGGCGCGACGACGAGGGGGTCGGGGTGGGGGCCTCGCTGTCGAGCGCGGCCGACGCCAGCGCCGCCGTGGCCGCTGTGGCCGCTGTGGCCGCGGCGGTGGTCGAGGTGGGCGAGCCGGCCGATCCCGCCGACTGTAGCGCGAGCTGCTGCTGCGAAAAGAGCAGCGCCGGGGGCGGAACGGTGCTCGTGTACGAGGGCAGCGAGCCCTGCACAAAGTTGGCGGGCGGGGCGGGGGGCAGGGGCCTGCCCTCGAGCGGGCCGACGCCCATGGGCGGGTGCAGCGCGGTGGTGCCGCGGCCGTTGTTGGTGTTGTGCCTGTTGTTGTGAGGGTTGTTGCCATCGCGGCCGCCGCGCCGCCGGCGCAGCCATCCGAGCATGCCCCCGCCAGAGGCAGAAGCGGCAGCGGCAGCGGCAGCAGCGGCAGCACGGTCGCCGCCGCCGCCCTCGCCGCCGCCCTCGTCGGTCTGGCGCGCCGCCTCGAGGTCGCGGCTTGACGGCGTCATCGACGGGCCGCCCTGCTGCCGCTGCTGCTGCCTGGCCTGCTGCACGTCGTCGCCGTCGCCCTCATATCCGCCACCACGACCACCATCATCAATCAAGCCCCCCCCAACCACCCCCCGCGGGGGCCCGTCAAAGTAGGGCGACGTCCCGCCCGGGTCGTACCCGTGCAGGAAGTAGGTGCGCATGATCCCTTTGCCCTTCACCTGGATCTCCCCGCGCGGCTGCACGTCCCACCTCCCCCTGGGGGACATGGAGAGGAGGCGCGCAGTCGCCTCGCTCAGGTGCACAAAGCCCGGCAAACTAGCCGTCTCCATGCGCGAGGCGGTGTTGACCGTGTCGCCGAAAAAGGAGAGGCGGGGGACGGCGCGGCCGACGACGGCGGCAACGACGGGGCCCGAGTGCAGGCCGACGCGGATGGAGATGCGCTCCTGGAGGGCGAGGCCCGCGGTCACCTGGACCATGCGCAGGGCGAGGGCGGCGGCGCGCTCGGCCGCCTCGACGGCGCCGCAGCCGACGTTGCTGTTGTTGTTGTTATTGTTGCCTTTGCCGCGGCCGCCGCGGCCACCGCCACCACCACCACCACCACCACCACCGCCACCACCGCCGCCGCCCCAGTCCCCGCCGCCACCGCCCCCGTCCTCGTCGTCGCCCAGCTGCCCCCCGGCCACCGCCATGAACCCGTCGCCGATCGTCTCCACCTTGTGCACGCGCTCCTCGCTGCAGATGCTCTCGTAGGCCGAGAAGACCTCGTTGAGCATTGCCACGATGGCCTCGGGCGCCATCGAGGCGGCCAGCGAGGTGTAGGACACAATGTCGGAGAAGAGCACGGTGGCCGAGCTGACCGACTCGACGAATGCGGGGGGCAGGGAGGCCGGAGGGGGGAGAGGGGGCAGAGCAGTGCTGTTGGCGTTGTTGGAGGATGGGGACGACAGCTTGCCGCCGCCGCCGCCGTTGCTCGAGTTGTTGCCCCCGCGGACGCTGAAGTCGCCGGCCGTATTGTCGGCCGTCGACGTGGGCGAGTCGAGCCACCCGCACAGGCCGTACCAGATCGACCACAGCCGGTGCGAGACGGCCGCGCTCGCGCGGCCGCCGTTGCCGCCTCCGCCACGGCCGCCGCCACCGCGCCCGCCCTTGCCACCACCACCATCATCATCCGCATCATCGTCGTCGCGCGCCAGCCGCAGCGCCCGCAGCCGCTGCCGCCTGCGCCGCCGCCGCTGCTGCTCCGCGTAGAAGAGCGCCGCGCCGCGCAGCCTTCGGATCACCTTTTCGGGCAGCATGCGCCGCAGAAGCGCGTAGTGCTGGTGCTGCGCCTTCAGGGTCAGCAGCACCAGCACCCCGGCCGCAAGCGACCCGGCCGTCACCGCGCCGATCATGGGGTCGCGCCACGCGGGCACCCAGGAGCCCGACTGGGGCGCCACCTCGAGCGTCCAGGGCGTGCCCAGGACGTCGGCGGACACGGCCACCGAGTCTCCCAGGTGCTCGTCCTGCCCGGCCAGCACGTACTCGATCGCGGCCAGGCGGTGCCGACGCTCGACGGCCTCCTCCCCCAGGACCGTCGTCTCGGCGGCCGCGTCGCTGCGCTGCACCCCCCTGGCCGCGGCCGCGGCCGCAGCCGCGGCGGCCGTCGTGGTGTCGTTGGTGTCGGGCCTCACGAGCTGGTACTTGTACCCTTCTGAGGGCAGAGAGCCCAGCAACGACGAGTCGCGCAGTTTGGGCCAGTCGACCACGACCGTGGACAACCCCCAGAGGTAGTGCGTGGCGTTGGCGCACTCGCTGCCGCAGTCAAAGGGCGCAGGCGGGGTGGGCTTGAAGCCGTAGAAGCGCGAGCCGTAGATGGTCCTGGCGTCGTACCCTGGCGGGTAGGGGAGGTAGATGCTGTTGTTGGGGTTTTGGTTTTTGGGGGGGTTGGGTTTGGTTGGAGGGCGGTTGGGTTTGGGGGTGAGCGAAAGCAATTGATGCGGCGTCGTTTCGTCGCGGCGGCGTCGTCCTCGTCCTGTCCCCCCCCCCCCCCCCCAAAAAAAACACCAAACCCAAATACTCACGGCAAGCGCGCGATGGCGCCCCACCCGCCCTGCGTCAGCGCGTAGGGCCCCGCGAGCGTCTGCTCGGGCGCCCGCCGCAGCGTCAGCATCGTCTCCGCGCGCCGGTTCTTGTAGCGCGTGCCGTTGTACAGAGCAGGCCACCGCCGGGGGCAGCGCTCGTCGCAGAGGAGGTTGAGGCCGATGGCCCCGCTGTTGGGCTCCAAAGGGTCTGCCGACGTGACGACGCACCCGGGCGCCGCGAGGATCGACAGGACCACGCCTGCCGCGGGCACCGTGGCGCGGATGACGGCCGAGATGTCGTAAAAGTTGGCGTTGGGCGCCATGGCGTCGGCGCTCGTGACGCGCCCGCCGGCGGCCGCGGTCGTGCTGCCGTCGGGGGGCGGGAGAGGGGGGACAGTGCCGCGCAGCAACGTCGGGACGATCCCTCCCGCCGCGGCGATGGCAGCGGCGCCCGCGGCGTCGTACCCGCTGGCGGCCGACTTGTACACAAACATGCTCATGGCCCGGTTGGGAAACACGGCCGTCTGCACGCGGAAGAGGAGGTTTTGCAGCACCTGCTCGGCGCGGAACAGCGCGTCGCCGCGCGCGCGGCGCTCGGCGGTGGCGGCGGTGGCGAGGACCGCCCAGAGGCCCGCGGCCATGAGCGCGAGGACCGTGAGAAGGGACCAGAGGGCCACGGAGGGCCTCGCGCGCACGACGGCGGCCGTGGACGCGAGCGAGCCGCGCAGGCGCTGGAGGCCGTCGCGGGCGGCCTCCTTGGCGCGGGACGAGAGCGGCGGGGAAGGGCGCGCGGCCAGCAGCGCGGCCTCCTCCTCCTGCCGGCGCTCGGCGGCGCGCTGGATGTCGCCCCAGACGTGGCGCGCGGAGCGCCAGCCGACGTCGGTGGTCGTGTTTGTTTGGGGCTCGTTGTTGTTGTTGGTGTTGGTGTTGCCGGCCTCGCCGAACGAGCCGAGGCGGGCGGGTGGCGGTGGCGGCAGCGGGGGCTTGGCGGCGGCGGCGGCGGCGGCGGCAGAGGGCGCTGTCGCAGTCGTCGTCGCCATCGTCGTCGCCGGGGCTGCTGCTGCTGCTGCTGCGCGCGCCGAGACCAGCGGAGCGGCGACCGCTGCGGCCGCCGCAAAGGGCGACGGGAGAGCGGCGGCGGTGACGGCTGTGGCGGGGGGCGGCGGGGCTGCTCCTGCTGCTGCTGGCGGCCAGACCATCGGCCCCCTGCCGCCGCTGCTGCTCTCGGTGCTGCCCGCTCGCCGCAGCGCGGTGGCGACCGTGGACTCGGGCGCCGCCGCCAAAGAGGCCGGCTGCTGCTGCTGCTGCTGCTGCTGCTGTGGGTCGTCTGGCGGCGGCGCCCCCCCGCGGGGAGGGCCGCCGGAGCCGGCCCGCCGCATCGCGCTTTTGTCGGCCGTTCTTTGTGCCGTCACGCGATCACGGGCCGCATGCAGGCATGACGGCGGAGGAGGAGGAGGAAGGAGACGCCGACTTGTTGGTGCGTTTGCGCAGGGCCCGGAGGTTTTGGCGGCGCGCGCTGTGCGTGCGTGCCCCGTCGGTGGGTGTTTGCGCGGCGCGGGCGCGGCGCGCGAGCCGACGCGCTTTGCCTTTCTCTCTCAACGAAACGAGGGCGCCCGGCGGCCGCTTCAGCGCGCGACTTTTGGGCGGCCTGTCGATCGCCTCGCGCGCGCGCGCCGGCGGCGGCCTTTTGAGAGAGAGAGGCCGAACGAGGCGGGAGGTTTGGGGGAAGGAGGACACGCAGGGAGACGTGTGCTCTCCCGGGGGGGGGGCAAAAAGAGACGGGAGAGGTCGCCCCCGAGGCCGGGAGACAGGGGCACAATCGGGGGGCGTTGATGGTCGCGCCGACGCGGCGCACCACAGGACAGGAATCGGGCTTGGCTGCCCGGGAATGGGGCGCCGAGCGCGGGGGGGGAAGAGTGGCGGAGAGGGTGAGGGACGCAGTGAGAGGAGGAGGAGGAGGAGGAGGACAAAGAGGACACAAGTCGCGCGTTTTGAGAATAGAGGGGGACGGGTTGGAGCAAGTCAAGTGCGTGGGGGGAGAGGCGAGGCGAGGAGGGACGGCCTTCTTCTGTCGCTGGCGGCGTCGGCGGCGTTTCCGCGGCGTCGGTGTAAACGGCGAGGGCGACGACGCCGCAGAGACGGTCGCTCGAGAGCGCAGAGTTGAGCCTCTCTCCACATCGTCCATCTCTTACAACAACAAAAAGCAAGCAAGAAGGCCCAATCTAAATCCCAGTTCGGCAAGCCGGATGCGCGAGTTTGGCGCGGCAGCGGCCGCAGCACACAAGGCACTCGAGCGCGTCCTGGGTGGTCAGGACGCCGCTCGACCGCGTCGGCGCTGCCGGCCACAGCTCGGCCGCCACGCTCCATCATTACTCCTTCATCCCCATCTTCTCCTTGGCCGCCTCCACAAATTCCCCCTTCGGCTCGGACGCCGCGTTGGGCGTCCGCCCGGCCTCGGCCGCATCGTACGAGCCGTCAAACGCCTGGGGGCCCAGCTCGCGGTACCACCCGGCCGCCCCGCCCGTGACGTGGAGGATGCGGTCCTGGGGCAGCAAATCGTCGCGCAGCGCGCGGAAGCACGCCTGCAAGGAGCGCGACGACTTGCCCGCGGGAAAGTTGGGCGTCGCGCGGAGCGTGCCGCCGGCTTCGCACAAAAAGATGGCGCCCTGGGCGCCCGACTTGGCGAGCGCGTCGGCCAGCTGCTGCTCAAACTTGAGGTTGGGCTCGACGCCCGCGACGCCGTTGAGCGCGTACGCGAGGGCTTTGAGGCCCTTGGACAAGTCAAAGCCGCCGCTAGAGACCTCGAGGGGCACGTAGAGGGGGACCGAGGCGGCGCCTTTGGGCGCGGCCTTGGCGTTGGAGGCGGGCGGGCGCACGTCGACGACGAGCCAGTCGCCGCCGCCTCCGTTGGCGCTGCTGCTCATGCGCTGGGCCTCGGTGGGGGACACGGTGCGGAGGCTGCGCTGCCTGAGGTACTGTGAGATGGTCTCCCAGCCGGGCTGTTGTTGTTTGTTTTTTTGGGGGGGTTGGTTTTGGGTGAGCGTGTGAGCGTCGGATGGGCGGGCGCGGCCGGGCGCGGTCGGGCGGCGGCGCGAGCGAAGGCGACGGCGATTGGCGAGGGAGAGGTGGTGCGACCTCCTCACCATGCGCGAGCGCGCGAGGGCGTCGCGCTCGCCGTCCGCGGCGGCGCGCGCGAGGACGCGCGGGCGGCGCGACGACGACCGCGCGTTGTGGCGGGCGCACGTGGCGCGAGACGACGCGTTGGCGGAGAGCATCGTTCTTCTGCTTCTGCTTCTGGGTGGGTGGTGGTTTTTTTCCTTCTTGCTTGCTGTCTCTCTCCTTTCTCTTTCCGTCGACAATCCGAGCGGGCGGGGGGGGCGAGGCGCGCGTCGGGGGTAAGATTTAGGTAGTTTGGGAGCCAGTTTTGGTGCTGGGCGGGTGTGGATGTCGTTGTGGGAGAGGGTTTTGGGGGAGGGAGTGACGACGTGCGCCGCCGCTGGCGCTTTGCCCGCCCGCGCGCGCGCGAGATGGCGAGAGGAGCAAGCGCCCTCCCCGTTTGCTCTAGTCCTTTCGTCTTTGGGGTCACAACGACGAGGACGACGGCAAGAGGACGAACGATCGAGAGTTCGAGTTTAACAGTGTTGAGTGAGAGCGAGAGAGAAACCGAAACAGAAACAGAAGCGAAAAGAACACGGATCAAGAAGCGGCAGGGGCGGAAAGGCGCACCGCAGCCGCCAAACAACTCCGTATATCACTGCTGCCCACGCCGCGGCGACTGCTGGTCCCCGGCGCCGGCCGTGTCGAGCGCGCGCAGCAGCGACTCCATCCCCGCGGGCGAGCGGCCGGCCATCGCAGCCGCAGCCGCGGGGCCTGCGACGGGCGTGCCGTTGGCGTTGCTGCCATTGCCATTGCCACCACCACCACCACCACCGCCACCGCCACCGCCCATCGCGCGCCGAGGGAGCGGGACGGGCGAGGCAAACCCGCCCCCGGCCAGCAGCACCGCGGCGCCGGGAGGGTAGGACGGGTGGGGATGGTGGTGGTGGTATCCGCCGTGCAGGGGCGAGGCGGCCTTGCGCATGAGCAGCGCGTGCTGCTGCTGCTGGCTTTGGGCAGCGGCGGCGGCGGCGGCGGCAGCGGCGGCCGCGCCCCCGCCTCCACCGCCCAGGCGGCTGGCGGCGCGCCCGCCGCTGCTGCCGTTGCCGTTGCCGTTGCCACCACCGCCACCGCCACCGCCACCGCCACCGCCACCGCCACCGCCCCGCCACCGCCACCGCCACCGCCACCGCCACCGCCACCGCTGTTGCCGCCGCGGCCTCCTGAATGCTGCTGCTGAGAGGGCAGCACGGGGCTAAAGTAGCCCGCGGGCAGGGGCGGGGCGCCCTTGACGGGCGAGGCCGCCGCGAGCCCGGCGCCGGCGAGCGCGCCGATGCCCGCGCCGAGCGTGGCGGCGACGAGAGGGGGGCCGCTGCTGTTGGCGCCCGGTGCTGGTGCTGTTGGTGCTGCGTGGGGTGGCGGTGGCGGCGGCGGTGCTGCCGCAGCCGCGGCGCTGGCCCCCAGGAGCGACATGGGCTGGCGAGGCGCAACGGTAGAGGAGGCGGGGGGCTGCGGGGGCGGCTGCTGCCCGAGGCGCGAGGGGACGTAGGCGCGAGCGGCGGCGGCGAGAGGAAGCGGGGGAGGGGCAGGGGGTTGGGCGGCGGCGGCGGCTGCGGCGGCTGCGGCGGCGGCGGCGGCGTCGCTGAGGGAGAGAGCGCGGTAGGCGCCGCCGACGACGCCAGCGGTAGCGGGATTGTTGCTGTTGTTGTTGCTGGCCATGGCGGCCGCAACGGCCGCGCCGGCGGCGAGGGCCGCCTCGCCGGCACCGCCGCCCCCAGCCGCCGCCGCCGCCGCCGCCGCCCTCGCCTGCTGCTGCTGCTGGCGCATCAGCATGGCCGCCATGCGCTGGCGCTGCGCGGCGTGGTGCGACAGGGCCGTGAGGATGATCGGCGAGCGGTTGACCAGCCCGGGCTGCGTGTGCGGGGCCAGCGCCGCCGCGGCCGCCGCGCTGGCCGCCGACGGCGAGTCGCGGCCGAGGATGTTGGGGAGGGCGGCGGTTGGAGGGGCAGCGGGAGGGGCCACGGCAGCGGCAACTGCAGCAGCAGCGCGCGCGTGCGGGTGGGTGCTGCCGGCCGTGCCCACGGCGTCCGCGACGGCGATGGCCGGCGCGGGCGTGGCCGTGGCGCTGCCGCCGCCGCCACCGCCGCGGCCGCCAGCGCCGGCCGCTGCCATCATGGGCTCGGCGGCGGCGGGCGCGGGGCTAGGGGCGGCGGCGTTGGCGGCGTTGGCGGCGTTGGCAGCAGCAACCGACCCGCTCCTGCCCTTGACGCTACCACCACCACCGACCGGTGTGGCCGCCCCAGAGCCCGCCGCAGCACCACCACCACCGCCGCCCTGCACGCTGCCGACCGCCGTGGGCGGGTCTGAGTGTGCGACAGCAGCAGCAGCAGCAGCAGCAGCAGCAGCAGCAGCAGCAGCAGCAGCAGCAGCAGCAGCAGCAGCAGCAGGGCCCGCCGCCACGCCCCCGCCGCCGCCAACGCCCTGCCCCGCGGCCGCGGCGCCCCCGCCGCCGTGCGCGAGCAGCAAGAGGTGCGACTTCATGGCGGGCACAAACGTCGTGTTGTAAAAGGCGATCACGTCGCCCGTGGCCGTGGGCTGCAGGCCCGGGTCCGTCAGCTGCAACGGCACGCAGCGGTACGTGCGCTCGCCCGCCGCCGACGCCGACGCCGGCGGAGAGGGCGAGCCGCTGCCGGGCGTCAGCGGCAGCAGGCCAACACCGCCAGCCGCCGCCGCCGCCGCCGCCGCCGCCTGCTGGTGCTGCTGCTTGCCCGCGCAAAAGGCGCGGTACCGCGCGACGATGGCCCGGAACGACACGCCCGGCAGGCGGCGCACCTTGCAGTAGCCGTACAGCGCGCAGAGCAGCACCTGGTCGAGGTGGCGCCCGTAAAAGAGGCGCGTGCGGGAGTAGAGCGCGTGGCTCAGCGCGCCGTGCACGGCCGACAGCGCCTCGGCCCTGGGGATGGGCCTCAGGTCGAGGCCGTCGGCCACGGCGACGAGGCGGAAGGCGGCGAGCTTGAGGGCGCGGCGCGCAAAGGCGTGGACGGCGGCGAGGTCGTCGTCGTCGTTGGGGTTTTGGTGTTGGGCGAGTCGGTCGGGTGGCGGCGGTGGCGGGCCAAAGGCCGGGGGGAGCGGGACGTTTTCGGCGGCGGCGGCGGTGTTCGCGGCGTTGGCGGCAGCGGCGTCGTCGTCGGCCCCGCGTGCGCGCTTGCTGATGCTGCCCGGAGGAGGAGCAACGACACCACCATCACCATCCGCGCACGCTGTCGCAGCGTCTGCCGCAGCCGCAGCAGCCGCCTCAGCACCACCGCCACCACCACCACCACCAGCACCGCCCCCGTGCGCCCGCCGCAGCGCCGCGTACAGGCCCGACCCCGCGCGCCACGCGAGCTCCTCGAGCACGCGCTCCTCGGCCAGGAACAGGTGGCGCTTGAGCTCCTTGGGCATGGAGGGCTCGGCGCGCACGAACGCGGCGACGACCTTTTGGAAGTCAAAGGGCGTGACGGTGGTTGGGGGGGAGGCGGAGGAGGAAGACGCGCCGACGCGCTCGAGCGCCGCGGGAAAGGGCAGCGAGGCCTCGCGGTAGGCGGCGGCGACCACCTCGCACGCGACGGCGAGCAGCGCGCCGTGGAAGGGCCATGATGATGAGGATGACGAGGACGACGGCAATGGCGGCGGCGGCGAGGGGCGCGCCGCCGTGGACGCAGACTTGGTGTTGTCGTTGCCGTTGCCGTCGGCCGACGAGGCCCCCCCGTGCTTGTTGGGCTGCTGCTGCTGCTGCTGCCGCTGCTGCCTTTGCTTCTGCTGCTCCGTGGCCGCCGACATGATCGCGCCGCACACGCGCCAGTACAGCCGCGCCGCGCGCTCGCGACGCTCGGCGGCCGCCGCGGCCTCGGCCGCCCCCCCGCCGCCCCCGCCGGCAGGGAAGACGCGCAGCAGCGCCGCCTCGACGTCGGCCGCGAGCGCGTCGGCGCCGCCTTGCTCTTGCTCCTGCTGCTGCTGCTGCTGATGCTGCTGCTGCCCTCGGTACGCCCGGAGCAGGGGCCGCAGTGCCAAGGGTGGAGCGAGGGGACCGGCCCCGGGCGGCAGCTGCTGCTGCGGCTGCCGCCGCAGCCACGCGACGGCGCCGAGCGCCGCGCTGAGCGGCGTGGCCGCGTCGGCCGAGGGCGGGCCGAGAAACTGCGAGGGCAGCGGCGAGTGGGGGAGGCCGTGGCAGCACGCCGTGGTAGCGGCAGCGCCAGTGCGGGGGTGCTGCTGCTGCTGCAACTGGTGGTGGTGTTGAGACTGCGATAGCAGCTGCTGGACCAGCGCCTGCTGCTGCTGCTGCTGGAGGGTGAGAGCGGCGCCGCCGCCGCGGGGGCCGCTGCCGTTGCCGCTGTTGCCGCCGCTGCCGATGCCGCCGCCGGGCAGGAGCGCGCGGCTGTTGACGCCCGGGCGGCCGAGGCGGGCCCTCGCGAGCTGCTGCTGGTGCTGCTGGCGCTGCCGCGCCGACGCCGGCGTCGTCGTCGGGTTGCCGCCGCCCGTCGCCAGCGGCGTCGTCATCAGCGTCGACGCAAAGCCGCCTGCAGCCGCCGTTGATGGACGCGGCGCGCGGAGCGGCGTCGCGCCGTCGGCGGCCGCTTGCTGCTGCTGCTGCTGCTGCTGCTGCTGCTCCTCCGCCTCGGCCTCAACAACATCGTCCTCCCACCACTCGTCCAGGTCCAGCGCGGCCGCGCGGGCCTCCTCCACGTCGCATCCCGCAGACGACGACGACGGCGACGACGACGCGCGCCGGTCCATGCCCGCGCGGTAGGCCGCGCGGAGCGACGCGAGCACGGCGGCGAAAAGCGGGGGCGGCGAGGTAGTGGACGCCTCTGCTGCTGCTGCTGCTGCTGCTGCTGCTGCTGCTTCTGCTGCTGCGAGCGCGGCCGAGGCGCCGCCGGCGGGCACGCCCAGCGCAGCGGCCAGGCGCGGCTCCGCCTCGGCGGCCAGAGCCGCCACCGCCGCGCGGTCGACGTGCGCGGCCGCGCAGAGGGCGCCCAGGGGGTCGGCAATGCCGCCGCATGCCGCCGTCGCTGCCGTCGCCAGCGCCGCTGCCGCCACCAAGAGCTGCGCCGCGCGCACGAGGTCGGGGAAGGGCGGGAGGAGCTCGGCGCGCAGGGCCAAGTAGCTCGCCCATGCCAGGCGCGCGGTGGGGGTCCAGAGTTGTTGTTGTTGGTGGGGGTGGCGGGTGTTCTTGTTGTCGCCACCCGGAGCCGCCGAAGAAGAGGCGGACGCGCACAGCGCCCGCGCCTTGGCCGCCAGCAGCGCCGCCGACGCCGCCGACGCCTGCAGCTGCTGCAGCCGCAGCGCGAGCGCGTCGAGGGGCGCCCAGGGAAGCGGCGGCGTCTGCGGGGGGCAGGGAGCAGCGGCGGGGGCGACTGCTGACGCTGCTGCTGCTGCTGCTGACGTTGCTGCTGCTGCCTGGTCGTCCGGCTTATTGCAGTCCTCGCGCCCCCCCGCCTCGTCCTCCTGCTCCTCCTCGCGCGGGCGCTTCTTGCCGCCGCCGGCAGCGACAGTCCTTGCCGCCGCCCTGGCCGCCGCCGCCGCCTCGAGCCGGGACAGCAGCAGCGGCCGCAGGCGGTCGAGGGCGAGCGGCGCCTCGCGCAGGAAGGCGTGCAGGTCGAGGCGAGCGGCGGGCGGAGGGGGGGCGGAGGTGGTGGTGCCGCCACCGCCAACACCGCCACCGCTGCTTGCCGCCGCGCGCAGGATGTCGCGCAGCGGGAGCGCGGCGGCGGCGGCGGCGGCGGCGGCGGGCGTCGCGCCCTCTTGCAGCAGCGACAGCGCTGGCGCGAGCGAGCGCAGCGCCCACGCGGCGCAGGCGCGCGCGAGGGGCGGGGGCGGGGGCGCTGCTGTGGCGGCAGCGGCAGCGGCAGCGGCAGCGGCGGCGGCGGCGGCGGTGGTGCCGTCGGCCGCCGCTACCACCCCGGGCACGACGACCGCGGGCGCAGGGGGCCGCGCGGCCGCGACGGCGGACGCGTAGAGGGCGGTGATGGAGGACGTGTTGCCATCGCCGCCGCCGTTGATCGAAGCGAGCAGCAGCGTCAAGACGGGGTCGGCGGCGTCGGATTGCTGCTGCCCCACCTCATCATCCTCGTCCTGTGCGCCGGTGCAGAGAGGGGCCGGCGCCCGCGCGTCCGTGTCGACCTCCATGGTCGTGGTTGTGGTTGTGCGGGCGGGCGCGCGAGCGCGTGCGAAAGAGAGAGCTGATGAAAGGGCGCGAGACAAGGCTCTTGCTCCTCCTCCGCCTCGTCGTCTCGCGACCGGCCCGCGCCGTTTGCAGAGCCTGCCCCGCGGGCGAGGCGTGCAGGGCCTCCCGCGCCTGCCGGTCCCGGAATAAAGGCGTGAAAGAGGCCTTGCGCGGGGGCGAAAAGGGCCGATTGCGACGACGAAAGTTTTGAGTTGTTCAGTTTTTTCAAGCTCCGTTGCGTTTTTGGGGAGAATCGGCGCGAGCGCGGCTTGGCTCGGCGGGTGTCGTGGGTCGGTCGGGGGGGCGTTGGGTGTTTGCGGCTCTCTCTCTCTGTCGCGGAAGGGTTTTTTTGGAGGCGGGGCGGATGTTTAAATGGGGATGATGGTGGTGGGGGAGGGAGGAGGAGAAGACGGAAGAGGAGGAGGAGGAGGAGGAGAGGGAGGGAGAGAGCACCCCACTCACACTCATCGCCTCCTCTTCCAAAGCAAGAAAGCACGCTTGCGCGCCTCTCGCCCCCGTGCCAATCACACACGACGACGACGACCACGGCAACCAAAGTACCTCTGCCAGCCTCGCGTGCGCGTGCCGCACACGCGTAAAAACTCGGCGTCTCGCACCTGTCGGCGCACCACACCGACTTGTTCCGCGTCTCGCGCGCCGCGCAGAGAGAGAGAGGACGTCCGACCGAGGCAAACCAATCACACACAAACACACATCAGCCCCACTATCATGCACGCGAGCCTGGCCGGGCGCGCGGCGGCCGGGGCGGCCGCCGCGCCGGCCGCGCGCAGCACCAGCGGCACTCGCGCCGTCGCCGCCGCCGCCCTTGGTGCCGCTGCCGCCCGCCTGCCGGCGATGCGGTGAGTTAGCAGCAGCATCATCGTCGGTAGCAGCAGCAAGAGCCAAGAAAGGGGCGACGACGGCCTTCTTCGCTCACATCTGCTCCAAAACCACGAGAAAAAACAACAACAACAGGATAACCAACAACATGCAGCAGCAGCAGCAGCCGCGCGCGCCCCCGCCGCCCCCGCCCCCGCCTCCGCCCCCGCCTCCGCCCCCGCCCCCGCCGCCGCCAGGCCTGCGCCCCGTCAGCACCGCGTCGTCGTGGCCCAAGCCGACGCGCCGCGACCTCATCGCGGCGGGCGTCGGCTCGCTGATCGGCGGCGCCGCCATGTACATCTACGACACCTGTGAGTCTTTGATGGGTTTTCGGTTTGGTTGTTCTTTTCGAGCGTCTGTGCCGCAAAACGCGCCGACCCTCTCACACCCGCCCAAACAACAACACCATCAAAAACACCACCAACTACAGTCGTCATCGACGCCATCTACGAGGACGTCGACGAGCTCGAGTCCGTGCTCGAGGGCATCGCCGAGGAGCAGTTTGAGCAGCAGCGCGACGAGATGGGCCAGGCAGGCGGAGGCGGCGGCGGGGCTGGCGCGATGGGCGGCGGCGGAGGCGGCGCGCCCACGATGGAGCAGCTCGAGCGCGGCGGCGGCGGGGGCTTGCAGAAGCGCAAGTGATTATGGTGGCTGCCAGACACAACCTTTATTCGTCGTCATTTTTGTTGTAAGGAGAGTGTTTTGAAAATCATACATCAAGAAGAATAAAAGAAAAAATCACGGGGGGTGGGGCGTGGGGGTTGCGGTTGCGCTCCCCGCCTTGCCTCTCTGCCCCCCTCAAAAGCTTGCTCTCTCGCTCTCTCGCTCTCTCAAAAAAAATGGCACAACAAAGGGCTGCGATTTTGTGTGTGTGAGAGAGAGAGGCGATGAGAATGCGCCGCGCCTGCTGCCTATAATACTATACAAAAAATGGGGAGGGAGAGAGGCTCGCCCCCCCTCTCAGCTCAACGCCCCCATTTTCAGCGCCGCCCCGCCGACGCCTGCTGCACGCGCACGCCGCGGCGTAGGCCGTCGAACGCCGCGTTCATGCGCTCGACCTGGCCGGGCGAGAAGTAGTCGAGGCACACGTCGTCGCTGTACGACATGTAGTTGTGGATGGAGTCGACCCCGTTGGATTCGGGGCACGTGTCCACGGGCTTGGTCGTCTTGAGGTCGCACCCAAACGTGGGCTGCGCCTCGGGCGGCGTGTCCGACACCTGATCCCCGCCGTCCTCCTGCTCGCACCCGCCCTGGAACGTGTGGTAGAGGCCAAACCAGTGGCCGGCCTCGTGCACGGCCGTCTGCCCGCGGGCGTACGCCCACGGCTCCTCCTGCCCCGGGCGCGAGGGCAGCGACATGTAGTGCAGGACGACGCCGTCAAGGCGGCGCATGGAGGCCGGGGTCTGGCGGTCGAGCGGAAAGGTGGCGTAGCCGAGCAGGCCGCCGGGGGGGTAGACAACGTAAAAGTTGAGCGCATCGTACCCGCCCTGGCGCAGCTTGCGGAACATCGTGTCGGCTTCGCTCGAGCCGATGCCAGCGTTGGCCCACTGCGGGTTGAACGTGCGCGTGGTCCCGGCCATGGCAAACTGAAACCCGGTGCCGTTGTAGGCGGTGTTTAGGACGTCCATCTGGCGGGCGATGAAGTCTTTTTTTGTTGGTTTGTGTATTTTGGTTCGGTGGTTGTTTGTTTGGTTTTGTTTTGGTTTGTCGGCGCCTCTCGAAAAAGGGAAAAAACAAAAAAAACTCGACGAACCCCCCCCCCTTTTAAACCCACAAAAAAAACTCACCATCGCCGCCAAACGTGTTGTTGGGGAAGTTTTTGACCAAGTCGGCCTGGCGCGCCACGGGGTAGACGACGTGGAAGTAGGTCTGCACGACCGTGGGCGGCTTGCCCACGAGCGAGTCCTTGAACGCCGAGGCCGACGCGCCCTGCCCCGCGGCGACGCGGCGCGCCCGGAGCGCGCGCACCGCCTCGGCGGCCGCGGCGACCTGCTCCGGGGTCGGGTGGGGCGTCGCGCAGCCGCGCTGCGTGGCCAGGGGCTCCTGCAGCTTGGTCTGCAGGGCGCCGAGCGCCGCGTCGTAGCGGTGGCCGCCGGGGGAGACGATGACGTTGTTGGGAAGGGGCTCTTGTTGCGCTTGGGCGGCAGCGCCTGTCGCCGTCGCCACCAGGAGGAGGGCGGTGGTGGCGGCGGCGGCCGCCACCACGACGACGAGCCTACCGCCGCGGCGCGCGCGCGCGCGCAAGTGGGCGGCCATGTTTGTGCCTCCTGGGTTTTGGTTTGTTGAGGGGGTGTTGAGGGTGGGATTGAAGGGGTTGGGGGGTGAGGGGTGGGGGGGGGCGGGCAGCGGGCGCGCGGAGGTGAAACCGACGCAAAACCTGTCCGATGGCCGAAGTACAAGGGGAGGAGGAGAGAAAAAAAAAGAATTCGTGGCGAGTGGAAGGCGCTGCGGATGCAAGTCTTACGTCGTTGTCTTCTTTGATGTTGAGAAGAATGGTGCGGCGCGTGTAGATGAGGCGCTTTGGGTTGTGTGTGTGTGGCGGGGGCGAAGCGACGAGAGGGAGCGAGAAGCTCAAAACCAACAACAGGCAGAGGTGCAGGTCTGGGTGTTGTTTTTTTGGTCTCCCCCTCCCCCTTCCCGACGAAACTGCGGTTACGCGAGAGGCGCGCGCGCGCCCGCCCGATCGAAAAACACGCCGCAACCAAAAGAGGCATATAACATCTTCCAAGAGCCTTATTTTTCAACAGTCGCTGGGGGATCGGGCGGTCGGATATGAGCGCGCGCGTGCGCGATTTGGGAGGAGAACAAGAAGAAAATGGGGGGGGGGGGGCTGCCGCGCAGTCCGCGGCGATGCGGTTCACGCCACCTCGAGCCGCGTCACGCGGGTCCCATAATTGGCCAGCGGGGCGCGTGAGCACCCGCACGTGTACAGCGGGCACGGGTCGACGACGTCATCGTCGTCGTCATCCGCGCCCTCCTCGCCCTCGTACTCGGCGAGCGTGCACGACTGGGCGATGTACTCGGACGAAAACCAGACCGCGGCGGCGGCGGCGGCGGCCTTCTTGTTCTTCTTCTTCTTGTCGTCCTCGTCCTCGTCGCCGCCGCTTCCGTCCCCCCCCCACCGCCCAAACTCGACGGCCGACCCGCTGTAGTCGCCAAAGCGCGGCCTGCCCGTGTACTGGCTGTCGCCGTCCTGCAGCCCCTTTCCAGCCCCGGACACGCGCAGCGCGCCGGCGCCTCGAGCCAGCGTAAAGGGCACGACGGCCGCGCTCGGCTTGGTTTTCAGGCCCGAGAGGATGACGCTGATACCTCCTTTCCCGTTTGCCGCCAGCGCGATGTTGGGGTAGACGACGTCGGCGCCCTTGGCGTCGACGATCGTGCCAAATGCCTCGGTCTTGGGGCTTTGTTCGTTGTGTTTGCCGTGTTGACCACCACCATGGCCGCCGCCGCCCACGTCGATCTGCGCCCACGCCGCCGCGTTGAACAGCCGCAGAGGCGGCGCGTTGGAGTTGTTGTTGTTGTTGTTGTTGTTGTTGGCGTGTTTCTGCTTGCGCGTCTCGAACTCTTGTTGCGGCATGAGCACCTGGTACACCGCGACGAGGCGCCCCTGCGCGAGCGCCAGGCCCATGATCTTGGTGTCCGGGCCCCCGATCTTTCCGGGCGCGGGCTCGCCCTCCGACTGCCCCAGCGGGAAATCGCCCGTTTGCGGCTGCATCACGTCGCGCCCCTCGAGCGGCGGCAGCGGCCACGGGTTGGGCACGGCGACGCGCGACACGCGCAGGCGGAGGGCCTCCTGCAGCGTCTCGGTCGAGACGTTGGGGTCGTGCAGGGCGGTCGCGCCCGTGACGAGGTAGTGGAGCAAGTAGTCGCGCGCGCGGCTGTAGGGGGTGCTCATAAAGTGGGCGGCGGCGTTGTTTTTGGCGTTGGTGTTGGCGTGTTGTTTGCCACCGCCACCACCACCACCACCGCCACCACCAGAACCACCACCACCGCCCCCAGCGACCGACCACGGATCCCCGACGAGCGCGGGCATGAGCGTGTAGGCCGGCTCCCCACCGTCCTGCGGCAGCGAGTCCAGGTACCACTGCGCCACCGAGATGGCGTCCAGCCCTTGCGCGAGCGAGTGCTTGCTGAGCGCGTAGACGGAAGAGCCAATAAAGGCGCCCTCGTCGCCATCCTCGACCATAAACAACACCACGTTGGCCGCCAGCCAAAAGCCGTCGCCGCTCACGCGCATCTGGCCATAGTCGGAGATGCACGACCCAGCCTCGACGCACGCCGGGATCGGCAGCGTGCAGCCCGAGTCGTCGCCGCCGCCGCCCGTGTTGGTCGAGGGGATCGAGTAGACGCTCCAACCGCCCCCATCCGCCTCAAAAAAGGGGTCGGCGCCCCCGCTCACGGCCATCTCGATCGAGCTGCCGCCCGTCAGCGCGCCCCTCTCGTTGGTCTCGAGGCGCGCGACCGAGTAGAACCATCGGCCGACCTCCGGGTCGTAAGACAGGCTCGGGTCGAGCAGGTAGGGGTCTTTCGCGGGAAAGCCGACGGCCAGCAGGTCGCGCGCGGGGATGGGCGCAGAGAGCGGGGCGCCGTCCGAGGCGCGGTAAAATGTGAGCACAGAGTTGACGGCCACGCCGACGAGGCCGTTGCCGACGGCCACGGCCGAGTCGGGGGGCTCGAACGAGATGCTCCCGCCCGAGTCCAGGGCGTAGGTGGCCTCAAATGCGTCGATGGCGTCAAAGCCGCGGACGCGCTTGGCTTTCGGGCCGCGCCCTTTTTTGGTTTTTGGGGGTTGTTGTTTGGGCGGGTGGGCGGGGAGGGCGCTGTTGTCGTCGTCGTCGTTGTGGGTGTTGTCGTCGTCGTCGTCGTCGTTGTTGGCGAGCGCCGCCGCCGCCACCGCCGCCTCGCGCACCGAGGGAGGGATGGACGCCAGCAGCTCGGCGTCCGAGGGGGAAGAGGCGGGAGGATGAGGGGTGCGGCCGCGACGGCCGTTCGCCGCCTCCTCGGCGTTGCGGCGGCGGCGGCGGCCAACGGTGCGGGCGGATGAGGCCGCCGACGACAGCTCGTCGGGCCTCCACGGCCCGTCGTTTGGGTCGCGCGCATAGTCGGCGATGCTCACGGTCGCGCGCTTGGTCACGGTGAGCGTGTGCGAGGGGCTGTAGGTGGTGGTGGGGGGGGCTGGTGGGGGGTTGGCATTGTCGTCGTGTTTTTTGTCGCTGGCGCTGTTGCCGCCGGCGAGCTTTCTGCTGGTTGCTGATGATGCTGTCGTCGTTGTGGCCAAAAGCAGCAGCAGCAGCGGTAGCAGCGGCGCCAGGGGCGGCGGCGGCCTGCTCCTCGTCGTCCGCATTGTGTGTGTGCGCGTGTGACGTGTTGCCGCGTGCCAGCGTTGTCGGAGAGCGTCGGCGGCGTCGACCTCGGTTTGACGGAGAGAGCGCGGGTCGCGGCGACGCTGTTTTTTGGGTCTCGGTGCCGCACGCGCAAAGACAACAATCGAGCCGAGGATAGACTTTGTAAGAGAGGGGGCTCTCTTGGTCTCTCTCGAGGTGTCTCTATGTGTCTGGGTCGGTCGGGCGGACGAGAGAGGAGAGAGCCGCGAACGGTTCTTTTCGCCGCACCACAGCTGTCTCGCCTCAGCCCCCCCGTTTGGTTCCTTCTCTTCCGATGGCGCGGGGAGAGCGCCACGTGCGCGCGCGCGCGTGTTGAGATATGAAAACGAGAAAGAGATCGTCGTAGAGCTTGGGTTTGTGTTGATTGATTCATTCGCGGGGTGGGCGCGTTTGAGAGAGAGAGAAAAACGGAACCGACGCCGGCCCCGCCCGTCCCACGCTCGCGCTTTTTATGCTTCTCTTTTCCGTCCGCCCCAAAACCGGCTTGGCAGAGTCGTTGATTGTTGTTGTTGTGGGCTGGTCGTGGTGGGCGGTGGTCGTTGTCGTCGCCCTTTCTCACGTCGCCCTCAAAAAACGCGTCGTGCCCAGCATCCATCTGTGCGCGCTTGGCGGCGTCGGCGGCGGCGCGGGGGGGGGGGGGGGGGGGATGGGGGGGGGGGAAGAGGTTCCCCCCTCTTCTTCTCCCCCACTTCTTCGCACCTCGCGAAACACGAAACAACAACAACAAAGCCCCAAACGCAGCAACAATCAACAACCACCTTCATCTTAGACCCGCGATCCCCCTCCTCCTCTTTCGCGCGCGCCCCCTCCCTCTAGTTTGCTGTGCTCGAGCGCGCCCGCGCGCGCCGACGACAAAACAAGGCCTTCTTCATCTCCCCCCAGCCCTCGCCCGCGCCGCGCCCTCTCGCCCCCGCGCCTTCCCAAGCCCCTGGCTCGCCATAGGGTGTGCGCGCTCTCGACCTCCTACTTTCACCGCGCGTTGCGCGCGCGCGCGCAGAGGGAACCACACTCTGCGTGTGTGTGTCTCTTGGGTGCTGAGGGAACAAAAATGACCGAGCGGAGGCACCGGCCGCGGCGCTCGGCGGCCCTGCCGCTCCTACTGCTCCTGGTCCTCCTCCTCCTCGTTGGCAGCAGCAATGCCGAATCCGACGATTTTCAGCAGCAGCAACCCCTCGACTACACGGGCGCGGCGCTCGAGGAGAGGACGCTTGAGGGCGGTGGTGGTGGTGGTGGTGCTGGCGGCGACGCCCAAGCAGACCAGCAGCAGCAACAACAGCTCTCTGCCTCTGCCGACGCCGCCGCCGCCTCGATGATCGGCCCCGCGCTGCCGTCGGCCCTCGTGGCCGCCGCCGTGGCCGCCACGGGCGTCCCGCCCCGCTGCGGCGCGCCCGAGCCCTCGGCCCTGCAGGTGTCTGCGCAGGCGCAGGCGCTGCAGCTGCGCGCCGAGCGCGTCCAGAGGCTCCAGCAGCAGCAGCAGCAGCAGGGCGGGCTGCTCTCTGCTGCTGCCGCCGCCGCCACCGCCGCCGCCGCCGCCACAACCAGCGTCGTCGACCTTTGGTTCCACGTCGTCGCCCCCTACCCCGAGGCCGACCTGCCCACCTACTACCCGGACCAGGGCCGCGCCTTTGGCGGGGACGCCTACCTCGCGCGCCAGATGACCGTTATGGACCGCGCCTACGCCTCCGCGGGCTTCCAGTGGCGCCTCGCGGGCGTCACGCGCACCTTCAACAACACGCGCTGGGCGAAAGCCGACGCGGGCAGCGTGGCCAGCGGCGAGATGATGGCGGCGCTGCGGAAGGGCGACTACGGCACGCTCAACGTGTACGTGGCCGAGCCCGGAGGGGGGATCCTCGGGTACGCGGCGTTTCCCGTGCCCAAGGGCCCTGGGTATGACGGATCGCGAAAGCGCGACGGGGTGCTGCTGAGCTGGATCTCGCTGCCGGCCGAGGGGACGGTGAGGGACGTGGAGGATGCGAGCCCGAGTCCGAGCCCTGTACCGAGCCCGAGCCCTGTACCGAGCCCGAGCCCTAGGCCGAGCCCGAGCCCTAGGCCGAGCCCGAGTCCTAGGCCGAGTCCGAGCCCGAGGCCGTCGCCGTCGCCGCGGCCGAGCCCGAGCCCGAGGCCGAGCCCGAGCCCGAGGCCGAGCCCGAGCCCGAGGCCGAGCCCATCCCCACGCCCCTCGCCGTCCCCGCGCCCCTCGCCCTCGCCCCGCCCCTCGCCCTCGCCGCGGCCCCCCCGCCGTCGCCGCCGCCGCTCGCCGTCGCCGTCGCCCAGGCCGCCGCCCGCGCGACGCATCGCGGTTGGTGGTGGTGGTGGCGCTGGCGCTGGCGGCAGCGGCCGGGCGCTGCTCCAGCAGCCCGTCGTCGTCAACGAGCTCTACAACAAGGGCGCCACGCTCGTGCACGAGGCCGGGCACTGGCTCAACCTCTTCCATACTTTTCAGGGCGGGTGTGTCGATGGCGCCAACGGTGGCGACCGCATCCCCGAGACGCCCGCCGAGAGTAAGCCGACGTTTGGGTGCCCGGCATCCGGGAGCGTTGACACGTGCGCGTCGTCGCCCGGAAAGGACAGCCTGAGCAACTACATGGCGTACACGTCGGACGCGTGCATGTACCAGTTTACGCCGCAGCAGGTGGAGCGCATGCAGCTGGCGTGGACCGAGCTGAGGGCTGGGGTGCCGGTGGTGTGGGCCTAGTCCGCGGGTCTGGATGATCATTATCCAGGCGATGGCGTGCACACACACGCACTCTCTCTCTTTCTCTCTCACACATGCGACCATCGTCCGATGATGGTTTTGTGGTTTTGGTTCTTTCTGCTCCTTCTTCTTGGTCTCCTTCTTCTTCTCCTTCTTGTTCCGTCTGATGAAGAAACACCCTCTTGCCTTTTTTTCCGTCTGTGTGTTGCCGCATGAAAGGGGTTATTACTGTGATTGGATTTTTGTCGAGGCTGCGGGGGCGGTTCGGTGGCGGCGGGCGAGGGAGAGAGACGTCTGCCGCTTCTCCTCCTTCTCTGCGCACGAGTTCCCCCCACCGACTCTCTTGCGTGCAAGGAACCACACCTTGCAGTGCTGCTGACGTGTCAGCACAACATCCTGGATATTCCACTAGGGTTCTGCAAGGAACAGCGCCCTCGTGGCCTGTCCGCGCGGGTCCAGGATCGGGGTCTGGCTCGGGGCACTGGGGGCCACTGCTCCCGGGGGGTCCGAGTCAGCGGGAAGTGCAACCGGAGGGGGCTGATTGCAACAAAGGAGTGAGAGGGCTGATTTGGGAAGGGTTTGGAATGGTTTGTGTTTACTTTGATGTCCCTCCAAAGTGGGGGAAGGGGACCCCTTTTTATAGACTTGGTGAGGGGCTTGGCCAGCTTCTAGCACCATCTGCATGGGAAGCTTCTGCATGGGAAGCTTCTGCATGGGAACCTTCCAGAAGCATCTAGTAGGTTCTCGACCATCCTCGATTCGATGGTCTCGAGGGTTCTGGAAGCTTCTAGAAGAGGCCTGGGTCGGAAGGGGGAACAGGGACTCTAAGTCCTCTTTGGGCCTGCCAGACCCCTAAACCCTGGCTTCTAGGGTCTAGGTCGGCAGTCCCTGTTCCACTCTCCCCCCCTCAAAGGAAAAGTTAAAATCTAAGAGAAGAAAAATCAAAATGTTCTAAGGTTCCAAAGTTGGGTTTGCTTCATATGCAGGAAAAACCATGAGGGCAAAAACCTGCTCCCCAACTCGTACCATCTCAACTCGACCGTCGACTTGATCGCACGCTCTCCCAGTAGTCGTTAATCGCATCCCTAGTGACGAGACGCTCGTCCAACCATCGGTCGTCTTCGCGGCCATAGCCTGCAAATCTGACGCGGTACTGGCGTCGTCCGCGGTGGCGCCGGTGGTTGTAGACGTCTTCGATCTGGAACCAACCGTCTCCGAGTTGAGGCGGAGGAGGGGGCATGCGCTGGAAGAGATCATCGGACTTGTACTTTTTAAGTTTGCTCACGTGGAAGACGCGGTGGAGTCGACCCATGGTGGCCGGCATCTCCAGCTCGTAGGAAACATCTCGGATGTTCCGTACCACCTTGAACGGTCCGATCCACTTGTCTTGGAGCTTGCGTGGTCCACCTTGGCGCAGGTCTTGCGTGGAGAGGTAGACCTTGTCGCCGGGTTGGTAGACGACCTGTGTTTTGTGTTTGTCATATTGTTTCTTTTGTTTGAGTTGGGCGAGGCGAAGGTTAGTACGCGCTTGGGCCCGCGCTCGCTGAGCGTCGGCCATAGGGGTGTTGACGAGGGTGTTGGGGATTCGAGGAAGGGCCTCATCCAACGGCTGTGAGGGGTGATAGCCGTAGTTCAGGTAGAACGGGGTGAATCCCGTGCTCAGATTCATCGAGTTGTTATAGTATTCCGTAATCTGGGGAAGCTGTTCGACCCAGTTGTCCATTCGCGCGTTGGACGCAGCGCGAAGCATATCGAGCAGGGATCTGTTTGCCCTTTCGCTCTGGCCATCCGTCTGCGGATGATACGCCGACGACATCCGATGTCGAATGTTGTTCTGATCAACATAGCTTCTCCACGGCCTTCCGAAGAATCTTGGGTCTCGATCAGACACAAGGTAGTCTGGCATCCCAAACTGATCGACGATGTTCCTTCTGAACACGTTTAGGAGCCGGCCGGAGGTTATCGTCTTGCTGACTGCTTTTGCCACGATCATCTTGGTGAGTTTGTCGACGAACACGACGATCGAATCTTTTCCTCTCACCGGTGGCAGATCTGTCACGAGGTCTAGAGTGACGCATTCCCAGGGTCTTGTCGGGATCGGCAGGGGCACCATCTGTCCGGGCAGTCGAGAGTTTCGGGACTTGGTCTTGGCGCAGATGGGGCAGGCCGTGACGTACTCGCGCACATGCTCCACGAGCTTGGGCCACCAAAAGCGTCGTTGAACCAGTTCCTGAGTCTTGTCGATGCCGAGGTGACCGGCCTTGTCGTGGCACTGGTCCAGGATGGTCCTTTGCACGTCCAAATCGTCTGGGATCACCAAGCGTCCACTTTTGAACCATAGACCTCCTCGACCCTGTCGCATGCTCTGCGTAAAACTCGCGTCTCCGAACGCGGGGTCGGTCTGGTAGGCCGCACGAATCGCTCTTTCGAGTTGCGGGAGTGGGATCATCAAGAGGTTGAGTGCGTGATCAGGGCGGCGCGACAGTGCGTCGGCCTGATTCTCTCCTCCCCTTTTATAAAGGATCTCCAACTCCGGCAGGAAACGTTGCAGGTAGCAGATCCATCTGGCTACTCTCGGCGTTTCAAACTCTTCGGCCTTGCGACTGAACAAGGTCCGGTGGTTGGCGTGATCGGTATAGAGCTTCGTGGGCACGCCTTGAACGTAAACGGAGTATTCTCGCAAGGCGTCGATAATCGCCAGCAGCTCCTTGTCGCCGACGGAGTAGTTCTTTTCCGCCGGCCGCAGCTTGCGGCTGTAATACGCGCATGGGCGCAATCCGTCGCCTTGGTCCTGCAGGAGCACGGCGCCTACAGCAAAGTCGGAGGCGTCGGTGTAGATGACGTATGGCTGGCCGAACTGCGGGATCGCGAGTACGGGAGCCGTCGTCAACGCTTCCTTTAGCTGGTTGAACGCCTCGCGATGCCGGTCGGTCCAAGACCACGGCACGTTTTTCTTGATCAACTCGGTCAGGGGCGCAGAGATTCGTGCTAGTCCCGGCACGAACTTGCGGTAGTACCCGACGAGGCCAAGAAAGCTCCGCAGTTTGCCAAGGTCGTCAGGTTCAGGCCAGTCCCGGACTGCCTTGACCTTCTTGGGGTCGACCTTGAGTCCGTCTTTTCCAACCACGTGCCCCAAGTAGTCGACTTCATCGACGCCAAACACACACTTGCTGAGTTTGAGGTGCAGGTCGTTGTCTTTGAGCCTTTGCAAGATGAGACGCAAGTCTCGGATGCTGTCCTTTTTGCTCGTATTGAACTGCAGGCAGTCGTCCAGATAGACCATCACGAATTTATCGAGAAAGTCAGCTAGGACGTCTTGCATCAGTCGCATACAAGTAGCGGGGCCATTGCAAAGACCAAAGGGTAGGACCGTGTACTCAAACTGTCCGTAGCGAGTGTTGAAGGCTGTCTTCTCGATGTCGTCCGGGTTCATGGGGATTTGGTTGAAGGCGGCTGTTAGGTCGAGCTTGTTGAAAACCTTTTTCCCTTGGAGCAGGTCCATCAGCTGGTCGATGCGAGGGATGGGGTACGAGTCCCGGATGGTGGCTTTGTTGAGCATGGTGTAGTCCACGCACATACGTAGCTCATCCGTATCCTTCTTATCGACGAACAAGATGGGCGCTCCATAGGGTGAGCCTGACGGGCGAATGTGTCCCTTGTCCGTCAGCTCCTTGAGTTGGCGTCGAAGCTCGACCAGCTTTTTAGGTGACAATCGGTAAGGGTTGCGAAAGGGAGGCTCCGTGCCTTCTTTGAGCCTTATCGAGTGCTGGATTGGGCGGTCGATGATGCCTTGAGGAGGGTCAAATACCTCTGCGAATTCGAGCAACAGGGGTGTGATCTCCTTGATGTACTCAGGGTCTCCGTGGATGGGGCCGGCCAAGATCTGGTCCCTTCCCGAAGGAGGAGGGGGCGCAGAATCTTGGGACGTCGGCGCCTCGTCACCGCCATCGCCCCGCGTGTCCGCCGATTTTGCATGCACGGCGTACACTTCGACGTTGTGTAGCCGTATCTGTTTGGCTAGGGCGCGGGCCGAGATGGTGGTGGAATCGGCTGGTGTAAGTGCTTTTGGGTTGGTAGAAGCTTCAGTCAGCACATGTTCTTGGCCATTGTAGAACAACTTGACGACGTGCGCCTGCCAATCGATGTCCGGTTTTAGTTGCGTCAGTAAGGGCTTTCCAAGGATGACATCTACGTGTAGATCGAGAACGAGGAAGGGACGAACCTGTCGGAAAGATCCGATCCTAACCGGAAGGGTTGCCGATCCAGATATTGGAACCTTCTCGGCTTGGCCGCCCACAGTGCATTCAAGCTCGTCTCGATTCTCGAAAGCGACCTTGGTCCTTTCAAGAAATGAGCGGCTAACGAAATCGTGTGTGGCGCCCGAATCTAGAAGGATCCGCGCTGGTTCGTTGGCTAACCTTCCTTGGAGGATGATCAGGTCGTGCTGCTTCTCGAACTCACTGCCGAGCCTGGTCGTTGGGCATCGGGCAGTCGCGCGCGTAGTGTCCGGTCCCTTTGCAACGAAAACACTTGACGTTGGCGAGGTGGGTGCCGTTGTTGTTGTTGGATTGAACCATCGGGGGCCCAGGCCTGGGTGGAGCTCCTAAGCGGGGCCTCCAGTTGGGCTTCCAGATGGGTTTGAGCGGCTCGCGCCTCGGCATGACCCGTGCCGTTGGGTCGTAGCCAATCGTGCGTGGAGGGCTGTACGGTGCGCGCGCACGGCCGGGGTTTTGCCTAAAACGGCGCACGATGCCGGGCGGGGGAGCTTGGAGGGTCGGATCCCTCGGGGCTTCCAGAAGGTTCGCGAAGGGGGAAGGCAACGCTTCGAGTTTCTCAAATGCATCCCGATAGTTCTTGACGTCCGGGTGCTCGGCGAGCTTCTCCTTGTAGTAGTCGTTCAGCGTGAGTCGGTAGCGCTGGAAAGCTTCTTCGTCGGACAGCTTGAGGCCCACGCTCTCAAGTTCCAGAACCAGGTTTTCAAACTGCTGGTTGTGGAGAGGAATCGGGCACCTGTTCTGTCGAAGGCTGTACAGCGCGTCCGAGAACGTGTTCACGGCGTTGTGCAGAGCAAAACGCTTGGACAGCTGCTCCTTGAACGAGTTCCAAGTGGAGAGGGCACCGTCGCCCGCGCCCTTGAACCAAGAGCGGGCGGCATCCCTGGGCAGATACGAGGCAAGGGCAACTTTGTCCTTGTCTGGAAGCGTCGGGGCAGAGAACTGAAAGTAAGCTTCCATGCCTTCGAGGAACACCTCTGCCTTGCCGCGAGCCCCCGTATAGGGCTCCGGCAGGGGCAACTTGATAGTCTCCACACGAGTAGTCTCCGCACGCGGCGGCATCCTGTTGGTGTGTGGGGGTAGAAGGGTGAGGGAGGTTCACACTTTTTTTTTGGAGTAACCTGAGGGAAGGTTACTCTTTTACGTTTGTTTTGTTTGGTTTCCGAACGTGAGGGGTTGTTCGCTTTGATCCGTCGGAACCACGTGCAACCGGAGGGGGCTGATTGCAACAAAGGAGTGAGATAGCTGAGTTGGGAAGGGTTTGGAATGGTTTGTGTTTACTTTGATGTCCCTCCAAAGTGGGGGAAGGGGACCCCTTTTTATAGACTTGGTGAGGGGCTTGGCCAGCTTCTAGCACCATCTGCATGGGAAGCTTCTGCATGGGAAGCTTCTGCATGGGAACCTTCCAGAAGCATCTAGTAGGTTCTCGACCATCCTCGATTCGATGGTCTCAAGGGTTCTGGAAGCTTCTAGAAGAGGCCTGGGTCGGAAGGGGGAACAGGGACTCTAAGTCCTCGTTGGGCCTGCCAGACCCCTAAACCCTGGCTTCTAGGGTCTAGGTCGGCAGTCCCTGTTGGAACAGGGTTTAGGGTTTAGGGTTTAGGGTTTAGGTTTTAGGGTTTAGGGTTTAGGGTTTAGGTTTTAGGGTTTAGGGTTTAGGGTTTAGGGTTTAGGGTTTAGGGTTTAGGGTTTAGGGTTTAGGGTTTAGGGTTTAGGGTTTAGGGTTTAGGGTTTAGGGTTTAGGGTTGTTTAGGGTTTAGGGT